>CM060613.1:2478732-2498732 GCA_030578255.1 Tiaroga cobitis
TCTAGCTGAACTTTAGCTGGAAATAACATTATTCAAGAACCGCTATAACGCCAAAACAATCTGTTAGCTTAAATTATATGTTTATCTCTGTAAAGCTGCTTTGAAACAATCCATTGTTAAAAGCGCTATATAAATGAAGATGACTTGACTTGAATTCTAAGCATTTTGTAGGCTGTTTCTTGGTGGTTTCTAGGCGGTTACTAGGCTTTTTATAGGCGTTTTCTAAGCGTTTTCGGGGTGGTTACTATGCTGTTTCTATCTGGTTTCTAGTCAGTTTTCTGGCAGTTTCTAGATACGGCTCAAGTCCCTCCTTTATGAGTGTCTGTGGGTTTTTGTCACCAGTTTTCTGGCCCAGCAGGTGAAAATTATGCACCTGATCACTTAGTGTACAGCACATGATTCTCAAAACACCCAGCTTGATGGAAACACACTAAAGGGCGACACTCTCCATACATAATAATACATTACAACTGTCTGAAAGAATGAATGAAAACGTATTGCATGAGCCTAACTAACCCAGTTACCTGTGGAGGAAAAGCAGAAGCGAAAGGAGGGTGGAGTCAGAGGGGCGGAGCCTGTGTTTGTGCGTAAGAGCTCCGCCTCTCTCTTCTCTCACAGTGGAAGTCAATGAGTCCCACTCGGGATTCTGACATATCTGATCGCTAACACTGGACTTGCAGGACGATCCGATACGAACAGACCTGGGATTATTTTCTGAGTGCTGTGTCTGAGAGTGACCAGCAGGGGGAGCTGTGTCTGTTTCTGTGAAGGAGATGCTGGGTTTCGATGAGGAGTTTCTGCCTGTTCTTGACGTTGGTTTGTTTCTGGATGACGTATGCGGAAAGCGATTGCTGCTGATTGGCTGTTTGGTTTCCACGGCAAGCGCCAAGCATCCAGCTCTCGGATAGTAATCAAGCTTCCCGATTGGCCAAGAATCACGAACCCTTCGAGCTCCACCAGTCACATTCGTTTCTCCTGCATGGAGGCGTGGCCGACAAATCACAGTTAAAGGGGCGGGGCTTAAAGATGAGGGGTGTGGCTTAGAGCCAGTTGAGGATCCAACAAGAAGGATCGGATTCTCTGTTTGTGTCTGGTCATTGGAAACACATGGAGGAAGTGATAAAGGACGAGGCTGTTTTTTACTCTCAAAAATGGAGATCATCTTACGAACACTAACAAACATGGTGGGGATTCAGGAGGTGCAAAAACACACATCAAAAGGAAAGTTAATCATGTACGCGGTTTTCTTCAGGCGCCGTCAGGAAGAGGCATCATGTAATCGTTTCCTTTGACCTCGTTCAGAAACATCCGGAGAGGATCTGACTCACTTAGTGACATGAAACTGTAACAATTACTGTTGCACATCAGCAGAACAAGAGTGACCTTTACTATGGTGAAGCCCAGGGTTATTATAGTTCACTAAAACCACAGCAACAAAAGAAAGGTTTGGTACATGAAATAAAACTTTAGCTGAAAAACTTACACTTTATTTCAGCTAGTTGGCAAGGTAAGATTTCTAATTTTCATTTAGTTTAACTATTAAAGTCCACCTGTAGTTAATCGTTTTATCCCTTAAAACTCATCTTTGATCACCAAAATGACATATTTAAATGACACTTCATGTCTTTAAATATCTTGAATGTAACTCGACACCCTTGCCTCATTTAGTATCCGCGGTTCTATGAATATGCAAATGAGCCCCGCCTCCACTCACTCACTCAGCTCAGAGATCCACTGGTTGACGATCACACGTTGATCTGATTGGTTACAAGGTCGTTTGTGACGTCAGAAACACCAGCGATTTCAAACCGTGTTTTTGAGACTGTCTTTGGTTCACTGCAGTTTTAAGCAGAAAATACTCAGCAATGCTGTCGACTTATGAACTTACACACGGTGTGTCTTAAAGCGTATTAAAAACACCACATACACACATAAACAACATTAAAAGCTGGATTTTCACCACAGGGGGAGTTTAAAAGTTAAGAAAAAATTTTGTTAACATAAATAAATCTGAATATTAACTGAATAAATATTAATTAAATCTCAATAAAAAAACAAAAACAAAAGCACATGACAGATTAACTAAAAGCAAAACTGAAAATATATAGGTAATTCAAGCTATAATAGTATAACATGAATACTGCAATAACACTGACTGCAAAAAAAGACTGCAGGGAACGAATCCAGGAATCGTTAATTTCACAAAAAAACGATTTCCAAACGCATCATATGAGAGCTGTGTGTGCAATCGAATTTCTCAACAAAAAATAAATAAATTCACACTAAACCGCAGCTGAGCTACTAAAAAATGTAGTCAGGTTACTAGCGTGTTTTAGTTGGTCTGTAATCTCCATGAGACCTCAATAACGTTCCTTCATTTCCATCACCAGACCTCCGTCCATTGTGCTGTAATCCGTCAAACTGGCCCAATCCATGCCAAATCCCGGGATTAGTGTAATCTGGGGAGAAAGTCCACCTGTCTGACCCGTCATCTCACCGATCTCCACGAGACTGTGGACGTCTGCAGGCCCACAGGACTGTTTTCACATGTTAATATGTACTGTGGAACGCACGCATCAACACTGCACTCTTTGATTCTGGTCTCCGCCCACTTTCCGTCTCGGCCAATCACGCCTCACGCTGGGATTCTGTGCCCGCCCACACGGCTCCCAGCATTCCACACTCCACCCACCAGCACACACGAACACAGGCTGCATACTAATTCACATACTATCCGTCATAAACATTGCAATTAGTGAGGCAGAAATCATAGTATTTCATAGGAAACTAGTGTTTCTACTAGAGATGCTCGATATTATATATCGCTGATACACACTACCAGTCAAAGGTTTATATATATATATATATACACACACACACATATATACACACTACCAGTCAAAGGTTTATATATATATATATACACACACATACATATATACACACTACCAGTCAAAGGTTTATATATATATATATACACACACACACATATATACACACTACCAGTCAAAGGTTTATATATATATATATACACACACATACATATATACACACTACCAGTCAAAGGTTTATATATATATATATACACACACATATATACACACTACCAGTCAAAGGTTTATATATATATACACACACATATATAAACACTACCAGTCAAAGGTTTATATATATATACACACACACACACATATATACACACTACCAGTGTGTATGGTTTATATATATATATACACACACACATATATACACACTACCAGTCAAAGGTTTATATATATATATATACACACACACATATATACACACACACATATATACACACCACCAGTCAAAGGTTCTGGATGGGGAGGATTTTTAATGTTTTTAAAAGAAGTCTCTTCTGCTCTCCAAGGCTGCATTTATTTAATAAAAAAAATAAAAAATATTGTGAAATATTGTTACAGTTTTAAAACGGCTGTTTTCTATGTGGATATATAGTAATTAAAGTATGTAATTTATTCCTGTGATCAAAGCTGAGTTTGTGTCACATGATCCTTCACAAATCACTCTAATATGATGATCTGATGCTCAAGAAGCATTTATGATTATTATCATAAAGTTTTGAAAATGTATGTTATTTACATTTTTATTTCAGGATTCTTTGATTAATTAACAGAGAGTTCAAAAGAACAGCATTTCTCTGAAATAGAAGCTTTTGTAACATTAAACACTACCGTTCAACAGTTCGGGGTCAGTAAGAATAAAACAACACTTTTATTCATCAAGGGTGAATTAAATGAATCAAAAGTGACAGTAAAGACATTTATAATGTTACAAAAGATTCTATTTCAGATAAATGCTGTTCTTTTGAACTTTCTATTCATCAAAGAATCCTGAAATAAAAATGGTTTCCAACATTGATAATAATAATAATAACAATACTAATCATAAATGTTTCTTGAGCATCAGATCCTCATATTAGAGTGATTTCTGAAGGATCATGTGACACTGAAGACTGGAGTAATGATGCTGAAAATACAGCTTTGATCACAGGAATAAATTACACTTTACTATATATAAAAAATAGAAAATAGTTATTTGTCATAATATTTAACAATATTACTGTTCTTTTTGTATTTTATCAAATAAATGCAGCCTTGGTGAGCAGAAGAGACTTCTTTTAAAAACATTAAAAATCTTACCGAATCAAAACTTTCGACTGGTAGTGTATGTTCATTTTTAATATTAGAGTTATTGAAAAAATGTTCAAAATTTTAAAGCCAATAAATAATGGATTATTTCTTTCAGCCGAGACACTTCAGATGTGCTCTGTTCGCCATTATGGGTTTGAATTGTTAAAAATATGATAAGAATTTATTTATTTGTGGTAAGGAAAGTTGGCTACAGGATTGTGAAATTAAATTAATTTTAAAACTTGCACTGGTTCAAACTAGGCTACTGTACTTTTGTTTGTTTGCTTTGGATATGTCTTTTAATGGTGAGACTTTTGTTTTCTCCCAAAAAATACTATAAATACTTGGATTTAGGTTTATCTGCCAATATATCGGTTATCGGCTTTCAAATATGAAGAATTATCAGTATCGGCCAAATTCCTTATATCAGTGCATCACTAATTTCTAGTCTACTATTTCCGGTTAGAATTGGAAGTGCAGATACACTCTAACGGCTAAATATTACAAAGAACTACAAACTAAAGTGTTAAAAAACTACAAACATGGCGGATGCGCAAGAGCGACGGTTAAGTTAAGTAAGTTTGAGCAGTGGTGGACGAAGTACACATCCCATGTACTAGAGTAAAAGTAAAGATACTCAAGGTAAAATATTACTCAAGTAAAAGTAGAAGTGCTGCCTTTAAACATTCACTTGAGTAAAAGTACAAAATTATTTGCCTTCAAATGTACTTAAGTATCCAAGTACTTTGATTTTTTTATGGCTATAATTTCCTATTATAATTTGTCAAAAGACTCTTGCTTAACTCAGTCTAAGTGAAGAGTAATGTCACTCTTGGCACACAAATCTATTAATGAAATGACATATATATATATATATATATAATTTTTTTTTTTTTTCATTGAATAAATTTTTTGTGCGTTTAATTTTGGAGGGAAGGGGACTGTTCCCATAAGGTATAAGACATTTACAGTATTTATATACACATTATTTATACAGTATTTATATACATTTATATACACGCACGCACACACACACACACACACACACATATATATATATATATATATATATATATATATATATATATATATATATATATATTCTATGTTATGGGAGCAGCCAATTTCCCTCCAAAATTAAACACAAAAACGTATTAATGTGTTTCTGCTAGGCTACTCCCCAGAAAAAAAAAGCTATTATATGCAAGTAATTTTAGTGGCAACGTAAGCAATGTACATTATGCGTCAATACTTACCGATAATTGCTGCAATAATAGCTGCTGCTCTCTGTCCCGCTTAAAATCATTGTCAACGCGATTTGTTTGTAACTATTGAGAGCTACACGAATCACGTGACCGCGCGGCGGCAAGATCACTGTCACAACTATCTATGTTCGCAACTCTCATATTTAACGGCTCTGGTTCGCGCTTAGTAGATATAACGTTACCGCCAAGGCAAGTTC
This sequence comes from Tiaroga cobitis, assembly GCA_030578255.1. Lineage (NCBI taxonomy): Eukaryota > Metazoa > Chordata > Actinopteri > Cypriniformes > Leuciscidae > Tiaroga > Tiaroga cobitis. The sequence goes on from CM060613.1 coordinate 2,484,367, forward strand.
GAAACAAAGCGCGCGCTGTACTGTGATTGGTGGCTCGTTTGACCAGTTACGTTTTTATCCACTCATAAATAAAAAGGAACGACTGATTTTGAAAATGTAGTAGAGTAAAAAGTAAGATATTTGACTTTGAAATGTAGTGGAGTTAAAGTAAAAGTCTCCCAAAATTGAAATACTTGAGTAAAGTACAGATACGCAAAAAAAGCTACTTAAGTCCAGTAACGAATTACAATTACTTCGTTACTGTCCACCACTGAGTTTGAGTGATTAATAATCAGTATATAACCTGAAGAAAATATATTTACTCAATGTTATCATATCACATTTAATCTGCAACAGTATTGTGAACTTTTATAAAGATACGTTTGGTCTTTAACTTTTAAATGCATCATTATGAGGAGTCTCTGCATGAAAGACGCACGACTGGCGGATCAACAGAGGAAATTAATTACGTTTAAGGCATAGTATAAGTAGGCGAAAAAATATTTTTCAGAATGTAAATCACGTTTTTAATCACCAGAAACTATTTCCAAAGTGACCAAAATGAAGCCAATTTATAAGATTTGTTCTGATTTCCTCTTAACAGAGTTGTTTATTGTGACAATATTTCACAAAGCAATTAGACACATTAAAAATAATGAACCATATTTTTCAAAATAGAAGTCAAGTTTTTTTAATCATCTGAAACACGCTGCAACTTGTTATAATGCGATTAATCCTGTGACGGTTACTTATTGTGTACTGATGATTAATTGTCATACAAATTATTAACATTTAATGATTTTGTTAAATGTTAATCAACTGTTTTTTTCATGTCACGTGTCATTTTTACTTGGAAAAGTACATAATAATAACATTTTGAATGAAAATAGGTACATATGATTTACTTTCATGCTATCAAATAATATAATGCAAAATAATATAATATGATATAATATAATATCCCTTATTTAGATGTTAAACGTGATTGAAATTTAGGGTCCATTTACACGACAGCGCTTTCAATTAAAAACGGTAAACTTATTAAATATATGTTTATAATGTTCATAAATGCTTTGTTTTATGGACGTTTACAGTAATGCGATATGCTTATACACCAACGTGTTTTTGTTCTCTCTCAACAATCTAATTTTGACACAATGCGTCTTATTTTCTGGAAAATATGATAATGAAATATAAAAGTGTTTATACATCATGTTATGAATACAGTAATTTTTGCACTAAGGCTAATTTAACTAAAAACACTGTACTAGTTTTTTGTCCTACAATTCACTGTATTATTACAGCGATGATCTGAATCTGAGAATATTGAGAATTATAAAAACAATATCCTGATGGATTACAGTAACAACATTTCCATATATAAAGTAATCCATAAAACCATCTTAAATAGTCGATTCACCCATGATCATTCTGTCATTATTTTATGAATAATGCATTATAAAGGTATTCATAAAGTACGCTATAATGCATTATATCTTTTCATAAACAATTGTAACCAAAGTTAAAATGCATTATAATGTTTGCAGGTTCCTTGTTACATCTGAAATTGTTTGTTTGTCATGTGTTTAATGCATTATACTTTCTAAAGGTGTGTTATAACTGTGGTTACAATTATTCGTGAATCCATAACGGTGCATTACAAGGCATACTTAATGCATTAGAATACTTGTATAATCATTATATATAAAGTCGGCACAGACACACACATGTTTCCCGTCAGCAGAGGTGTGTGTACCGCATGTGAAGGACAGTGTGAGTGTGTGAACGGAGTAAATATTGATGATGGAATCAGATCTCGGCCGCCGGCGCTCCATGACTGATCCTCATGTTTGATTTGATTGAGAATCTCAGATTTCATGTAACAACTCAAACAAGACGCTTCACAGGGGTTGTGTGTGTGTGTGTGTGTGTGTGTGTGTGTGTGTGTGTGTGTGTGTGTGTGAGAGAAGGAGATCAGCCATCTGATCTGTGATTCACAACACTAAATCAGTGTGATACGACACAGTTTGAAACACATGAACAACTGAATCACACACACACACTTCACACACACAACCTTCAGTTTCCTTTCTAGTTTTCCTGCCTCGTCATGAATGGAGACTCTATTCCTGCATTAATGCAGCTTTAAACTGAGAAAACACACATGAAGGCCAGAAACATGCTTTACTCAAGAACACACTGCATGAAACACACTCGCGCACAATGCAATAATAACAGGCTTGCGTTCCTGCACCCATGTAGAGAGTGTGTGTGTGTGTGTGTGTGTGTGTGTGTGTGTGTGTGAGAGAGAGAGGGTTTGTGTGTGTGTGTGTGAGTGTATGTCAGTGTGTGAGAGAGTGTGAGTGTGTTTGAGTGTGAGTGTGTTTGTGTGTGTGTGTGTGTGAGAGTGAGAGTGTGTTTGTGTGTGTGTGTGTGTGTGTTTGTGTGTGTGTGTGTGTGCATGTGTGGGAGAGTGTGTGTGTGTGTGTGTGTGTGTGCGTGCGTGTGTGGGAGAGAGTGTGTGCGTGTGCGTGTGTGTGTGTGTGTGTGTATGTGTGTGTGTGTGTGTGTGATGGGTAGGGTTAGTGTAAGAGGATATACAGTTTGTACAGTATAAAAACTATTACGTCTATGGAGAGTCCTCACAAACATAGCGAACCAGACTGTGTGTGTATGTGTGTTTGAGTGTGAGAGAGAGAGCGAGCGAGAGAGTGAGAGTGTGTGTGTGTGTGTGTGTGTGTGTGTGTGATGTATGATTGAGGTATTTCCTCTGGGTCTGTGACAGTAAGCACTGCGGTGTGAAAACGCTCATCAGGGCCTCAAGAAACCAAGAGCATCACCTTTCCAACCACTCGACTCTCTAAAAATACAGACACACTCGACTCACACCTAAATATAGACGAGCAACAACTGGCTCATGTGTGTGAGACAGAGAGAGAGAGAGAGAGAGAGAGAGAGAGAGAAAGAAGAGAGAGATGGAGACAGAGAGAGAGAGAGAGAGAGAGAAAGAAGAGAGAGATGGAGACAGAGAGAGAGAGAGAGAGAGAAAGAAGAGAGAGATGGAGACAGAGAGAGAGAGAGAGAGAAAGAAGAGAGAGATGGAGACAGAGAGAGAGAGAGAGAGAGAGAAAGAAGAGAGAGATGGAGACAGAGAGAGAGAGAGAGAGAGAAAGAAGAGAGAGATGGAGACAGAGAGAGAGAGAGAGAGAGAGAGAAAGAAGAGAGAGATGGAGACAGAGAGAGAGAGAGAGAGAAAGAAGAGAGAGATGGAGACAGAGAGAGAGAGAGAGAGAGAAAGAAGAGAGAGATGGAGACAGAGAGAGAGAGAGAGAGAGAAAGAAGAGAGAGATGGAGACAGAGAGAGAGAGAGAGAGAGAAAGAAGAGAGAGATGGAGACAGAGAGAGAGAGAGAGAGAAAGAAGAGAGAGATGGAGACAGAGAGAGAGAGAGAGAGAGAGAAAGAAGAGAGAGATGGAGACAGAGAGAGAGAGAGAGAGAGAAAGAAGAGAGAGATGGAGACAGAGAGAGAGAGAGAGAGAGAAAGAAGAGAGAGATGGAGACAGAGAGAGAGAGAGAGAGAGAAAGAAGAGAGAGAGAGAGAGAAGAAAGAGAGAGAAAAAGAAAGAGAGAGAAAAAGAAAGAGAGAGAAAAAGAAAGAGAGAATTCACCTTTCACACCAAAGAAAAGTGTCTGAAAAAACTATTATGTTGTTCTCATTATAATTGTATGCAGCCGATATGACTGACTTGCGCTGCACATGTTGCACTGAACCGTATTGTGTTTTTTTAAGGGATTCCAATCATATTTCAAGCAGTTCAAACCCATAATGTTGAACAGTGTTTATCTGAAGTGTCTCAGCTGAAGGAAATAATGCATTATTTACCGGCTTTAATATATCGGCCAAATCTTCTTATCGATAACATTACGTAACTTTATTTATCGTTAAAGTTATAGTAGTAGTGTAAACTTTGCTATACTCTTGTTATAATGATTATTAAAACTTTATGGTTATCGTTATAGTTATGATTGGACTACACTATTCTCTTACAGATATAACGATTATTAAAACTTTTTAGTTATAGTTATCGTTATAGTTGGACTTCGCTATTCCGTTAGAGCGATTATTACAACTTTATGGTTATAGTCATCGTTATGGTTGTGGTTGAACTTTGCTATTCTCTTATAGTTAGAGCGATTATTAAAATTTGAGTTATAGTTATCGTCCTTGCTGCGAACGAACCTTAAGTGTAGTTTACAGTGACATGTGACACACAGAACCAGGCGTCATTCTAAAGACAGAAGTCTCTGGTCTCACCCGTCGTCTCCCACGAGCTCGAACGCTCGCCCCATGCCGAACATGGACTGCGCCAGCGCAAAGGCGGACGGCGTCTGGATGGGCGTGAGTCCGGGATGGAAGGGACTGTCCCGACCCAGGTGTGGCCCAGGAGAAGCCGGCTGTGAGCGAGTGGTCCGGAGCTGCGGAAAAAAAATTACATTGAGTTAAAAATAAACCACACTTAGAAATATAGGGCCCTATTTTAACGATCTAAGCGCTGGTGTAAAAACGCACGACGCAAGTGCACTTAGGGCGTGTCCGAATCCACTTTTGCTAGTTTAACGACGGGAAAAATGGTTGGCGGTCCCGGCGCAAGGTCTAAAAGGGTCGTCTCTATTCTCTTAATGAGCAATGGGTGTGTTTTAGGTGTAACGTGCAATAAACCAATCAGAGTCTCATCTCCCTTTCACTTTAAGAGCCAGTTGCGCTCGCGCCATGGCGGGTTCGCTATTTACATGGCGGAAATTACAAGCGGAAAAACTGAACGCTTCTCTAGCGAGGAAACGGATCTGCTCGTGCGCGAGGTTAAAGCTGTGTGTGTTAGTCTGTGAGTTTTTCGTACACAATAATAATCCTTTACATTGGAATCCCTTTGTTTTTAATATTTGGCATGTTGGTGTGCTGCTGCGTCTATAGGTGCACATTACTAACGCGCTCTTTAAATAACAAAAAATACTGCGCCATTGACTTTAGATCAGGTTTCAGTCGGTCAATGGCTCAGTCTATTTCAGTTCCTCAAAACAGCAACGCGCCATCAATGCGCCTGAACACACACCTTGTTTTCAGACCAAGCACGCCCATGGGCGCAAATGCATTTGCTATTTAAAAAACGTGGCGCAGGACGTGAAAATGATAACTGCGTCGGGCTGAAACTAGCAAAAAACACTTGCGTCGCGCCAGTTGTATGATAGGGCCCATAGACGAGTGTGCGAGGGCTCACCTTGCCAACGGCGTCCATGTCGAGGCGCAGCGGAGCGGGTATGTTGCGTATCCGGGGCGTGTTCGGCAGATGTGGCGACGTGATTGGCTGCGAGTCATGTGATGGGGAAGGTGGGCCGCTGTGTGTGGAGTCTGTCCGGCATTGGCTGAGCAAGTACAGGGTGCCCTGCGAGTGTACCATGTGACCTGTGTGCACCCCCAACGGCTTCAGTCTGGCTCCGCCCACCGCACCTTCGACTCCGCCCCCGCCCAGCCCCACCGTCTCCAAGGACTCCAGCGAGTGGGCGTGTCTCATGCTGTCAATCACGCGGCGGAGGCCTCGCTCCTCGACCTCTCTCTCCATCACATCTACGCAAGTCCATCGACCACGTTTGTACGGTTCTCCCGGTCCCTGGTCCAAACGCACCACGCGAAACCGCGACGCCCCGCTCGAGTCCAGCGAATTCTGCTTCCTAGCCGTGACGGGCGTCGACGGCTGACTAGAGCTTTGTTGCGTCTGGAAGGCGGAGCTATGACGGAGTAACAGGCCATTGGATAAAATTTGAGTGGGCGATGCAGTCTGGCTTCTGGGGCTCCGCCCATGGGCGGGGCCTCTTGGAGAAGTGGGCGTGGCTCTTTGACTCCCAGGGCTGAGTAACTCCGTCAGACTGTTTTCTCCAGATCCCTGATTGTAATCCGATGTAACACTGGTGATTTGAAAACCGCTCCGTTTCTTTCCACCACTCATTCTTGGACTGAGCGTTAGCGAGTGGTATAACGTTATGCTTAAGCGCTCAAGGCTCGATGTTGTTCATTATTTCTCTGGCTGAGAAAGAAAAGAGTGAAAGAATCTCTCTAAGAAATGGATATCCTAACCATTCCAAAGCACTGGTTTTCTTTCACTCAGTCTCTAGGGTGGATCTGGATCTGATAAACCATATTTTTTGTCCTTAGGTGAACTCACAGGTACGTGGTAAAATCTGTCGAAACCGAAAAAGTTAAATAAATCACATTTATTCCATTGAGCTTGGCAATCTCTCCTCCTTCTCCCTGCGGCTGTTTGGAGTATTTCGACTACAGCCCGTACAGTAACAAGAGCAGTTTCTCAGCCCAGCGGTTGCGCAAGTCTCGGCTCTGATGGCTGTTTCCTCTGGCAGGCGTGCAGTGTGTGCGTTCACAGCTCAGGACACAAAAAAGAGACTCATAATCGCCATGCATGCACAGATTTGATTATTTCAAGATCAAACAGCCCATTCCAAAAGATGTTAGCTAAATAAACAGCATGATTAGGGCGTTTTGCATGATTATGTCCTGCAGCTTTATGCCTGAGCGTGTCAGGACATCATTTTTTTTTTAGTTCTGCAGGAGAAGTTTGGTAACTATAAAAACAAGAAGTTCTGTTTCCGTCAACTTTCTGCTAGCGTCTGGTGACAAAACACTCAGCAACTTTAAGAGAAGAACCTGGAAAAGAGTCAAACTCAAACCGTGTCTGGAGTTTCAGTTCTGAATGCTCATTTGATTCAAATTAAAAGTGGATCTTGCTTTTAACTTAAAATTAAAACCGGAGCAATTGAAAAAAGATCAAACACACAACTTTAGGAGTAAAACTTGGATGCAATCCAACTTTAAATGTAACAGTTCTGGCTGTGCATTTGATTCAAATTAGAAATGATCACGCATTTAACTTCAGATTAAAACTAGAGCAAGTTGAGAAGCTCAAAAGCTTGTCAAACTTGAATAGAACATTCAAAACGTTAAATGTTACAGTTGTGACATTCAAATTAGAAATTAACCCATGCGTTTCATCTCAAATTAAAACTAGAGCAAGTGGAAAAGTTATTTGTAACAGTTTGAAATACTTTGAAGAGTGGCTACTGCAAAGAATCAAACTCAATCACAATCAAGTGTGGATTCAGTCTCATTTGATTTGAATTAAAAGTGGATCATGCATTTAGCCTAAAATTAGAACTAGCGTAAACAATCACCAACATTGAGAGTAAAACTTGAATAGAAACTCAAAAACGCGCATTTGATTTGAATTATCACGCTTTTAAACCTTAAATTAAAACTGGAAGTTCAACAACTTTGTGTAAAAGCTCAAAACACTCAGCAACCTTTAAGAATAAAACAGAATCAAACTCTGCACGTTACAGCTCTGTCTACATGATTTAAAGGTGGTGCAAGCTTTTAATCTTTAATTACAAATGGGTGCCAAACTCCCAGTGTCCCGCACATTAAAACTCAAACGATGCCAATACTCTGAGCAACTTTAAGAGTAAAATTGCTAAACTATAAATATAACATTTCGGGCTGCATGGGCTTGATTCGAATTGAAATTGGAATCAGATTTGATTCCACTGATTCGGAGTAGAAATGACGTCACAGAACAAGCACATGCACGCGCGCTCCTCTATCCCCTTAAGCAAATACCCGCATACGTGCGCACAGAAGCATTGCACAACACTGTTGCAGCCCAAAACCTGGCATTTACTTACACCAAACTAACCCGCATCAGCTCAATATAAGACAAGAATCAGAGCAGTACGATGTCAAAAAGACACATTACAATAGAGGAAAGCTGTGCAGGCCAGATTTCTGGATCTGGATTTAACCTGAGCCCATAGAAATGTGAATTAGGACCGAATTTAAAACAGAGGCATTCTGTAATCCCATGAAGAACCCAAATTTGTAGAGATTTTGTGAATTTAAACACACTATAGACAGCTCACATGTTGCGTCCACACCTAAAATCCCTGGAGGAGGAGAAAATATTCCGTTAAACTAAAATCAGAAAGAGAAAAAAAAAAAAAAATCCCTTTAGAGTCAAGGAGACTGATTCAGATTGATCATCCACAATCGAATAGTTTGTTTATTCTCCATCAGTTTGCATCAGATCCACCCCTAATAAAGTAAGTTACGAGTCACACAAACTCCTCCGGATCTCTTGGTTCAGTCGCAGAAATCCCGCAGCTTCGGTTCTCTTGTTGAGTTCAGGAGTGGATTTGCTTTAAAGCGACACTAATGAACTCAGATTTACAGATTAATTCTCCTCCAACGAAACTGTTGACAACTTTCCATCACCCGGAAGTTCCGCCTCCGTTCCTGCGACAGGATCCTACTACGACGAAGGCATTGCTCATTAATATTAATGAGGCTACGCGGCTGGACTCAACCAATCAGCGACCGAGTTAATATTCATGAGATACGCCTTCGCTTTAGTACGATTCCTAATTTCGACACACACGCTTACAATTCACTTATCTTAAGCAGGAGAATTTAACAGTAGTCAAAGCACAGACCATTAGACTTTACAAAAATATAACTCAAAGAAAGTCTCAAAATACGTTTGAATCGGTGAGCAAAATAAAACGAAGTCAAGTTTAAGAAATGTAGGTTCGCATTGCCACCTACCGACTATTTCAAGTAAGAATGCAATTGAAGAAATAATGAAAAAAATAATAATAAAATTAAACAGATCCTATTATAAAAAGTACCAATTTATTTGTTTTTTCTATTTTCGTACAGTAATATATGCCCCCATTCAATCAATTCACATTTCCTGATTAAAAACAAATGTGAGGACAATTGAGCCAAGATGTAGAAGATTTACAAGAGCCCAAAGTGTTAATAAACATCATAAAACAGATACCTTTCAATCTTTCAATACAGTGACAACATACAGCAATAGTTATGTCATGAACACATCTGTTCAACTGTAATTTGCATCATGATTTTATTTGCAAAACCACGTTCTGTTTCTGTCAGGACTAGATGTTTAACTGGAACGAAGCTTAAAAACATTGTAATAATGATATCCTTAATATTTTGAATAGGTAGTAAACATTTAATAATAGTATTAAGTCACTAGGTTGTGTTATTTTATGATTATACTCACATTTCGGTGTTACACTGCTATATTCACTACACAACAAAACCCTTCTCGTCTTATTGTTTAACTGTATAGCAAATGCATTTACTTCCATGTGTTGCAAAGATTCAAAAATCGACCATTAGCATGCAAAAATATGTTCATCCTGATCCTGATGAAACCACAAACAGTGCAACAAAATCAGTCATGATGATTTTGATAATAATCCGTGACAGGATTTTTTTTAAAGTTAGTATTGTCTCTTTGTAGTGTAACTTCAGTTTCTTGCATCATCAGCAGCATTGATAATTTAATATCAGTAAAACACAGGTCAAATGAAGTTGAGATGTTTGTCTTCTGGGATGCCGTAGTTTCGCTTATTCTCTTCAAACAGTTGCGCCAGACCCTACAAACACATGTTGGAAAGGATGCATATTAAAGATTAAAGATTGTAAAATCATACAGTAGCTGTGGAAATGTGCATTTGATTCACCTTCATGTAGAGAGAGTGAAGAGTGTCAATGTCGTCTTTATTGGGACACGGAGTCTGAGTCACAGGGATGGGGCGTCCGACTACAGACACACACACTGAGTTATAACATGATCACACAGACAGGAGTCAGTATGACCTCACACTGATCTGGACTCATCGCTTCAATTTGAACCGGAAAAGTACATTTTTTATGTTTTACTTCTTTGGAATGGTACGAAACTTGGTAAAGGTTTATGTGAACACACAAAGAAAGTCATGGACATGTTTCGAAAGGGTAAAATGGTCCTGAAAAAAATCTTCACACTTCAAAAATGAATGGGAGACAAATTCGATTTTTTTGCGATATCAACCTCAAATTTGGAACACACCTTGGCTTAGATTTGTAAAAACCTGTTTTTGAAAATATATATATTTCATATAAAATTTTTAAATAGTATTTTTGTGCATTTTCCATATTAATAAAAGTACAATTCTGTAACTTTTTAAAACTTTTTTCACTTCAGTAATAATCTGCCAAGTGTCGTCTTTATAAAGAGATCAAACTTCAGTCTGTCGCTCTAAAGCATTCGAGATTAACCACAGTTTAAGTTGGACATGGATTATAAATACAGCGTAAATATAATTTAGTTCCATAAAATCCCCTAAAAATACAAAATATTAAATAAAAAACATAATCAAACTAAAATATAGAACATTCATGTCATTAAAATAAAAAATAAATGTTTTTTTGACAGACACACGAAGAGCTCCAGAAACATCTAGATGTGCTGTACAACACAACCTCAGGTGTAAGTGTGTATATGGGCTGAGTGTGTATATGGGCTGAGTGTGTGTATGGGCTGAGTGTGTGTATGGGCTGAGTGTGTATATGGGCTGAGTGTGTATATGGGCTGAGTGTGTGTATGGGCTGAGTGTGTATATGGGCTGAGTGTGTGTATGGGCTGAGTGTGTGTATGGGCTGAGTGTGTGTATGGGCTGAGTGTGTGTATGGGCTGAGTGTGTGTATGGGCTGAGTGTGTGTATGGGCTGAGTGTGTATATGGGCTGAGTGTGTATATGGGCTGAGTGTGTATATGGGCTGAGTGTGTATATGGGCTGAGTGTGTATATGGGCTGAGTGTGTATATGGGCTGAGTGTGTATATGGGCTGAGTGTGTAAGGGGCTGAGTGTGTATATGGGCTGAGTGTGTATATGGGCTGAGTGTGTATATGGGCTGAGTGTGTATATGGGCTGAGTGTGTATATGGGCTGAGTGTGTATATGGGCTGAGTGTGTAAGGGGCTGAGTGTGTATATGGGCTGAGTGTGTATATGGGCTGAGTGTGTAAGGGGCTGAGTGTGTATATGGGCTGAGTGTGTATATGGGCTGAGTGTGTAAGGGGCTGAGTGTGTATATGGGCTGAGTGTGTATATGGGCTGAGTGTGTAAGGGGCTGAGTGTGTATATGGGCTGAGTGTGTAAGGGGCTGAGTGTGTAAGGGGCTGAGTGTGGGGCTGAGTGTGTAAGGGGCTGAGTGTGTAAGGGGCTGAGTGTGTATATGGGCTGAGTGTGTATATGGGCTGAGTGTGTAAGGGGCTGAGTGTGTAAGGGGCTGAGTGTGTAAGGGGCTGAGTGTGTAAGGGGCTGAGTGTGTATATGGGCTGAGTGTGTATATGGGCTGAGTGTGTATATGGGCTGAGTGTGTGTATATGGGCTGAGTGTGTATATGGGCTGAGTGTGTATATGGGCTGAGTGTGTATATGGGCTGAGTGTGTATATGGGCTGAGTGTGTATATGGGCTGAGTGTGTGTATGTGCTGAGTGTGTATGGGCTGAGTGTGTGTGTGGGCTGAGTGTGGATGTGCTGAGTGTGTGTACACACCCACCGTGTGTGTGGGCTGAGTGTGTATGGGCCGAAAGTGTGTACGCACCCACGGTGTGTATGGGCTGAGTGTGTGTATGTGCTGAGTGTGTGTATGTGCTGAGTGTGTGTGTGTATGGGCCGCGTGTGTGTGCATGGGCCGAGTGTGTATGTGCTGAGTGTGTGTACGCACCCACGGTGTGTATGGGCTTCCGGTAGGGCAGCAGGCCGAAGCTGTACTGGAAAACCCCCCTGGCGTGGAACAGAGGCATGGCCACGCCCATCATCCTCTGGAGGCGGTCCTGCACCCGCCGGAGGGCGGAGCCTGTGGGGTTCTGCATCTGATCAAACAGCTCGTTCTCCCCGAACGAGAAGACAGGGACCAGCCACGCTCTACACACACGAGAAACAGCGTTCAGTAATCAAACCCAGGAGATCCTCTCACACACACACACACACACACACACAGACTAACATACTGTAGACTCACACACACACACAGACTCACACTGACACACACACGCACACATACAGACATACAGACTCACACTGACACACACACGCACTCTCTCACACACACACAACACACACACACAGACAGACTCACACTGACACACACACGCACTCTCTCACACACACACAACACACACACACAGACTCACACTGACACACACACGCACTCTCTCACACACACACATACAGACTCACACTGACACACACACGCACTCTCTCACACACACACATACAGACTCACACTGACACACAAACGCACTCACACACACACACACACACACCCGTGTTTGAGGGCCAGTTTAACGAAGCCTTTGCGCTGCATCAGCTGAAGTGTTACGGCTCCCGGTCGCGCATCGAGAGACTCCGGAGCTCCTCCCACTGCGATCACGGCGGCTTGACCTCCACCGGGACGACCCAACAGGTGACTCGCACTGGCCTTCTCACTCGACACCAGCCCTGCAGAGGTCAGAGGTCAAGGTTCAGACCAAGCGAGCCGCACAAGTGCTGAAAGCCAAAGCGTCTCGATCGCCCCCCGGTGGCTGGTCCCAGTATAGCTCATAAACCCAGCGTCTCGATCACCCCCCGGTGGCTGGTTCCAGTATAGCTCATAAACCCAGCGTCTCGATCACCCCCCGGTGGCTGGTCCCAGTATAGCTCATAAACCCAGCGTCTCAATCGCCCCCCGGTGGCTGATCCCAGTATAGCTCATAAACCCAGAGTCTCGATCGCCCCCCGGTGGCTGATCCCAGTGTAGCTCATAAACCCAGCGTCTCAATCGCCCCCCGGTGGCTGGTCCCAGTATAGCTCATAAACCCAGCGTCTCGATCGCCCCCCGGTGGCTGGTCCCAGTATAGCTCATAAACCCAGCGTCTCGATCGCCCCCCGGTGGCTGGTCCCAGTATAGCTCATAAACCCAGCGTCTCGATCGCCCCCCGGTGGCTGGTCCCAGTATAGCTCATAAACCCAGCGTCTCGATCGCCCCCCGGTGGCTGATCGCAGTATAGCTCATAAACCCAGAGTCTCGATCGCCCCCCGGTGGCTGGTCCCAGAATAGCTCATAAACCCAGAGTCTCGATCGCCCCCCAGTGGCTGGTCCCAGTATAGCTCATAAACCCAGAGTCTCGATCGCCCCCCGGTGGCTGGTCCCAGTATAGCTCATAAACCCAGCGTCTCGATCGCCCCCCGGTGGCTGATCCCAGTATAGCTCATAAACCCAGCGTCTCGATCGCCCCCCCGGTGGCTGGTCCCAGTATAGCTCATAAACCCAGAGTCTCGATCGCCCCCCAGTGGCTGGTTCCAGTATAGCTCATAAACCCAGAGTCTCGATCGCCCCCCGGTGGCTGGTCCCAGTATAGCTCATAAACCCGGCGTCTCGATCGCCCCCCGGTGGCTGGTCCCAGTATAGCTCATAAACCCAGCGTCTCGATCGCCCCCCGGTGGCTGATCCCAGTATAGCTCATAAACCCAGAGTCTCGATCGCCCCCCGGTGGCTGGTCCCAGTATAGCTCATAAACCCAGCGTCTCGATCGCCCCCCGGTGGCTGATCCCAGTATAGCTCATAAACCCAGAGTCTCGATCGCCCCCCGGTGGCTGGTCCCAGTATAGCTCATAAACCCAGCGTCTCGATCGCCCCCCGGTGGCTGGTCCCAGTATAGCTCATAAACCCAGCGTCTCGATCGCCCCCCGGTGGCTGATCCCATTATAGCTCATAAACCCAGAGTCTCGATCGCCCCCCCGGTGGCTGGTCCCAGTATAGCTCATAAACCCAGCGTCTCGATCGCCCCCCGGTGGCTGATCCCAGTATAGCTCATAAACCCAGAGTCTCGATCGCCCCCCCGGTGGCTGGTCCCAGTATAGCTCATAAACCCAGCGTCTTGAACACCCCCCGGTGGCTGGTCCCAGTATAGCTCATAAACCCAGCGTCTCGAACACCCCCCGGTGGCTGGTCCCAGTATAGCTCATAAACCCAGAGTCTCGATCGCCCCCCCGGTGGCTGGTCCCAGTATAGCTCATAAACCCAGCGTCTCGAACACCCCCCGGTGGCTGGTCCCAGTATAGCTCATAAACCCAGCGTCTCGAACACCCCCCGGTGGCTGGTCCCAGTATAGCTCATAAACCCCTCCTCCCCATGTAGTCTAATGGGACAGCTCCTCTAAACGAAGTCAGTGAGGCACCAACAGACTTTTTTGGGGAAAAAATTGGATGTCCATAACTATTTATTTCACGCAGTAAACTTTGTATAAACCGTTTCTGCAGGAGTGAAGACGGGACCTTGATATCACGACTCACGCTCACTACTGCGCAGAATCAGGTCCCAAATCAGTGCAAGGTGTCAGCGCCATATCAGGACTTTGGCGGCTTCACTGTTCACCAATGGAAGAGAGTGAAGGGGCGTCGTCCATGGTTCAGTCTATGGTTCAGAC
>CM060613.1:2511232-2956232 GCA_030578255.1 Tiaroga cobitis
TTAATATGCGTGTGTTTGTTGTAATGCATGCATTAATAATAAATGCTGATTGTGTATTGGTTAATGGCTTTTAGCTGAGTCACTGACCGCGTGTGTGTGTGTGTGTGTTGCACAAAGAGAGAAACACACACACATGTCTGTCCTGATGTGGCTCTCTTGAGCGTTTATTAATAAATGAAAAGATAGTACCATAGTTTGTTCATATATACAGTACTAGAAAACAGTGAGCAGAAACTAAATTCACTACTGCATGCTTTTGATTGTTTATTTCTCTTCAGTCTAAATCTTCAGCATCTTTTCACTGCAGCACCATCAGTGACCACAAAACCCCAAATGCAAAACACTGAAAGATACGAGTTGTCATATTCCTTCCAATAATACAGAACAAATGTGCAAAATCATCATCAATCATCAACATTTTAAATGTCAGATTTTCTAATATTTGGATGGATTTTGATGGAACAGTCAAGCAGGACACACACATCTGAATGCGCTTAGACACATAAACTGATGTAAAGCTTTAAAAATAAATTCTTTTAAAAATTACACTGCACTATCCATTAATTAATCCACATTCAGTGATCAATCACATTCTGCTGATACAAACAGACCAAATCAAAGGCAGATCAGTGTGTGCGTGCGTGTGTGTGTTCTTGTCTAACCTACATTGTGAGGATCAAGATAGTAAAACCTGACATTTTTGTCATTGTGGGGACATTTTTGGACCCCATTAAGGAAAACAAATAGATTATAAATACAGTTTGTACAAATAAAAATCATTATGTTTATGGAATTCCTCATAATGATATAAACAAGTGTAAGTGTGTGTGTGTGTGTCAAATTATGTCAGATGGGTTCGCTGGCCAGCTTTCATATGTGTTGAGGCATCTGATTGGCCAAGATCACTGACGACATCAGTGTCAGAGCAGCCAATGAGAGAAGAAGACACTAATCTGACTCCCATCCCCCCACTCAGAGAGAGCGAGACACTGATGGGGTGACATATAAGACAAAAACCTAAAATGGAAAGAAAATAAATGCTATAAAATAAAAGAGACAGACACACAGGGAGAGAGAGAGAGATACAGGAGATAACAGCATGAGTAGAATAGGTAGAGAGAGAGAGAGAGATAACGCTGTGGTTTTACTGTAAGAGGATTTACTCACTCGCAGTCTGTCCTGACATTTGCTCAGTGATGGACGAATGAGAAACACGCAGATGACATGAAGATGGAGCGAATAGAGGGGAATCTAGGTCACATACACTCGCCGACATTATCACAGTCCGTCTGAATTATTACACGGCTCTCTGAAATACTTGATTCTGATTGTTCAAGACAGTCAGTATTGTGTCTGTTGGAGGATGTTGGTCTTCACACCTGTGGTTTCTCTGCTGGACACCCGTGTAAAAATGAAGAGAACCGACTACATATATACATATATTCTGTAATATTATCAATTTAACTGCACTGATAAGAACACAATTTGACTGAATCGAGCCGAATAATGAAGCTATTGTTCTGTTGAACTGAATTGAATCAAATTGAACTGAATGTTTTGGTTTAACACTGTATAACTGAAGAACAACATGTTATTTGTTATGACGAAAAAATGAATGATGCGGATAGTTCTAGTGCATTTGCATATTTTGCACCTGTATGTATATTCCCAATAAAAATCTTTACAAAAAAAGAAACTTTTAAAGACTTTTTTCTACTTTTAGAAGACTTTTATTATCTTAACTATTAAGTATCGTCATATAGTCAAAACTTTTAAACTTTGTGGCAAAAAAAAAAAATTCTGTACATTAAATTTCTAGTTCAGTCACAAAACTCTAGAGGGCGCTGATGGTCCTTTACATGCAATCTGCAGGCAATGACATCATTATCACACGGCACAAGCTGATTGGCCTCTGCTGATCCTGCGGCCAATGAGATTGCTTGCTCAACATTTAAATAGTCTGGTTCAGTGTTTGCTGTAAGCTAGTCCTGCAGGGCTATGAAGAGTTTCTCTGAACCCCTCCACCTCCCCAGCTCCACCTGTCTAGATCTGCTACGGGATTGATGTATGTATATTTATGCAGCAACTGCATATCTTACATGCTAACAGCAGCGTCTCTGTGTATATATTAGCTGTAGCAAGTCAAGAGAACAAAATGATCACTTCCTGGGAAATTGGTGCAAAATATCAGTAATAAAACTCTAAGTTGCTGCAATCTGGCTCTTTTTCCCTCTATCATAAATGAGTTGCGTCTTAGAGGGGCAGACGAAACACAGGAAACACTGTCATGAATAATGTAAAACAACTGAGGCGTAGCTTTAGCGAAGGTGGAGTCAAATGGAGTCATAGGGGTGGAGGGGTTGAGAGCAGGGAACGGGGAACGGGCCGCAAGTCTGTGGCAATGTGATGGCGATGTCTGACCCAGGTGGAGCCAATAGTCCGAGGGTCCAGTGGAGCTGAGGTGGAGCTGGAACGACTGAGGGCTGAGGCGTAGCTTGAGGGAAGGGGGAGCCAAAATGGAGCTATAGGGGTGGAGGGCCGGAGTGCAGGGAGTGGCCCCAAAATTCATGACGATGTGCTGACGATGTCTGACCCAGGTGGAGCCAATGGTCTGAAAGTCCAGTCGAGCTGAGGTGAAGCTGGAACAACTGAGGGCTGAGGCGTAGCTTGAGGAAAGGTGGAGCCAAATATAGCCATGGGATTGGGGGGGGGTTGGGGTTTTTCAAAATTCATGATGATGTGCTGACGATGTCTGACCCAGGTGGAGCCAATAGTCCGAGCGTCCATTGGAGCTGAAAGCTCAATGGTCGCTGTTGGAGTCGAGGGAGGAAGGAGCGAAGGCGGAGGAGTTAGGGCGATGGGTCGAGGTGGCAGGACGGGATCTGAGGCTGGAGCCGGAGTCACGGGATCTCCACGCCCAGCTGGATCACAGCGGACCCCAGTTGTAGTTGTGCCACTGAGAGGAATCGGATGATGAACTGAGGGGCTGGTGGGAGACAGCAAGGACTGAGTTGCAGGCATGGCTTAGGGCTAGAGAAGGGACTGAGAAAGAACTGAGGGTCTGGCAAAACACCAAAAAGTCTGAAGAGGAGGTGGGAGAGGGAAACTGGGCTGTCCAAAATAGAACATACAGTCCCGAGACGGATTAAAAGGGGTAAGGGATCGTCCTCTCCAAAATATAATAACTTTTCATGGTGGAGGGTGTGGGCGGGGCTCCTTTCTTCACCCTCGCACCATCACAAACTCCCTCTGCGACAGATGATGCAACCGGATCACACATCTGCTCAGACACGCGAGGCTCCGGCTCCGGCTCCGCGGCGATGTTTCGCTCAGCTATTCCTTTAGTCGCTGGCTCCTGCATCACGGTAGAGGCTAATGGTGCCGTTCCTCGCCGTCTGGAGCTTCGTGGCTGGGCACTGGATTGGGAGTGGGGCTTGTGTCGTCGTCGAGTCCGACTGTGAAAGGCGATCCACATGATCCCTGCACCCACTCCACCAATGCGGCGAAGCTCCCTCGAGATCCCTCCACGGACAACTGTGCCTTTGTCCATGCGCTTTGTCAAGTCCCACGAATAGAAATCAACAAAGGCAGTTTCCCGGGAAGCTCGACTGATGTGCTAGGTTGATGAATTCTGCCATATGTGCCTTGAGGGAACGATTTCCCTATTCAAAGCACAATAACAGGTCTGTGATTATAGGGAAAAATAACACCAAAACACTGACAAAAAACTAAACAAAAACACACCGCACGCTATATATTACACTTTCTGTCATGGTTGACCTGCATACAAAGGCATGACGTTGAAAGGTTCACACAGTACTTAATAATATCCACAAGGTAATCCACATGAAGACAAGCAGGCAAACACAAGCATACATGAACGAGACCGGACAAATGTAAACTGCAAACACAGGATTTAAAGGGCCAGTTCACCCCAAAATGTTTATCATACCATAATTTACTCACTCTCAAGCTTCATCCTAGATGTATATGACTTTCTTCTTTCAGCCAAACACAATCTTGAGTTATTTAAAAAAATATCATGGCTCTTCCATGCTTTATAATGGGAGTGAATGGTACTTGAGATTTTGAAGCCCAAAAAGGTGCATCCATCTATCATAAAAGTAATCTATACGGCTCCAGGGGGTTAATAAAGGCCGCATTAATTATGACTTTATAAACTTGATAATAGATCATAGATAATAGATTATTGATAATAATCACTGGCTTTGGGTAAAAATGTGCTAAACGTATCTAACTAGTAAAATCACTTGTAATACTATAACTTGTTGTGTACTAAAAGTGTTCTACTGTTACACTTAAAAGTATACTTTTATACACTAAAAAGTGGGCCAATTTGGTCCCAAGTAGTATTGAAATACTACACTTACAAGTATACTTCTAGTACATTAATAGTAGTATACTTACTACATAAAGTATACTTAAAAGTATATTTGGTAACACTTTATTTTACAGTGTCCTTGTTACAGATGTTACATGTAGTTGTAGTAATAACTATAAATTATGCATAATTACATGCAACCCTAAATCAAACCCCAACCATGTAGTAAGTACATGTAGTTAATTATTATTACACATTACTTATATACTTATGTACTTATACACTTACACTGTAACAGAGACACCTTAAAATAAAGTGTAACCGAATATTTTATACACTAAAAAGTGTACATTGATATTAGTATGCCTACTACATAAAGTATACTTAAAAGTATATTTTAAACCAAAAAGTGGGCCAATTTACTCCCACATAGTATAGAAATAGTACACTTACAAGAATACTAGTACATTGATTTTAGTATACCTGCTACATAAAGTATACTTAAAAGTATATTTTATACTAAAAAGTGGACCAATTTACTCCCACATAGAATAGAAATAGTACACTTACAAGTATACTAATACTACATTGATATTAGTATGCATACTACATTAAGTATACTTATAAGTATATTTTACACTAAAAAGTGGACCAATTTACTCCCACATAGAATAGAAATAGTACACTTACAAGTATACTAATACACATTGATATTAGTATACATACTACATTAAGTATACATAAAAGTATATTTTATACACTAAAAAGTGGGCCAATTTACTCCGACACAGTATTGAAATAGTACACTTACAAGTATACTTCTAGTACATTGATAGTATGCCTACTACATAAAGTATACTTAAAAGTATATTTTATACACTAAAAAGTGGACCAATTTAGTCCTAAGTAGTTTTGAAATAGTACACTTACAAGTATACTAATACTACATTGATATTAGTATGCATGCTACATTAAGTACACTTAAAAGCATATTTTATACACTAAAAAGTGGGCCAATTTACTCCGACACAGTATTGAAATAGTACACTTACAAGTATACTACTAGTACATTGATAGTATTCCTACTACATAAAGTATACTTAAAAGTATATTTTGTATGCTAAAAAGTGGACCAATTTACTCCCACACAGTATTGAAATAGTACACTTACAAGTATACTACTAGTACATTGATATTAGTATTCATACTACATTAAGTATACTTAAAAGTATATTTTATACTAAAAAGGGGGCCAATTTAGTCCTAAGCAGTTTTGAAATAGTACACATATGGCGCTCTTCCATTACCAGTACCAGCTCGACTCGGCTCGACTCGGCTCGACTCGGCTCGACTCGACTCGGCTCGCTTTTCGCTCCGTTTTCCATTGCAGATAGTACCGCCACAAATAGTACCCGGTCGTCATAGCGACGCCGCAGGAAACTGCCGTGACGTAATCTTACACGCGACACACATCTCGCTGGATCCTTTCTTCGGCAACCAAACAAAGGAAAGTCTGCACCTCCTCGTTTGACCACGGCGTATTCTTCCGAGTTGCCATAATAATAGTAGTAAGTTTAGTATATCTGGGCAAACTATTTAAAAATGGCGGGGTTATTCTCTGGTTTTTCAGGATACTCCGTCTGCCGCGTGCAATCATGACGCAGTGAATAGTGACGATTCTCTCTGACCAATCAGCAGTCGGCATTGTATTACGTCACATTTTAGTATCGCCTCAGCTCGCTCAGAACCTCGCCGGAGGTGGTACGAAAAAAAGTACCCAAAAGCAGGTACAGGTACAACTTTTACACAGTGGAAAACCAAACAAAGGCGAGTCGAGTCGAGTCGAGCCGAGCCGAGTCGAGCTGGTACTGTGTAGTGGAAAAGCGCCATTACAAGTATACTAATACTACATTGATATTAGTATGCCAACTACATTAAGTACACTTAAAAGTATATTTTATACACTAAAAAGTGGGCCAATTTACTCCGACACAGTATTGAAATAGTACACTTACAAGTATACTAATACTACATTGATATTAGTATGCATACTACATAAAGTATACTTAAAAGTATATTTAATACACTAAAAGTGGGCCAATTTAGTCCCAAGTAATATTGAAATATTATAATAAAGGGATGTTGTTCTGTGTCCCGCAGGTCTGATTCTGTTGTTCTATCTGGTCTTCTACACGTTTCTGGCCGGCATGTTCTGCCTCACCATGTATGTGATGCTTCTGACGCTGGACGATTATAAGCCCACTTGGCAGGACCGTCTGGCTACACCAGGTGCAAATACACTATAATCACATGCACAAACAGATGCCATCACTTTCACACACACTATCATGCAACTGTGTGTGTGTGTGTGCGTGTGTGTGTGTGTTTCTAGGCATGATGATTCGGCCAAAAGGAGAAGCTCTAGAAATCATTTATAATATTAAGGAAACAGAGAGCTGGGACTCGTACATTCAGGCTCTGGATAACTTCCTTGCACGTAAGTAAATAGAGAGATAGAGAGGTATGCAATGAAGTAAAATGACTCACAATCTCATAGTGTTTTCATCTGGAAGAGTAGAACATGGGTCTCGCTACACTCGTGGGTTTGATTAATGCATGAACTGGTAATAAAAATGCATGCATTGCGTGGATAAAAGCGTCTGGGAAACGGATAAATGGCTCAGCTGCAATTCGACAAAGTATCGAAAGTTCGAAAGCATCCAGTGTTTTTAAGAATCTTTCACACACAAATAAACTTTTAGTTACTCACCTTCATGTAGTTCCAAACCTGTACGCCTTTCCTTTATACGTTTCCTTCATACACGGACAAAAATCACTATATAAGCATCATAACAGTGTGTTTCTACAGGGCAGTTTTATTTATATACTATTATGTTTTTTTATTAGTATTTTGAATTAGCTTTCATTGTTATATTTGAATTATTTTAGGATTTTTTTATGTGCTTTGGTAATTTTTTATTAGTTTTTGTTCTTTTTAAATATTAATATTTAGGTTTAATTTATTATAATTTAATTTTTTTAATTATTTCTTTTAATTTCCAGTTGCTTCTGCTAAAGCTTATTTTAGTTTTATTGCCAAGGCAACATTTACATTTTTTCATTATGGGTTTTCATAAAAAATTTTATTGTCTTAGTTATGCTAATATTCCTGCTACATTGTTTAGATATTATTATAGTTTTTATTAATATATTGAATTAGCTTTTTTATATTTTATTTTTGTCACATTTATTCGTTTTTGTTCATTTTAAAACATATTACTCTAGGTTTCAGCTTTAGTTTTTATTTATTTCCAGTTAATAATTTTAGAGGTTCAACTTCCAACTTATGTTACATTTATGCATTTATGCATTTGGCAGATGCTTTAATCCAAAGCGACTTACATTGCATTTCAAGGTACACATTCTTATCAGTTATTCAGGCAACATTTATAATTTTCCTAAGTTTAAAATTTTCATCTGATTTTTAAATTTTATTTTAGCTTTATTTCAATTAACAAAAATGTTTTTTAATAGTTTAAGTTAAGAAGCCTGCTACATTATTTACATACTATTATAGTTTATATTAATATTTTTAATTAGCTGTTATTTTTATATTTTCACTTTTTGTTGTAATTTTAGTCATTATTTTACGTGCTTTTGTCACTTTCATTAGTTTTCGTTTTTCATTCTTTTCAAATATTACTAATTACATTTACATTTATGCATTTGGCAGAAGCTTTTATCCAAAGCGACTTACATTGCATTTCAAGGGACACATTTTACATTCTTATCAGTTCTTGCTTTCCCTGGAAATCGAACCCATGACCTTGACGTTGCAAGCGCCAACGCTCTACTGTTTGAGCTCCAGGAAAGCAAGAACTGATATTTATGTAGTTTGAATTTATTTCCAGGTCAACTTTAATTTATTCCAGTTCTAATGGTAGTTTAGTTAAATTTGTCCTATTATCTCATATTCTAATGTTTAGCAACATCAGTAAAGAAAGCTTGACCTTTGGCCTGTGTCTTGGCCTGTTTCTCCGCAGCCTATAACAACTCTCAGCAGGTGATGAACAACGACGACTGCCCCCCAGATACATACTTCATTCAGGAGGACAGCGGAGACGTGCGCAACAACCCCAAACGCTCCTGCCAGTTCAACCGCACCATCCTGGAGGATTGCTCCGGACTCACCGACCGCACGTACGGATACGAGGCGGGCAAACCCTGCGTGCTCATCAAACTCAACCGGGTAACTGGCCAATCACAGCACAGATCACTGTAACCACTGCGCACATCATATTAATGATTCCAGATTATTCCAGATTATTATTATGGATGATTCCAGATTGATGTACTGGATGTTCAAAACATGCATTTCGCTCCTTTCGTGCTGCTTTGGACTTTTCGAGTTTGAATGCGAGGCTGTTTTAGAAATGCATGAGAATAGAAGTGAATGCATGTAAGATAAATAAGATATTTAAAAGTTTTTTCCTTGAAGAAAATTCTTCATGCCTTAAAATATCTTGAATGTAACCCGACACCCTCGCCTCATTTAGTATGCGCGGTTCTATGAATATACAAATGAGCCCCGCCTCCACTCACTCACTCAGCTCAGAGATCCACTGGTTGACGATCACACGTTGATCTGATTGGTTACAAGGTCGTTTGTGACGTCGGAAACACCAGCGATTTCAAACCGTGTGTTTGAGACTGTCTTTGGTTCACTGCAGTTTTAAGCAGAAAACACTCAGCAATGCTGTCGACTTATGAACTTACACACGGTGTGTCTTAAAGCGTATTAAAAACACCATATAAACACATAAACAACTTTAATTTTGGTCAGATGGTTCAGTCCGTTGTGATTATTACATCGTGTGTTGGAAACCAAACGCTCATTAGCATATCTGACTTTCAGCTCTTCCTCGGTGCTTGATCCGCAGTGACACGAACAGTAACGACGGCGTCAGTTTCTCCAAATCAATTCGAACGCGAGTCCTCGTCCATTTGTAAACGCTTTACATAAATACAATATAGGTCTAAATCCATGTGATCACTCGTATCAATGTTAAAAATATCATCATATCGTCCAGCCCTAAAACGTGTGTGGTTTTTTGTCAGTGTTTATTCAAAAACATCCAATTATGCAGAATATACGATGGTAAATATTTAATTGATGAGTTGTCAATACAATATATAGCAATACAATATATGAGGGTATGATTTTACCCCTAAATTCAGCATATTGACACAAAGTGGTAACAGCAAATCACCCTTTCTCTGCCCGGATCCAGTTGTTTCTGTGAATTGCGTCGCGATCCATCTCTGTTCTGTAGCTTTCGGCAGTCTGTAAAAATACACCTCAGATTTCTTGTCAAATCTATTTGTACAGTCAATCTCAAAGCTGTTTCCCGTTTTAGTTGCGTTCTGTGTGTTTTTTTCGTGGCATTCACGCTGAAACCAATGCTGCCACTCAGTGTTTCTGCCACTCGGGCCGACGGTGACGTCACGCGCATACCCTCCATCATCAGTCCTTTTGATGATAAATGCTGTATTCCTCACGAGCGCCGTCTCTTCTGCAGGTGATTGGGATGAGGCCAGGAAGTAAAGATAAAGATGATAAGGACATTCAAGCTCCGTTCGTGACCTGCGGGGCAAAGGTGAGTGAGATCTACCTGACCTTCAGCCAACCATCATGACAAACTCATCACTAACAGCCAGTCAAGCATCAATAATGTCTGTTCACTTCATCCCTCCGTACTCAGAGATATAAAGTGGGAGACGAGTGGGTAAGAAAGAGACTAGAATACACACTTAGCTTCCAATAAACCCTAACTGTAGACTAGCACACATGCTACTTTAGTGCACACCCTAACTAGTGCTGAACTAGGTTAGTTGAAGCCCCTCTTTCAGCTTGTGATTCATGTGTCTTTATGCTTAATCTTTACTGATTTTTAGTGCAACTTTGATATTGTTAGTAATATTTCAAAATGAACACTTACTGGACTGAAGTCACTTCAGTTTACTGATTATCCATGCATCATTTTTAGTGCTGGGCAACGATTAATCGCATCCAAAATATGCTTGTGTTTACATGATATATGTGTGTGTACTGTGTATAATTATTTTGTATATAAACACACACACACATGCATGTATATATTTAAGAAAAAATTGGTATTTATATAAAATATTTAGATTTATATAATATAAATGATGTATAAATATATATACATGCAAATATTTCTTAACATATACATGCATGTGTGTGTATTTATATATACAAAATAATTATACACAGTACACACACATATATTGTGTAAACGCAAGCATATTTTGGATGCGATTAATCATTGCCCAGCACTAATCATTGTATATGTGATGTGTGAGTATCAAATATGATCATCAGGCGTTTGAGGAAGGTTTATCTGTCAATCATATTGCATTGCATAATAAAACTAAGCATTTAAATATCATCTTACTTAGACATATTATAAGCAGATATAGAGTAATGAGTGATTTTTATATGCATTTTATGTTGGTACCTGTTATAAATATATCATTTATTTACATTACAAGCATCAGAATTTCATCAATTTTTGTCCATATTAATATCAGCATTTGCTCTAATTTGCATATTTTTACTCATTTTGGGGCTCTGAATAAAACTTTTTTTTCTCCTCCATATTCTCAGGATATCATATACTATATGAGCCATAAAAGCCTGATGTTTAAAACATGATACTCAACTAGTTTGTTTTGTATTTAAACTTATTTCATTGTTTAAATTTTCAGACTATTATTTCATAAGTTAGGCAAAACTAAATAACCTTAATAGAGTATTTAAGCTTCATCCACTACGTATCTATTATTAACAAAGCCTAGCAACTAGCTTAGGAAATGCCAACAACATTCTAAATCATGCTATTAAAATGCTAATTTGGGCTGGCAACATGTTAATTCATGTTAGCAAAATGCTAATTCATGATAGCAAAATGCTAATTCATGATAGCAAAGTGCTAAACGATGGTAGCAAAGTTGCGAAACATGTAAGCAACATGCAAATTCATGCAGGTCAATCGTGTTAGCTATGTGCCAATTCATGCTAGCGAAGCGTTAAATCGTGTTAAAAGCATGCTAATTCATGCTAGCAACATTTTAATTCATGCTAACAATGTGTCAAAACATGTCATCTGTCACGTACTGCTCTGAGACAAGAAGGTTGAGATTCCAAATGCAGTTTTATTGAAAGGGTAATCCACAATCGTAGTCGAAAACAGGCAAAAGGTAGAGCACAGTAAATCAGCCGAAACCAACAAACAAACCCAGAGGTTGAGAAAGGAACGGGAAAACCAGGACACAGGCAGACATCAAAAACCAGGAACATGGAAAACAGTGGAAGCGCTCAGAAATGCAGTGTAAACAACTAACAAGACTTCGCAGGGAATGACAGAAAGAACCAGGCTTATATAGGGGGAGCAAACAAGAAGATGAGACACAGGTGAAAACAATGAGTGCTAATGAGTCCAGGCAGAGAATTATGGGAGATGTAGTTTGTGAGGGAATGACAATAGTCTGTTGTGGAGCGCCCTCTGGTGGCTCTCAAGGGCACTCCAGCTGGTGACCGTTACATAATCAATGTGCTAATCAATGCTAACAAAGGGCTAAAACATGTTAGGAACATGATAAAACAAGATAATTCACGCCAACAGAAAGTTATTAGCAAAATGCTAATTTGAGCTTACAAAGTGCTAAAAAATGCTAGCAACATGCTAATTCATGTTAGTAGTCTGTTAAAACATCTTTCTTTCTTTCTTTCTTTCTTTCTTTCTTTTTTTCTTTCTACTTCACTCAATTTAAAGCTTATAAAACCAGGGACATCAAAGTTTGTCTTTCTAGTTTAAATGATTTTAAGTCATCTAGTTGAGAATCACTGTGCTTTACATTGCGCTGAGATTTCTCTCTTGTTCTGTGTAGAAAGAGGATTCGGAGAGCATTGGCGAAATCGCATTCTTCCCTCCTAACGGAACCTTCAACCTCATGTACTATCCATACTACGGCAAGAGAGCACAGGCAAGAACACACACACACACACACACACACCACTGTTGTGTGATTATATACGCGTGTAACCTCTGTGTGTGTTTGTTTAGGTGAATTATTCTCAGCCTCTGGTGGCCGTGAAGTTCACAAACATCACTTTCAACATGGACGTCAATGTGGAGTGTAAGATCAACGCTCTCACCTCTGATGCCAAACTTCAGTTCAGCGAGAGAGACAAGTTCGCTGGCCGTGTGTCCTTCAAGCTGCGCATCAACAAAATGTAGAGCAACTACATCTGCCACACACACACACACACACAGGAGATTGTAGGAGGTGTCAATCATATCTCAAAGTGTTTAATGTATTTGTCCGTCCTCATACTCGGGTCTACATGATGATTTCTGTGTGTGTGCGTGCGTGCGTGTCTTTGTATCTCTGTGTGTTTTGAGTACTCTTGACTGTCGTCATACCCAGCTGATCTCGTTCCAAAGTGAAATCAAGAGAGCAGGAAAATATCATCGATATAGCCTTTCTAAATCTCTAGACAACCAATATAGACATAATCAAAATCTCATGAACAATCCAGTGAATTCAGAGGGACCACAATCATTCAAGAGTTTAGATTTTACGTCAAGAAAATTAAGCCGATTACAATTTTTTCCCTCATTATTTTCATGGCAAACACATTTTCCCCATTTTTGCTTAATTAATTGTCATGAAAATAATGTAAAATGTGAAAAATCTCGACCCTAAAATAAGCTTAATTTTCTGTATGCAAAATAGACTCTCTTACTTACTGATATTGAGCTGAAATACGATCTGGATTCACTCGTTTAGTCTATAAAAATAGCTTTTATGTGACTGTGAGTGTGTAATAAATAACACAAATTAGAGAAGTCAAATCAGGTTGAACTCAACTTCATTCATAATCGATAAAATCTGAATGAATAAGGAAATGTGCTAATATGACTGATTAATAAATAGAGCCATGAACTTTCCATATCTGTCCCAGTGAGATATATCGCACTCTTAACCGGATATCTGTTGTATCCATCCATTTATTTATTTATTTATTTATTGCTTGGTTGATAAATTAAGGTACATTTATGATGTTATTCATTTATTTATTTATTATCTGATTTGTGGTTTTTATTTTTTATATGACAATGTTTGTGGAAACACTTTTGTAACACTGTAATGTTCACAAACGCACACACACACAAGCTGTTAAACGATTGGCTGGCGTTCTGCACACGCTCAGATTGCACTCAACGACTTACACATTAGCCAATCAGCTTCAAGCTGCGCCATATCAGTTCGCCGCTTGTTTCGTGCTTAATTTGCCCAGTCGACTAATAATGTATTTGCTCCATTTTGTCCTGAATGGTTCGACCCATCTTTCTAAATGTGTACACAGCAATACCTTCTGGTCCAAGAGTGTACTGTTAATACTTGTAAATAATAGCGAATCTGGGGTAGTTAACGAAGAGAGTAGCTACAAAGAAAAGGGGTTCCTGGGTGAAAGAAAAAAACTTAAATTAAGAAAATTTGCCAATCCAATGTTAACTAATGTAGATGAATGAATAAACAAACGTGTTTTTCTTCCCAAAAAGTGTTTTTTTAAATTCCTTTGTTGTTGAGCACATCATGCGTTAGCTGCACTTTAGCGCACAGCGAGAAAATTACGCGAACATTAGATGAACATATTTCTCAAAGATTTTGTTAATTTCTTCTTAGCTTTGGTAGGATCTTAGATTTTTATCTTGTCTTTTGACATTTGGATGTTCAAGGGGATTCGAGTCAAACGGACGTTATCGAGACGGCCATTAGCGTAGTGCTTATTAGCGAAACACTAGCCTGCCATCGAGTACGTGCGGGCGGCCGGCCTGTCTGTTTTTTCTTTTCTTTCGTGTTTTTCACAATCCAATCCCTCATTTCGCCCCCAGTAGTGAATGTGATGTGTTTCTATTGGGTTACTGCCACAGTGTTGTGCATTTGAAACATTGGAGGGTGTGTGTTAGAAAAGTGTGTGGGGAAAAAAGAGCCAAACGCGGCCAAACTTTTAAATTAACGTCACTAGTTCATCCGTCGCACATCAGAACAGAAGTTACGGGCCTGATGTTGGGAACAGTTCAATGTTTACAAAGAGCAGTGACTAATAACTAGATTAGCCGCGTGCTAAACTTACGCTGCCTGCCGTATGTTTACTAAGATCTACTTCACGTGTGCTGCCTGTCCTGGAATAGATTTTATATGTTTTTAAGATACGGTAAATCGAATTATTGCACATTCTTTTCGACTTCTGTATTTTAGATGCAGCAGCGATTCATTCGAGCGTGTGTATACCGCCGCGAGTGTAGTCAACTTACATTTTCCATACGATTTGTTAATTTCCGTAAGACGAAAAATTCAATCAGACAGGAATTTAGGACGTCACCATTGAAACATTGCGTGATGTCATAGGTGTAACTGAGTGTTTAGGCACGGTCACATTTACCGTTGCTCAGCACAATCTTGCGGGCGATTTCCAGTCTGGAATTCGCGCGATTGGGAGTTTCGCGTGAGAGCGAATGTGTTCCCCATGTAGATTTTGCTGGTGCTCCAGTTGGTCACGCAAATTTTCCGCTTGGTTTGAAAGTGAGCAGTTCTTAATATGCTATTGCACACGAAATTTCGCCCGAATTTCGCTAGTGTGACTGCACCTTTACAGCTTCAATTGAACCAACACGCTTCTGACAATATCATCGGTGACACATGGCGAAAAACACAGGCTTACACAAATAATGGCAACGACAAACACACCTACGCTACTAGAAACTCATTAGAGAGTTTTTCACTCCCTCTCACACACTGACGGCATCTTTGAGCTCTTTGTCCCCGTCTGTGTTTCTCTCCAATCCAATAACTCGACACGCTCGTCACTTTGACTTTCGCCGGATGACTTCAATAGCTCACAGACTCATCCCGGTTTTTCATCTGTCCTTCATAGTGAGACGGTGTCTTATTCTTTCTTCACTCTCTGTAAAAACACTGCTCAGAAACTAGATGTATCTTATTAAATATCCTGAATATACTGTTATATATTGCCTGACATGAAAATTGTGAAACTTATATTCGAAAATCAAATGATTATCATTATAAATGAAAAATGGAAACAGGAAATAAAAACATTTTGTGTTTAACAAATATTTGTTTGTTGTTGTCTTTTTTGTTTGTTAAAAAACTGTAAATGAAACTATATAACTCTGTTTCAATATAGTCTCAAGACAAAGTTGTGTCATGAAACTCTACATAGCGCAGGCTGATTGGTCCTGAACTCAATCTACTTGCAATCAGATCTTTCTCTATAGGGCACAGCTGATTGGTTCCTGCTGTATCAGTAGCCAATGAGTTCGCTGCTCAACCTTCAAATACTTGGTCAGCATTTGCTGTAGCAGTTGCATTGCGCTTTCATAAACCCTCCACCTTCCCCAGCTACACCTGTATAGGTCTACTACGGGTAATTCATGTATGCTATATTGTACAGAAGCAGCATGTCTTACTTGCTCACAGCAGCGTGTCGTGCATGTATTGGCAGTAGCAAGTTCCGTACATGCTCTGCAGCAGCAGCAATAAACAACAGCAGCTACAATAACCAACAGCAGCAGCAATAACAGCAGCAATAACCAACAGCAGCAGCAGCAATAACCAACAGCAGCAGCAATAACCAACAGCACCAGCAATAACCAACAGCAGCAGCAATAACAGCAGCAATAACCAACAGCAGCAGCAATAACCAACAGCAGCAGCAATAACAGCAGCAATAACCAACAGCAGCAGCAGCAATAACCAACAGCAGCAGCAATAACCAACAGCACCAGCAATAACCAACAGCAGCAGCAATAACCAACAGCAGCAGCAATAACCAACAGCAGCAGCAATAACAGCAGCAATAACCAACAGCAGCAGCAGCAATAACCAACAGCAGCAGCAATAACCAACAGCACCAGCAATAACCAACAGCAGCAACAATAACCAACAGCACCAGCAATAACCAACACCAGCAACAATAACCAACAGCAGCAGCAATAACCAACAGCAGCAGCAATAACCAACAGCAGCAGCAATAACCAACAGCAGCAGCAATAACCAACAGCAGCAACAATAACCAACAGCAGCAGCAATAACCAATAGCAGCAACAATTTCCAACAATAGCAGCAATAACCAACAGCAGCAGCAATAACCAACAGCAGCAACAATAACCAACAGCAGCAGCAATAACCAACAGCAGCAGCAATAACCAACAGCAGCAGCAATAACCAACAGCAGCAGCAATAACCAACAGCAGCAGCAATAACCAACAGCAGCAGCAATAACCAACAGCAGCAGCAATAACCAACAGCAGCAACAATAACCAACAGCAGCAGCAATAACCAACAGCAGCAGCAATAACCAACAGCAGCAGCAATAACCAACAGCAGCAACAATAACCAACAGCAGCAGCAATAACCAACAGCAGCAACAATTTCCAACAATAGCAGCAATAACCAACAGCAGCAGCAATAACCAACAGCAGCAACAATAACCAATAGCAGCAGCAATAACCAACAGCAGCAACAATTTCCAACAATAGCAGCAATAACAGCAGCAATAACCAACAGCAGCAGCAATAACCAACAGCAGCAACAATAACAGCAGCAATAAACAACAGCCGCAATAACCAACAGCAGCAGCAATAACAGCAGCAGCAATAACCAACAGCAGCAGCAATAACCAACAGCAGCAACAATATCCAATAGCAGCAGCAGCTGCAATAACCAACAGCAGCAGCAATAACCAACAGCAGCAACAATATCCAACAGCAGCAGCAGCTGCAATAACCAACAGCAGCAGCAATAACCAACAGCAGCAACAATAACAGCAGCAATAACCAACAACAGCAGCAGCAGCAATAATGGTAACAGCAGAAGCAGCAGCAATAACCAACAACAGCAGCAGCAGCAATAATGGTAACAGCAGAAGCAGCAGCAATAACCAACAACAGCAGCAGCAATAACGGTAACAGCAGCAGCAATAACAGCAGCAGCAATCAGTATACCTAATAGCTGCAATAACCAACAGCAGCAGCAATATCCAACAGCAGCAGCAATAACCAACAGCAGCAGCAATAACCAACAGCAGCAACAATAACAGCAGCAATAACCAACAACAGCAGCAGCAGCAATAATGGTAACAGCAGAAGCAGCAATAACCAACCGCAGCAGCAGCAGTAACCAACAGCAGCAACAGTAGCAGCAATAAAAACAGCAGCAGCAATAACAGTAACAGTAGCAATAAAAACAGCAACAGCAGCAGCAATAACCAACAGCAGCAACAATATCCAACAACAGCAGCAATAAAAACAGTAATAAAAACAGCAATAACAACAGCAATAACCAACAGCAGCAACAATAACAGCAGCAATAACCAACAGCAGCAACAGCAGCAGCAGCAATAACCAACCGCAGCAGCAGCAGCAATAATGGTTACAGCAGAAGCAATAATGGTAACAGCAGCAGCAATAATAGCAGCAATAACAGCAGCAGCAGCAGCAGCAATAACCAACCGCAGCAGCAGCAGCAATAACCAACCGCAGCAGCAGCAATAATGGTAACAGCAGCAGCAATAATGGTAACAGCAGCAGCAATAATAGCAGCAATAACAGCAGCAGCAGCAGCAATAACCAACCGCAGCAGCAGCAGCAGCAATAATGGTTACAGCAGAAGCAATAATAGCAGCAATAACAGCAGCAGCAACAGTAACAGCAGCAGCGTAGCGATATATTCTGCTAAGACAAAACACATTGTCATATTCATTACCATGCCACACACTTTGAGAGTTATCTTGACAGAAATGTAACAGACTTCATATTAACACAAACACTGTTTGTGTATATTTTATGAATTGTCTTTGCAAACTCACTTCTGTGGAATATTTTTTATGCCAACCTATAGCACAGCTAACACACATGCACACAAAGCAGAAACAACGGCTTATGACAAGACAGAAGAACATGAATGTAATTTTCATACAGAGAGAAATATATGAATGATGCTACATACTGAGAGCTTTATTTATCATCTAATGTAATAAGACTTTGGTAAAAGCAGATATAATTCCCAATATGATCCTCTGTGTGTCTCCCTATCAGAAAGAAACAAACAACAACAAACATATAATATAAATCTCGTTAATATCTCAATTGTTTCTCCTGGATCAGTCATTCTCAACTGGTTTTGCTTCAGGACACTGTTGCAAAAGCAACAAAAATATTTTCTTAAAATCAAACAAGTGAAATGTATTAATATTATCATAAACTGTATGACATGAGCTGAATAGGACAATTGACAATTTTGGTTTCTAAATGTCTCTTGAATTCAGTTTCTACCATGTGAAGGATGAATTTCTGCTGAAATATTGGACACACAACCTTTGACATCGGCCACAAAAGATATGAGGGGTGTTTTCTGATAATTCTGTTTGTTTTACTATCTTAACTATGCATGATTGAACAGCTAGCTGTGTGCTCCTGTTTGCATTGATCATCGTTTCTTCCCTGCCCATCACTATCTGCTTATCACTCATTGCACATTCATCAGTCGTGACCCACCAGTTAAGAAACACAATCCGATATTAAAGGGTGAACAAATAGACGCACGTTCCTGCTTTTCTCTTGAGAATAAGAGCCAAATAATCATGGAATCATAATAATGTCTATCGTAGAGTTTCAGAAGAGATAATGTCTCGAAGTGTGTTCAGATTTGCCAAGATTAACTGACTAATTTCTAATCAAATTCTTCCAAGATCAAATGACCTGACCCAGCTGGCAGATTTTGTTATAAGAACATTCTCCAAATATTCAGTGTTGGTTCTGGGAACGTAAAACATGTCCTGTTTTCTTGACGTTAGAGGAACGAGTTTTAAAAGGTATAATGTTCCTCAAACGTTCAAAAATGCAACATTTCTATGAACGTTGATTAATAAAATTCCAAGAACATAAAAATGGCCAGCTTCCAGAATGTTAAAAATGTTAGTATGATGTTCCTGAAATATTCAAAAAATCATTCAAACACCTGCTGTGAACAAGCACTGAAAGAAAGAGTAAAAACACAAACTACAAGTTTCTTCAGCCACAGCCTTAGATGAACTGAAGATAAAAGACATCAACTCTCTCAAGATCTGATTAGACAACTCCACAAACAGCATTACCAGCTTCACTTATTACTAGCCAGGCTGACTTCATTTCTGTCACGTCTACAGAAGTTCATATTGAGAATTAACAGAGGTGTAGATGTTGATGTCTTATTGGATGTTTGCGGTCACCATTATGGAGATCAGTGTGTGCTTTAGTTACTCTGACCCTTGGCTTTCTTTAAGTTGGTGCTTTATCAGCAATTGCGGGTGTTTATGGAGAACATTTCTGCTTTGATAAAGCAGATCAACAACTCAGTTTTAATAACAGACAAATGTCTGCTTTTTATGTAATTGATGACTCAAGGAATTGAAGCATTATTAAAAAATATGAAACAACAACTGCGAAAAAGATAATTTATAACAATATTATTGTATTTCAGAGGCTGAATGCTGATTTCTGTGAGTATATATAAAACACTGTCATTGTTAACTTTGTTTAAAACATGTTTTGTGTAATTTATACACTCACAGACATCAACAATCAGCATATGAAACACAACAATGGTGACATTATTCATGCCAGCATAGAAAACACATTCATTGCATCCAGCATGCATTGCAGCATGAATAAATTATGCAGCTGAATTATTTTTTGATTGTCACCATTGTTGAGGTTTGTATAACGAGTGCTGGTGTCTAAGTGTGTCGTTTTAAACTTGTAAATTGTTTTGGACAATCTTACACAAATTTCTTCAGTGTTAGAAACTATTTTTATCACATAAATTGAGTTTATTACCTTTTTCTCAAATAACGTTAAAATTCCAAAAGTGAGTAAAACTAGAGTAAAAGCAGTTGTTTAATTGCTTAACCACTTTAATTGCAGTCCTTTGTTCTTAAAACAGACTTGTTGATCTGCTTTATCAGAGCAGAAATGTTCTCCATAACATCTGCAATTGGCAATTGCTGATAAAGCACCAACTTAAAGAAAGCCAAGGGTCAGAGCCCAACTAAAGCACACACTGATCCCCATAATGGTGACCTCAAACGAAACATTTTCAATAAAACATCAACATCTAAACCTCTGTTATTTCTCAATATGAACTTCTGTAGATGTGACAGAAATAAAGTCAGTCTGGCTAGTAATAAGTGAAGGGTCAGGGTATATTCTGGCAAACCGTTTGCCAATCACGTCTAGTAATCAGCAAAGCAAGCTGTGGTACACGCCAATGACCAACAAGCGATGGGTAATTCGCAAAGCACAATGCTATTTTCTGTTTTCCCAGCACGATACCATAGAGCGGCATAAAGTAATAGGTTTGAGAAGTAAGAGGCGGGGCATCAGTTAAAAATTTCAAAGTTAAAGTTCAGGCAAACAGGTATTAATAGACAAGTTTTAGTCAAATATTGATTGTTTATAGCTGAATTAGTAGAATGCAAAATACAAAACCGATTGTATGGTTTATAATACAGCAATCTTATTGGGGTAGACGTTTGAGCATGTGCATTCCTTTATGTGTAAGTCTGGTACAGGTTTATGAATGATCTACTGTCAACGACGCTGTTTGACCGTAGCTTAGACTACAACAAAAATATTAAGTGACAACCATGTTTCAGTAACGATCAATTGGATAATGTTTTGATGAACTTACGAATCAACTTAGATGAAGTTACTGTCAAAATCATAGACTGTAAAAAATAGGTCAAAATAGATGCGTATAGCCCTCAATTCACATAGTTTCAAAGCAGCTTTACAATGAGTAATTTTGTAAGCTTTAATATTGAGCAGTTTTATTATAGCTAGACGACGATATCACAAAATATATTGCTGATAAATGATACACTGATTGAGAGTTAGGCAGCCTAGCTATAATATTAGATTAATTTACCCGATAAATCAGTGCCGCTTTTAGTGGGCAATGAGCATGACTGCATGAAATGGCATAAGGAGAGATATTTTATAGGCTGAGACAATATTTTTCGGCATGCCATGCAGGGCTCCGTAATTTTATATAATTTATGCTTTTTCCCATTAGGATCTGTGAATAAACAACTTATTTTACATAAATGATGTAATAATTCACTGTATTTCAGTAAAACATCGGATAAATCTGAAAGTGTGATTTGTTTTAAAGCAAAACCACGGTGACAAATAAGACAATAGGCTAACAAATAGAATACACGCCCTGGCCAATGGGTTTTGTGCGTACAATGGGAATAAAAACCGCGCAGTGCTAAAATGTGAATATATATATATATATATATATATATATATATATATATATATATATATATATGAGCCATTCCACCGAAAGGGTGACATTTCTGTCCCCAGGACATTATATGTATTAAAAATGCATGAAAATTAACTCTAAAATACATTTTATTATTAATCAAAATGTCCTGCTCATTACTACAACTACAAATTTAAAATGTTTAATTAAAAACATTAATAAAAACTACATAGAACACAAAAAAAGCATTTTCTGCATCTCCATCTCTAAACTTTACTATGAAATATAATGATTAAAATCCTTCAGAAATCTGATTTTTTTTTTTGCATTGTTGTGTGACTTTATATCCAATCTATGCTTTAAAATGTTTGTTTGTTTTTTTCATGAGAAAAAAATATTTTATCTAATATTTTAGATAAAATCCAAATTTTAGTCCCCGGGTTTTCACTCAGTCCGGTTACCATAACACATCCCCCCCCTCTGAAAACCTTGGAATATTCCACAAGACACATTTTCAACAGGAAGTTGCATCATCTGGATCTTCTGAAGGCACTGGGAAGACCATAAGTAAGTTCTCACAATTTAATTTCTGTATATTTGATGAAATTGTAATTATGACTGAGAAGGTCAATCTCAACATGCTGTACTGTTACCTAAATTATTTCTTAGATTTTATCCATTTATTTTAAAAATATAAACTTTTGGTAAATCACTAGAATTTGTTACGTGTCCTTATGCTATTAGCATGTAGGCCTATGCTATGTGGCCATATGTCATGTATTTGATAACTTTTTACTTAAAAACTCAATCCTGTTACTTTCAGTCCTGTTACTTGTATGAAAAATAACAGGAGTGAGTTAAAGTAACAGGAGGGAGTGTCCTCTGTTTTGTTGATTTAATACTGTAAATATTAGTTGATATTATACTATTCACCTGAATCATGAGGTTTAAGGTTGCATTTACTTAAATTGTAGACATTAGCATTAGTTTTACAATGTGAACACCATACTTCCAGGAAGCCAGTCCACCACAAAGTGACTTAAACGTTTTGTCTTTGTCTTTCTTATATTTTGTTGAAGATGGATAAACCCCATACTATGTAGGTGCCAGAAACACCCACCTATGGCTAGGAAGAAGCAAGACACACCCGCAACCCTCTCTTTTCTCCATTTTTTGTCTTAACTTCCCTCTTTCTCCCTCCCTCTCTTCTTCTCTCTCTCCTTTTTTCTCTTTCCACCTCCTTCGCTGTGAAGTACTACTAGCACATAGTAAATCACTTCAACACAGAAATCTTATGCACACATAGTCATGTACACTTTCTCTCATACACACACAGTCATGTAAAGTCTCTCTCATACACACTCATTCAGACACTCATTCCTGTTAGCCAATGTTCATTCCTGTTACAAATTTTTTTTCTAAAAAAAATCATGTTAAACCACTTTTTTTATCAGTTTTGTTTGGTTCATCATTTATACATTTATTTAATCAATTAAATTATTTAAAAAAATTACAAACTTGAGGCTTCGGTTTTCTTTAAAGTAAAAAAAAAGGGGTTGTGTTTTGTATTAAAATACACCTTGCCATAATATATAGTGATTTTTTTGTCACAAATATCAATTATTTGAACATTATAACCAACCATTTCTTTAAAATAAACACTTTCTTGTGGGGAAAACAAAGGAATTAATAGACATGCTTTTAAACATGCTTTTTAAATGGCACATGAGTTTCGGTAGAAGGACTGAGAAAACATGCGTCCATATTCTGCTTAGAAACCTTGTAAAAAATCAATAAAGTTGCCTGAGATTGACCAATGCACATTTTGAATAGTTAAATATGTGTAGTAATAGATTCAATGTTGAAAAAAATTTAAATTAAAGTTTAATTTTGAAGAGTTACAACAAGCAAATGTCACCCATTCGGTGGAATGGCTCTCATATATATATATATATATATATATTTATTTTTATTTTTTTTACTTAAACAGGTGTTATTATGTCGATCTATAGCAAATATTATGTTGTTCAATAGCATATTTAAGCAATAGGCCTACATGTTCATATCACTTCTTACTGGGTATTTTATTTATTTTATTATATTATTAATACCTGTTTGCCTGAACTTTAACTTTGAAATTTTTAACTGATGCCCCGCCTCTTACTTCTCAAACCTATTACTTTATGCCGTTCTATGGTATCGTGCTGGGAAAACAGAAAATAGCATTGTGCTTTGCGAATTACCCATCGCTTGTTGGTAAATGGCGTGTACCACAGCTTGCTTTGCCGATTGCTAGACGTGATTGGCAAACGGTTTGCCAGAATATACCCTGACCGTGAAGCTGGTAATGCTGTTTGTGGAGTTGTTTAATCAGATCTTGAGAGAGTTGATGTCTTTTATCTTCAGTTCATCTAAGGCTGTGTTCGTTCGAAGGATGATTGAAAGAATGTTTCAGGAACATCACACTAACCTTTAAATAACATTCTAGTAACATTCAGGAAACTGGACATTTTTATATTTTTGGAGTGTTATTAATCAACGTTCCTAGACTGTTGATTTTTAAATCGAAATTAAGTCGAAAGAACGTTTGAGGAACATTATACCTTTTAAAACACGTTCATTTTTTCGTTCCCAGAACCAACACTGAATATTTAATGAACGTTCTTGTAACAAAAGTCTGTTTTGAGCTGCTATAAACATTCACTTTATTGCTCTATAGTCACTATATGACAATAGTGACATAATTGTGTCTATTTTGCATTTATTCAGGCACTGAATGCTCAGAGAAACACATGAGACAAAGTTGATACCATAAATATAAAGCTTTGAAACAGCTGTAACATTTGAGTATTTTTATGTCTGACACAGTTTGAGCAACAGAAACTAGTGAAATGTTTTGACTTTCCCTGATAAACCGCTCATAAATAATTTAACAAAACTATAAAAAACAAAGTGAAATAGCGACATCTAGTGTACAAAAGAGTGATGAGACACACCATTTTCACCTGCTGGACCAGAAGATCACAGATTCTTTTCACACCAGACATGAAGAATATACCTAGCAACCACATAACAACATAATAAAAGGCACTTAAAAAAATAAGGTGGATATAATAATGTTAAAGGCCCACTGAAGTGCCTTGGAACGCACAGCTTTGTACGATGATGCGTTGGCATAATTTCCACTGAAACAGGAAGCTAAGGCGGGACATATTGATAGGCTCCTCCCTCTTTTCAAATAGCCAATAGCGTTTAGTTTACCTCACAGACTGACAGCAGCATGGAAGCGGATCCGAGCGCTGATGATACGCTGGATTCAATGGTAAAGGTGTGAATACATTTTAGCCATTTCATTCTTAACCACTGTACAGTTGGAAAACAATAAAACTCGAGCGTTTGAGCAACCGAACACACATCTCCAACCCATATTGCTCCGTGACCGTCAATGGTCACTTTGGCCAGGTGGTGTTTATAGCATAGGGGGCGGAGCTTTAGATTCTAGAGACCATTTGATTGGACAGAATATGTGATGAGAAGCTGAAGTGAAGTCATAAAAAAGTTTGGGACTGTAAGTTTTGAATGCTTATATCTCCTAAATGTGAATTTTGTCATTGTTTAGGAACACACCAGCTTATTCATAACCTTAAGGCTAACATATTCATACTAAAAGCTAAAAAAAAACCTTTAAGATACATATATCTCAGTTGTGTGTGAGTGTTTGTATGTGTGCTAAGGCAGGTCCAGCATGTTTCTGATCTCCAGCTCCCTCTGTGTCCGTCGGTGAATTTCTTGGATCGCCGAGACGACGACGTGGATCACAGGCTCCGCCTCTTCCTGCGTTCGCACACACACCAGCTGCAGGAAAACTTTGCGGTCGGGCATCGCATGAAACATCAGCTCGGCCGCACGCTGCACAAGCCATGGATGATGCGGCGCTAAAACCTCCAGGTACGCGTCGCGACATAGTTCGCCCATGCTACGCCCCTCGCGCTCCGTCGCTAGCTTCTCCAGCAGAAGCTGTAACCACAGCAACGAGCGATGGAGGCGGAGCAAAGTCCGACTCCCGGAAGGCGTTTGACTGTCGAAGGAGACCACGCCCCTCTGTAGCTCCGCCTCCAGCATGGAACGCACAGACCGGTAGGCGTGGCTACGGTGAGGGGGCGGAGCTACACGCTGAGCATCATCAGTCGTAACGATTGTAGACTCTTCCAGCGAGAGCTGTCGGATGAGTGTGATCTTCTCCTCAACTTTATGAGTGAAGAAGCCCACCAGAGGGCCCAGAGACTCCATGAACCTGCACCACAGACACAACATCAGTGTGAGACAGGAATCATCGTATGAACAATACATTTGTGATAGTTGTTGTTACATAAATATATACACACTATAAACAATGTTTCTTTGGAATGAATAAAAGAGTTTTTGGTAACACTTTACAATACGATTCATTAGTTAACTACTTTAGTTAACATGACCTAAGAATGAACAATACGTCTACCGCCTTTATTAATCTTAGTTAATATTAATTTGAACATTTACTAATATGTAATTAAAATTAAAGGTTGTATTTGTTAACAATAGTTAATGCACTGTGAACTAACATGAACAAACAATGAACAGCTGGATTTTTATTAAGTAACATTAACAAAGATTAATAAATACTTTAACAAATGTATTGCTCATTGTTAGTTCATGTTAGTTAATACGTTAACTAATGTTAACTAATGAACCGTATTGTGAAGTATTACCGAAATTTTTTAATAGGACAACAGAAAATCGAATGCATGTATTATATGCCTATAGGATAAACATTAATTTAGTTTGAAAAACAGTATAAAAGACAAAACAATGCATAGTTTGTGGAATGTAGTGCACAAAAACTTTTACGATGTGCATTTATAATACTTTTTTTAACTTAACAGTAACAACCGTAACGAACAGCAGTTTTGGGTTGGACCTGAATTACCAATATCTGATCCGAGAAGATTTATATATATATATATATATTACAGCAACTATTGGGGCTCAAGCTCTTTAAGGCCTTTAAGCACATGTGGAAAAAGGTATTATGTTTTATTTAGCAAGCATGTAACCATCTCAAACATACTGTATGGAAATGAACATTTACAGCAATTTACTAAAGAAATATATGATTTAAAGCTTTTAAACAGTTATTGAGGTAGAGCCAAAAACCTGAGACTAGTCAGCGGAAGTAGGTTTTTGAAATAATCTCCTATATTTAACGAAAGGTTCGATTGCCAGACGTGGTCTTAGACGTAAAGTTGCTCAGAATGAGGAGTTCTACCATGTCGTGTGCGAAACATCGTGTGAAATACAATCCTTTACGCACATGAAAAACGCAAAGGCGCCGATTTCTTTCGTATTTCTCACAGGCCTCTGGGGGCGCGAGTCAAACACGCCCACTTTGAACATTTTGGCATTTTGACATTTTTGAACCCGTCGCAGACATAAATCGAAATTTTGGCCTTTTTTTTTTTTATTTTTTTTTTACAATTCTTGGCAGTCAGACTCCAGAGAATCTTTCTGCACAGGTTTGGTTCTTATCGGGTGAAAAACCAAGGACTAGTTTGCAAAACTAGGCTTTTCGCTAGGATCAAGATCGAATCCAAGATGTGCAAGAAAATTGTTCGGCTTGAGCCAAGGATTCCAACAAACACTCTTGACAAACGGTTTATGAGCCATTACGTACTTTTGACCGCTATAGCGCCACCATCAGGCCGATTGGGACGAGCCTGGGTGGCGCTGGAGACGGTGTGAGTACTGCCGTCCCTCACAGTTTCAAGTCTCTACGATTTACGGTTTGGTCTGCCCGATCACTTTTAGGGGAAAATGCTGATGCTTGGGAACAATTACAATAGTGTTCGAATCTCTCATCCCTAATCGTTACAGCTTTAAAAGCGTCATGAGAGAAAGGGTAAACGATGTTAAATTACTGAATCCCCTTAAACACTCAACACCCCCAAAGGACAAATATATCAAATTCTAAGGTTTTTCTCTACCTTTTTTTTTCTTTCTCGTCTATCCTTATATTGTTGTTGGTCTGCGTTTTTTTTTTAAATTTTTTTTTTTTTATACGTGTTTGTAAAATTTCTGTATGTATTCCTGCAATAAAAGAAAAAGAAAAGCAGAGTATCCTACTTGATCAGCTCCTCCCAGCAGAGCAGGTACGGTTCCAGCAGCACGTCGGAGGCGGGGCCGAGGGCGGAGCTTAGATGCAGGAGGAGGCGGGACACTTGGAACTGCTGTCCAGCACACTCTCTGATGATGTCATTTCCTCCGACCGCATCATCAGCAGCAGCATCAGTAACAGCAGCCCGAACCACCTGGACAGGAAGTGAGTGTCAATCAGCACTAGTTAATGTCAAGTCAAATCACCTTCATTTACACAGCGCTTTTAACAATATAGACCGTTTCAAAGCAGCTTTACAGTGATAATAGGAGATTAAAGTAACAGAGATTGTTTTGGCTTTACAGCAGCTCTAGAATAGAGTTATTGTCCAGATAAAGTTAGTGATGTGAAGTATTCAAGTTTAGTGTATTTCACTAAAAATGTAAGTGTTAAAGTTAAGTGTATTTACTTCTCACCTCACTGTTCACACTTAGACAAGGCCGCCACGACTGCTCACAACTCACAACTGTTCCTTGAGCTGCAGAGAACCGGAAAAACAGCGACACGCAGTTATTCAAGCTCGAGGGGTTGTGTGTTCGTGTAGGGTGTGTGTGTGTGTGTGTGTGACGGTGAAAGGTTGTATGTACTCACGCAGCCACAGTGAGCTGAGAAACAGCAGCAGACTCAGCGTGACTGCGGTCACGACACACCGGCGCATTCTCATCGCAGTAACGTCTCGTTCTCGTCCGTGACTCCTTCGTCTCTCCGTCTAATGCTCCTAATGAACAGTGGAAGACTCAAATCAGCATGACCTTTGAACTGTTGTGCGTGTCACTGATTCAGGCTTGTGTAAAGAGCAGGGTTGAGCTGAACTAAAAACACAACTGTGCTGGCAATCTGAACTTATAAATATAGAATTACAACATGACATCCATATAAGCGTGGCAGAAGTTTTAGTAATACATTTCAGTTGTCAATATGAATTATCCATAAACATATGGATTATTTCCAGAAACAAGGGTTATTAACATTAACAAAACCATAACAACTTTTTTATTACTTGAAATAAAATAAGCAATAACTGAAATATAATAAAATATTTTAATGTTTTATTTCAGCTAGTAAGGCAATGTTTCTAATTTTCGTTTAGTTTGACTTAAATAAAGTGAAACTGAAATAAAAATGTACATATTTAAAAAACAATACATTTATTTAAATTTATTGAAAAGATTTCTGGTACAGGATATGCAATCCTCTATTCCAGACTCTAAAAAACACAAACAAATATATTTATATAAATATAATAATACATAAAATAATAAATAAAAATATCAAAAAACAGAAAATTACTAAAACCTTAACTAAACCAAAATGAAAATAATATAATACATTTAGAATATTAATAATAAATTATATTATTTATATGTAATAAATGTCATTAAAT
This sequence comes from Tiaroga cobitis, assembly GCA_030578255.1. Lineage (NCBI taxonomy): Eukaryota > Metazoa > Chordata > Actinopteri > Cypriniformes > Leuciscidae > Tiaroga > Tiaroga cobitis. The sequence goes on from CM060613.1 coordinate 2,540,573, forward strand.
GATTATATTTGATCATATTTAATACATAAACCTTGTTTATTGTGTAAACCATAGTGAAACGCTTCTCTTACCAGAAAATGTACTTTATTTTAATTTTAAATTGTAGATGTTTTGACAGTATTGAACCATGTTCAGAGAATTGTGTGATCTGAGAATAAATAGACAAAATTAATCAAAATGTATGAGGCAGTTTATTGGTTTCCACATTCTTCATACAGCTGCAATATTTTGGACTAATTAAATTCTGTGTGACTATATTGCACTTCACACTCACGAATTAAAACGAGACAAACACACACACACACATCACATTGAGATTAGATTTTTATTTGATATATTACACACATTGCTTAAACATCAGATAAACATGCAGACAGAGTGATAAACTGGCTTTCATACTTGCACACAAACATCACAGACGTGTTCACTGAAGAACCAGAGCTGCTCATAATGACATCAGCGCAGTGGGCGGGGCTTAGCACTGACAGACAGCTCAGACAGCCAATGACAGAGCAGCTTCCTGAGTTTTAGGGCAGTTTGGATCGACTCTCTGCCACCTGACTCTGAAACACAATTTAAATATATATTTATAAATAACAGTGGAAATATGTTTAATTATACAAATATAACATGATTAAACAAACACAAAGGTAAACATATATTTTGAAATTTGACTATTGCAAAACAACAGTCTTGATGCTTCGAACTTCTAATGAAAAATCAGTTGTGTTTATATATGTAACATGTAGGAAATGTGTTTTGCACATACAATATTATTATTATACATTAGTTGTGACATGGTACTTTGTTTTATATACCATGGCCCTAGATACTATAGATATTATGATTTAAATTGAATTGACTTGCTACTGTGTGTGTGTGTTGAGCTTATCCATATTTATTCATTTTCTCTCAGGATTGGCGTGACTCTGTATTACAAAACTTGTGTCCCGTTTAGTGTGTGTGTGTGTCTGACCTGTCGTCCTCGTCCACGAAACACAGTTTTCAGGCCCTTGTGCGCAGAGACGTGTTTGAGCGCGTGCGGTTGTTTGAGCTCTTTCAGTAACTCTGGGCTGCTCAAACTCACTGCAGGAGAAACACACACACAGAGAAGGACGTGACATCTGCAGGACGCACTGTAATTGCATTCATGCATCAAGTTGCATTGTGGGATACAGTATTTGTGAATTGTTGCACATTTTGTAGGTCATCTGAGCGTTTCATATGTTAAAATTATGACAAAAAAGCGAAATTATGGCATGTTTCAATTTCAACCTCTTATGTCATGATTCAGATTTTTTAAATATCTTAATAATGATTAAATAGGCTATGTCATAAATGTCATAATTAAGATTAAACAATGCATCTTATATGGCGGAAATGGGCTTCCATAGATTCTCAGAAGCAGAAGTCGTCATCATAGTTGGGTAAATTTCTATAGTGGTGAATAAGAGACTACATTAAATATATTTTTTCATGTTCCCATTTGCTCAAATAGCAAAAGGAAAACTCCACAATAGTGTTCTCACAACTTTTAAAGAGAGAGACTGATGACGCCACTCAGAAGAGAAAAATATGTAAATTTTACCATCAATGTATTAGAAACACCCTCACAGCAGCGTTAACCTTTTGTGACGCAAAGTATAGTGTTATAAATGTACATAATTTTTTTTTTTATAATTTAAATATAAAAAACGGCAGGGTTTATGACGCTGATGACGTCATCACTATGTGAAAAATGTCCGTTGAATCAGATTCACTCACTCGTCTGTTCAGCAGAAGTCGGCTGGGTGGGCGTGGCTTTGGGTGGAGTTGTGGGCGGAGTTACATGAACAGTCTGTTATAGAGAGAGGCAATCGGATGAAATCACTGGTGGTTATTTCATGTTTTATCATTAAGAGAGTTCCTCTTACCTTAGTTTCTTCCATCTCTGGTCAACCATGCACTCACAATTCTGATCAATTCAAGTTATAAGGACAAGACAGAAAAGATGGACAGATGACGTGGGTAGCGGTCGCGGGGACTTTTCTTCACAGCAGTTCCAGCATCAACTACTGACTTAAAGGTACTAAACTGTTATTTTAGTAGTTACTGTATTTGTATATCTAAATTTGATCCGGTCGCTGTGAGAAACTTGTTTCTCTCGTCATTCACTGTGATTAGCCTTAAGTCTAAATTCTGCAGCGACATTAATCATTTACTTACTTTATGGCTCTAAAGTCCACTGAAAACACCCTGAAAAAAAAAAAAAACAGTCCATATTACACAATTCTGAAGCTTTTTTACCCCAGTCAGTCTACGTTACAGAAGCTCACTAACACTAATTAAAAGGGCAGAGAAAGTTGTGTGAGCCGATCACGTGCAGAAACACTTCAGATATTTGTGTTCAATGAACATTTGATGTTCAAATTTCAAAAAGAAGAAAACACTTTTTTTAATAGTTTGACTATTTCTATAATCATATACATAAATTGTTTAAATTATTGATTCAATATCATACATTTTACACCAAATTTGAGTACAATCACATGGTGAAATACATATATAAATACATATTTATACATTTATTCATAAATAAATATGAGAGCTGGGTGTTTGTTAAGCTATATTTAAAGGGACAAAACTAAACTTAATCTGACAAAACTTTCCTTCTTGGGCACAAATGACTTAAAGTTCGAGCTCTTTTATGTAGATTTATAGTCGTTATTAGAAACAGTAGGAGTCTGTAATATGCCCTCATTTCCATACACAGATACATGTAGTCTTTTAAAGAGCGCTTCATCTGAAAATCTTTTAAAAACAAATTTTAAATACATTCTAAATCCTAAACATCTTAAAGACATCTTCTAAATGTCTATATCGCATCTGACAGGAAAAGTCTTAGATGAGCAAACACATCTTCCAGGTGAAAACACGCACATCAAATAAAATAAAAAATTCAGAGGAAAAGCGTAAGGTGTAGCCTCGGCCACATTTGCATCCAGCCCTATGGGAACTGGATTCGTGATGGAGAACCACATAGGACAGTGAGTTTTCTCTAGAGATGCAAATCTACTTCTGCTTGACTGAACTTCTCCCACAGGAGCTCCACCACCTCGGGGTGGACTCTCCATTCCCGGGCCTTGGCTCCTGCCTCGATGTCCGCTCTCTGGTTTTGATGCCCAGGAATATATACTGCCCTGAGAGACAGCAGTTTCCCTTGGGCCCATAGGAGGATCTGGTGGGCCAGTTAGCATAGGTGACACCACCTCAGACGGCTGTCTGCCACGGCTGTGTTGTATGGGCGGACAAGTACATGATGGCCCCTCAGGTATGGGAGGAAGTGTTTTAGTGATTAATTATTTAGACGCCATTATATCCAGACGATTTTGCGCCAGGAACGTAGATGGTTCTGCCATAGACCTTGCGCCGAGCGACCACTCATGATCGCCCCTCAACCTGTGAGGGAACCATCCGTCATTAGCGTTACACGACGACAAGAAGCTCCCAACATTGGGTCATGGGCGAGAAACCAAGTTTTTTTCCCACTTGACTAGGCGCGTAGGCATCGCCGCATGACCTTGATCATGCGAAGCAGATTTTTTCCTCGGGGAGAACCCCTTGGTTTTGAGCCACCACTGCAGGGGTCTCATGTACAGAAGGCCAAAAGTTATTACGTTGGACGCAGCTGCCATAAGTCAAGTCAAGTCATCTTTATTTATATAGCGCTTTTTACAATACAGATTGTATCAAAGCAGCTTCACAGTGATAACATGAAAATAATTACTTAATAAGTTTGTTTCTAGAATAAAATTGCGTCATCGTCCACCTGAAGTAAGGCAGATCAAAAATATTGTTGAATAATTAAATGTCCCCATCTAAGCAATCCAAAAACCAAGGCAACAGTGGCAAGGAACCGAAACTCCATCAGGTGACAGAATGGAGAAAAAAACCTTGGGAGAACCCAGGCTCAGTCGGGGGCCAGTTCTCCTCTGGCCAACGAACGAACAGTGTATCATTATGATTCAGGCAACATTACAGGTCAGAAGTCTAATTGGATCAGAACATTTACAATATTATCCAGTTCCATCTGGTTGGAGGTCGGAGTCATCACGCCGGTATGGAGACGAGTTTGTAGAGGTGTCCATGAGGCCTTCACAGGGCTGATGAGGCTGGGACTTCAGGGATGCGTTGTGGTCGTGTCCAGTCGCAGGTTCACCATCTGATCTGGATATGGCCCGGATCCGGCTGACTTCAGTAAACCTCGGAATAAATGCCATTCTTCTTAAGATGTAACGAGTACATCGGGTGTTTTGGGAAGTGTCCCCATAAGACCCAATAGACTCCGAAACTGTTTCACAGTGAGTGACTGGCCTGGTTTTACCCCATTTACAGCTGAGAGAATCGATCCTATGTGAGCAGGGGATAGTCGTGCCTGCATCGTAGTCAAATCCCAAATTACACCTATAAAGTGGTCCTTTGAGCTGGAAGGAGCACACTCTTTTTGGCGTTGAGCCTCAACCCAAACTTTCTCATGTGAGCAAGAATGACATGTCGATGCCGAGCCGCCACCTGCTCGGATTAAGCTAGAATCAACCAATCGTTGATATAATTTAACACGCGAATGCCCTGGAGTCTCAGAGGAGCCAGAGCTCTATCCAGTGCGGGGTGATAAACCTAGGCCGAAAGGAAGAACTCGAACTTCCTGTGGTAAGGATGGATGGCTACATGAAAGGAAGCATCCTTTAAGTCTATCGTGACAAACCAGTCCTCGGACAGGATCTGTGACACGATCTGTTTGAGTGTAAGCATTTTGAACTTGAGCTTTAGAACTGTGCGATTTAGTTGGCGCACGTCTAGAATAGGACGCAACCCTCCATCCTTCTTTGGAACAATGAAATATCGGCTGTAAAACCCTGACTCCATGTTAGGAGGAGGAACTCTTTCTGTAGCCTCCTTTCATAGAAGAGTCTGAACTTCTTGCTCCATGACCAGAGCCTGCTCGGGGTCCAACACCGTAGGGAGGACCCCTAGAAACTTGGGTGGATGAGAATCGAACTGAATTCTGTAACCCTTTTCTATCGTGAGCTGGAACCAATGATATATATTCCACGCACCCAGAAAATCTACTAAGGGGACTAGCCTCTCGTATAGGTCGAACAGCCACTTCGGCGCCCTGAAACGGCGAACCGTCAGGGAACAACCGAACTGACTGTTATACAACCGTCATCAAAGGATCGTTGGAAATCGCTGCCACCTCGGTGCCCTGAAGAGGCGAACCGGCAGGGAACAACAGAACTTGCTTTGCAGCCCTCCTCGGAGGGTCGATGGGAACCACTGCACCCCGAAACACCTGAGGTGGCGGGGTTGGCAGAACGGGCTGAAGAGAAACGAGCACCGTATAATGAGGTAGAATCCACTTCTACCCGGAGGGGACTGCCCTCAGAAGTCTGACGGCCTCGGCATCAGGACTTCTTCTTAGTTGAAGCCCTCTTTGAGATAATGACGGTTCTCAGATCCTGGCTATCTCTAGAGGGCTTCGACTGCGACCGCCACCCAGACCGCCCTGATTGTGGAGGAGCCCGAGTGGCGACGCTCTGTTTTTGCTGCACTCTGTGCTGCGAGGATCTTGTAGACGGCCGAGACTTCTCCCACCCCGCAGTCTCGGGAACCATAGGCCGAGAAAGAAATCTCTGGAACCCGCTTGTTTCTTTGCCTCCTGAAACCTAGGACCGAGAGGACAAAGTCACCGAAGAACGTTGCACTTTACTGTCACCCAATAAGGGAATCTTGAACAAAAATAGAGATGCCATGAATTGTGTTTTTACGTCTCGTTTTACAGTGTGTGAGCGCATTAATTGAGCACCACAAATCAAAGTTCTCTGGGAAGTTATGTGTTGTTAAATGTCTGCGCTTCATAACCCAGAGTCAGTTCCCTTGCAGAACTGCTGTAGATTAACATAATTATCGCAAATAAAAAGTGCACATGTTAAAAGGGGACTGAGAACTTTTGAAGCTACTATAAAAAATAAATCGTTTAGGTTTTTTACATTTTTGTCTTTGACTCAAGTTAAACCATCTTTCTTGTTTCAGGTTCTGAAATTACAAATGTAAAATATTATGAAAAGGTAATAAAAGGAAGAAACACCTGATGGAATAAAATCATCATCATCGCTCTGTTCTTCCTCAGCTGTGGTTTCTCTCCTCATCATCTTCATCATCATCATCGCTCTGTTCTTCCTCAGCTGTGGTTTCTCTCCTCATCTTCATCACCTTCAAGCCCCTGCCCCTTTTGTCTCAAAATGTATTGTGCCCTTTTCTGATAATTGTAAATAATAATAATTATTATAATAAATATTATAATAAATAATACACTTACACACCCTTGCCACTAACAATAATACAAACAAATATTATATTAAAAAATTCTTTGGCGGAGAAGTGGTAGGCGGAGTTTCCTTTGCAGCGCCTCGTACGCATTTAACGGTTCTGGTTCGCATTACGCAGCAGTTCGCGCGAGTCTGCAAACGAGCAGCAGGTAACGTTAAAGCTAACACGGAAAATTACATTTATCCTACGATCACCATGCTACTCTAAAAGTTGCGGGAGCATGCGAGTTATTCTTAACTATAATAAAAGTATAACTCGATTTCAGACGCATTCTGAGTGACATTGACAATGTCATTCGTTTTTATCCAAGGAATAAAAGTGCAAGGGGAAATACACCTAGTTAAATTAAATCTTAAGTCAATGTCCAACTCTAAATTGTAAGGAACTTAGCCTATATCTTTGATTTCATAGTAACGCTTTACAATAAGGTTCATTTGTTCATTACTCATGTATGAACTAGCATGAACCAACCATGAGCAACACATTTGTTACTGTATATCTTAGTTAATAATACAACTGTTAATTGTTTATTCATCTTACGTCACAGTCAGTGCATTAACTAATGATAAAAAATACAACTTTTGATTTGAATGTTTTAGTAAATGCTGAAATTAATATTAACTAAGATTAATAAATGCTGTAGAAGTGCAGTTTATTATTAGCTAATGCTAACTAATTTAACTAATGAAACCTTACTGTAAAGCGTTACTGATTCATGATAGCTAACACTGTCTTTCATACATATAATACATACATTAAATTTACAACATCAACAAAACTAAAAGTTAATTTTCCATAAAATTATAAATTTTACCTTCTTGATTCTCACTGTGTTGTTTGGTAAAGTAAATAATATTCAGTAATATTATCATCATTTCCCTATTTTCATTTGATGTGTTATGCATTATAATAATTGTAAAAACATATTTTCTTAGAATGCCAAGGAAAGAAAGAATAAAAACAAAAACAAAAAATCAAGGAACACTCTGATGCAGCCAAAGGAAGCATCCCTCTCACAAGTTGGCTGAATAGAGAGAATAAAAATGCAGGTATACTGTTAAATTAAATTAAAAAAAAAAATTTGTGCCCTTTTTGGTCCCTCCGCCCCTGCCCCTGAGGAGGTCTGTGCACGCCACTGTTTAGGATACATAAACATTGCACTCAAAATCTGCAGTCACATTTCAAGATATTTGAAATTTGAAGAATCGAATGAATGAATCAATTTGGTTCATTAGTCCGCAGAAAGAAAAGAAAAATGGGGGAAAGACAAACAAACAGAGTTTCAGATAATTCATTTAAGGATGAAGTGAATCTTTATCCTGTACAAACCTCTCGACCACTTTAGTTTCTCTCCATCATCTTTACCTCCAGTGTGACGCCTTCTCTTTCTTCAGCTGACAGATTTCTGTGATGAAACTATTAATATCCAGCATGGACAGAAATCAGGACTCAGGACTCTGTCATCGTTTCAGCTCGTCCATCCACACTGAGCCTCACACAAAAAGCCCACTGCACACTATACTGTTAGCATATTTGAAATATGTTTGTAGATATTTTATTCTCAAGTGAGCTCTATCTTTAGTGGTTTTTACCGGCGGGTAAAATCAGATTTCCCTCAGACGGGCCGGCAAAATATCGGTTGAAATTTAAATGGCTGAGATTCGCGCTTCAGGATCGTAATTCGTGACGTGTGCACTCGTACAGTGGCCAGACAACGGTCAGCATTTTATCTGTGTGGGGTTGATTTAAAAACAACTAACAATCTTTTCTTTTTTTTTTCTCTCTTTCTTTTTTTTTACCACGTCTTCATAATTTAATTTTAGCTACTCGAAAGCCTTTGTATGTTTTATTGTTTTACCGATCCAGGAAATCAAGGCAAATTGCACTGACTCATGTTTAGTGTGTGCCTTTTCAAACAAACTTAAACTGTATAAACTGTGATAACTTGATATTTCTTCAAAAATTAAGAAACTAAAAACTACACAGTGTTTCTACACTGTTCACTCACTCAGCATGGATGGATTAGGAACGGTTTCATATTTATGATTATGGGCGGAGCTATGACATCACTGCATGTGTATAAAGACTTCAGTGAAAGTGAAACTGAACAGATTAACTGGAAGCTTCTTCAAAAAAACATTGCAGAAACCCTGAAATTAACAATCAAATCTGATATTCACTCACAGGTAAGTGATGGAAATGTAAGTTCACTAGTTTAATAGCATTACGCAGTAGGCAATAAGAACGTTTGTAAAATTAAAGTCTGTGTTCATGTCACATATCAGAAACAGGAAGTTTTTGAACTGCAGACAGAATAAACAAGTTCGGTGAAAATCATAACTCCATTAAACAGAAATGACACTTGGTGTTTACAAATGTTTATTTAGTAAATGATTTGTTTGAAAAAAGTTCCACTCATTTTCAGTGTGGTCTTTTATAAAATATCTTATGATAGTATTAAATTGTTGTTGTAATAACCTTTTACATTTGCTGTACTGTGGCTACTAGTTTCTGTATTTAGTTTCCTCATGTTTTTACTATCACTCAATACAGTACCCAACTGCAGTGTCACAGAGCCCATCTAAAACTAAACCAGCAGTCTCAGACCAGAAGTTAAGGGCGGAGCTTATAGGCTCAGTGTGGTTAGGGTTAGTGTTGGGGGCGAGTTAGACATCTTTTGACTTTGATATAAACAGTGGTACATAATTTGTTGTTGTAAGTTATAATAGTATTTAACATGCAACATCCATAGCCTAACTTACTCAGTACATATAATTATAAAAATTGGTCTCTTCAGCAATGTAGATGATATATTGTTGTCATTACTTATATTTTCAGCCATGGCATCCTCCAGTGGTCCATCACTAAATGAGGAGCTCCAGTGCTCCATCTGTCTGGAAGTGTTCACTGATCCAGTCACCACTCCATGTGGACACAACTTCTGCAGAACCTGCTTGATCAAGTGCTGACCGAACACACAGACCTGCTTCTGTCCACTCTGTAAAGAAAAATACAGCAAAAGACCTGATTTCAAGATTAATACAACACTCAGAGAAGTTGTGCAACACTTTAAGGAGAAGCTCAATCCAGGAGAATCTGTGGTGTTCTGTGACTTCTGTGATGAAAGAAAGCAGAAAGCTGTGAAGACCTGCCTGACGTGTCAAAGCTCTTACTGTGAGACTCATCTGGAGCCTCATCTCAGAGTCCCACGTCTAAAGAAACACACACTGATCAACACTGTGGAAAATCTGGAGAATTATATATGCCAGAAACACAAGAGACCTCTGGAGCTGTTCTGTAGAGATGATCAGATGTGTGTTTGTCTGTCCTGCACTGAAGGAGAACACAGGACTCACAACACTGTTCCTATAGAGGAGGAGAGTCGAGAGAAGAAGGCAAGAGTTGCAAATAAAGCACTTTAAACACCCCATGAAATTCAGTTCCCAATCAGTCAGTCACATTCAACGCTACATAAGACTTCTGACTGTCTTAATAAGACTGTAAGAAGATGGAAAGCTATATTCAGTGATAAATGTGTCTGTTTTTCTCTGTATGTAGAATAAGCTGGTTCAGACACAGACAGACGTTCATCAGATGATCCAGGACAGAATGAAGAAGATTCAAGAGATCCAGCACTCAGTAGAGCTGAGAAAGGTTTGTGCTTCGAAAGAAAATAACGCAAGATCACGTGTGCCGTGAGACTGAAGTTCTAATAATTTTACAATGTGCTGCTGTTTAAGCAAATGTTTGTGCTTTTTTTTTCTGTTTGATATAATTGCAAATATATCTATTAAAATAATATCCTGGTCTATAATTCCTCCCTGAACATCCCGCTCTCCTGTTTCTTGCTCTCTCATTGGCTGTAGGTCTTCGCCGATGTAGTTTTCAGTCAGAACACATTCACACAGCAGGATTTTGATTCGCCGACAGGTCCAGATATTCTGCATGTCAAATATCTCACAGGCGTCGCCGACTCGAGATTCTCTCAGATCGCGTCTTTGATAATTCACACTGTGTGATTGTCACTCGCGTGAACGAGCACCGATTTGCCCATGATTTCGGGCATGTGTCGGCGATCTCACAAAACCTGTCGACGAGCGAAAAATCGGCATTAGTTCCACAGAAGATGAAGACTATGATGCAATAACATAAGATTTAATATGATACTCTAAATAAACAGCCAATATGCGAGACAGTGTGCTGTGCAGTGTTAATTTCGTTGACGAAAATAATGACGAAAATTATTCGTCAACGACATTTTTTCACAGACGAAAACGAGACGATAACTAAATAAAAAATAGTTTTGAATGACAAAAACTATGACGAAAATCTATTGACATTTTCGTCAACGAATAAAAACTAGACGAAAATGTTAGTGACGATTTGGGAAGCGATCCGTCAGAACTGATGTCCTGCGTGTGTGTGGTAGATGCGCACATTTGTAGGCTGTAATGTGATCTACCCCGTGGTCTCATAAAACGTTAAAAAATGTGAACGTCTGGGAGAATGAGTAGAGCAGACATATAGATCTGAATAAGAGTGACGATGCAAAAAAGAGCTCTATTCGGTGCGGTTTTCTGTGCGCACACACCCGACCCGAAGCGAAGCGTGCAGCCATGGCACATTGACACAAGCACGCGAGGACTGAATTAAGCTCTCTTTCGTGTCTGAATGGACAAATACACACAACAGTATGTCTAAATGTCCGTTTTGGAGAGTATTCATGTAAACTATGCTGGTCAAGTCTTATGGTGCGTTCACACCGGACGCGAATAGCGCGTCAGGCGCGAGTAATTTCAATGTTAAGTCAATGCAAAGACGCGTTACGCGCGTAAAAAATTCCTGCGGCGCGAATGAGGCGTAGAGCGCGGTGCGGTACACGCGAATACGCCTCATTCGCGCGTCAAGTTCGCGCGAATGGCGCGAATTGAGCATCTGGCGCGTTAAGCGCGAATAATTAGTTAGTGCTATTTGTGCATTCACGCGTTTGACGCGAATTTGCGCCTGCCGCCCGAGTTGAAAAATCTGAACTTTGGCGTCAATTCGCGCCGCGTTAACCAATCAGGAGCTTAGCTGCTTGCTGCTGTCACGTGGTGAAGTGTCTGGATGCCTCAATAAATTATCTTGTAATATGACTAAATGCCTGGTGTGGTTCTAATGCACAACAAAGCAAATATTTTATCACTTACAACTTTATTTCAATATACGAGACATGTTCATTTTGTATTGAATGTTATTTATTCCATATCTAGATTATATGAAATATTATGATGTAAAGACAACTTACATACATGTGCATAAGTTCGTGTCTGGACGTGAGAGAGTAAAAATCATAGGACAGGTTAATAACTTTTGGAGGCTGGATCTATTTATCATCAAAACAAAAATAAATGACAGATTAGGTGGATGGGGGCGAGGGTGATCCTCGCTCCGATGCGGGACAACAGCTCATCAAGCTGGGCGAGGGACAGGCGGAAGTACCGCTGACAGCGGCCGTCATCCAGGCGCAGTTCCTGGAGCGAGCAAATGTGAAACTCGCCAAACGGTTCGCCTCCGAAGGGTCCGGTGGACACAAATATGATCCCCACGCCGCTGTTCTGCTCTCCAGAGCAAATACAGAGCGATGACTCTCGATGAATGCTCGATCAAAATAAAAAAGATGGCCGCCAATGGGTTTCGATTCCGACGCGCGTGACGCGCGTAAATTTAGCTTCAAAGTTTTGTTTTTACGCGCGTCAGTTTCACTCTTGACGCGCGAATTAACACAAAGTGGTCAAGCGTCAAACTAGACGCGGTAGACGCGAATTTGACGCGCTATTCGCGTCCGGTGTGAACGCACAGTTAAAGGGTCATGAAACCCTAAACCAAATTTTCTGAGATTTTATCAGAGGTATGTGTGTTGAACACCATTGAAGACAATGTTAGCATCTGTTAGATTTAATAGTAGGGTGAAAATGGTTAAATTTTAGTTTCTTTCCGCTATTTTCGTCTTCCGGGTTTAAAATCTTCATCGCAGGCTGTGACGTGGCAGAGCACAGTATAGTGCGTTGATGACTCATCGGTGTCTCATAATTATTAATGAGACTGAGTTTTCATATCCTATGAGAAGACACTGTCTCTTAATTATTCATGACACCATGTGGATCTTTCCAGTGATAGACATGTCAAACTGTGATATCGCGTAGTAGATGAGAGAGGCAATCATGGGATGCACGCAAGTGTTTGTTTTCGTGGTGCAAAAGTCCAATTGGGTTGAATATGTTTCCCCGCGATGAGGCCCGGGCTGGACTCTGGCTCCGGGCGGTTGGTTTTCCATCATCCACGGACACATCTAAACGTGTGTGCCGCAAACATTTTTGAGCTTCGAGAATTGGAGAATGGTGGACTTCGCCTTGTTGACAGCAGGTTGCGTCTTGCGAGTGATGCGGTACCAAGTCCCGAGGACTTTTCTATCCCTTCAGAGGTGTGTGTGTGTCTAAAATGAGAAGTCATCCACTTCCACAGAGCCCTCTTTATAGAGGGAATGCGCGTGACGTCACCGTCGGCCGGAGTGCCTGCAGTTACTATGGTTACTAAACAGTGAGTGGCAAAAAGACTGAGCGGCTGTATATGTTTTCAGCACGAATGCCGCGAAAAACAAACACAACACATATAAAGTGGGAAAGAGCTTTGCGATTGACTGTACAATAGATTTGACAAAACATCGGAGGTATATTTTTACAGACTGCTATAGAAAGAGGAGCAAATGGATCGCTGCAATTCACAGAAACAACTGGACTCCAGTCAGCGAAAGGTGGATTTGCTGTTTTCATTTTGTGTCAATATGCTGAATTTAGGAGTAAAACCATACCCATATATTTTGTACGGTTATATACATTAACAACTCATCAATTAAATATTTATCATTGCATATTCTGCATTATTGGATTTTTTTTTTTAATAAACACTGACCAAAAAAACTTATAAAGTTTAGGGCTGGACGATATGATATATATATAGGCTATATATAACACTGATATAAGTGATCACCCGGATACCTACCTATATTATATTTATATAAAGCGTTCACAGGCTTGCTTTGTGTTTAGGTCTATATTGCTTTTATTTCCCCGCGGTGAAATCAGGCAAAAATAAATGTCAGGCAACACGATTCCTGGCTGCATGTCAATATCCATGGATCACTCGATCTTTAGTGAGGAACACTGGAGTCCAACATTTAGTTTAAATTGCGGAAATGCGAATAAATCTAACAATTTTATCAGTTTCCCCTATTAAATCCAGTCACGCAGCAGATCTTTTGCCACTCGGTCAGGCTGAGGGGGTTGTTCCGGCGGGAAAGTGACGTCAATGCATTCCCTCTATTATGGGGGTTCAGGGGGCGCGTAGATCTAGACATGCACGGAAGGTTTTTTTTTTAAGCGGAAATGTAATAATTTTCAAATATATGTAGTGTCTATAAACAACTATATATTTTATAATGACATTATAATTATACATGCAGCCTACATTAATATGTTCTCAATAACATTATTCAAGAACCGCTATAAAGCCAAAACAATCTCTGTTACCTTAAATTATATGTTTATCTCTGTAAAGCTGCTTTGAAACAATCCATTGTTAAAAGCGCTATATAAATGAAGATGACTTGACTTGACTCAGTAGAATTACGATTACTGTAGGCTTACTAGGCTAACATAGCAGGGCATTCAGTTACTTTTGAAAGGACAATAATAAAGTGTCGTATTCCATAAGACTTTAACTTTGCCAGCTATAAAAAAAAATCTAGCATTTCCTCACGTTTTACCACTGCTTTTAGTGACAGTCGATATGCATGGGATACTGGCGATGACAGTGATGGCCTTACCACACCCCTTCTCACAGCCATCCACGCCCATTTAAGTTGCATTTTTCAAAAAGATTGTGAGCTAGACTTGAGCTGAAAGAGGGGGGTTTCATGGCCCTTTAAACAGTTGTGAGTGTATCATCAGTGCAATTGTATCCGCATGTCATTGGACATGATCTGACGTCTTAAAGTGACAGTGGCAATAAACATAATGCGGTCTGTGTCCTTAATATTGATCAAGCAACAAAAGAAAAAGAGAAAAGCATTCACTGTTTGTTAATAGCTTTAATAAGGATTAATTATATTTAATTCATACAAATAAATATGTCTGCTTGAAAGAATAAAGAATGATGTTTGCAAGTAGTTATAAACAATGCATATTCATTGAAAATAAGACTGTTCTACTTTAGGAAAAGTGGTTTTATTTAATTTTAAGATATTTTTAAGTCACAGTAGTTAAATCTGTGTCTGTATTGCATGTTCAAACTTAAAAATTATTCATATTAACAGGTTAATAGATGTTTTCTCCGGGAGTATACGGGTTTGGAAATTTTAGAGAAATTCTAAATTAACGCATTACAATTTACCTAAACCCATTATATTTTAGTCGACTAAATCTACTGTAGATTTAGTCGACTAAACTGTTATTGTATTTCGTCGACTAAAACTAGACTAAAACTAAAACAATTCAGATGACTAAAATATGACTAAAACTAAATGGCATTTTAGTCAAAAGACTAAGACTAAAACTAAATCAAAATTTGCTGTCAAAATTAACACTGGTGCTGTGTACAAATAATAACCGACAAATGAACAGAACCAAGAAAGGAACTTAAATATACAGAGATGATTAACTAAAAGACAAACAGCTGTGATGATTAGTGTTAATGTCCAACTGATGAGTGGCGGAAAATGAGAACAAGGAAAAACATGTGACCGACGAAAGCAAACTGAGAATCCATGAAAACAGAAACTTAACGGTAACATCATGTTGCTCCTAAAGCCTAGTTCACACTACATGATTTTAAGCCCGATTTGCAAATCGTTGAGCTCGCCGACAGGTCAGGGTGTTATCGCGTGCAAATCGCGGAGGATTAGCGGGCGATGGACGCTCGCCAATCTGTTAGTATGAAAGAGCCAACAACGCATCAAAGACGCTCGCAGACGCGTCGCTGAGCCCAGAAAAATATCTAGCATGCTAGATATCCAGAGCTGTCGCACGACTCAAGCTCACGTGATGTCATGAGCTACAGCCAATCAGAGCAAGGCATGTTCGCGTGTTGTGTTCTTCGTCTCCTTCGCTGGGTATCGACGCGGGTGCTGTTTCGCGTCATTTCCGGTTCATTGCGGATCAATCACATTGCGTCGTGTGGTGTGAACAGCTCAACAACTTGAACACTCCTGATTTCACAGAGAGCAAGTCATGTAGTGTGAACCGCACAGTTCAGCCCGACGTTTTAAAATCATGTAGTGTGAACTAGGCTTTACACGTATGATTTTTTCCCCATAGAGCACAAATGTGTTGTATGGACTTGTATAGGAGTTCTTCAACAGCTGGTCCTCAAGAGCAGCATGCAAAACATTATTTTTTTTCCACGGAAAATCACACATTTTAAGTGACATAAGGTTAATTAAAGATGATTGAATTTTCATTTTGGGGTGAACTATCCCTTTAAATAATATGTGAATAGGGAATAGATTAACAAATATAACTGTTCTCATTCATCAGAGAAACACAGAGGAAGAGAGATCCTCCAGTGTTGAGATCTTCACTGATCTGATCCGCTCCATTGAGAGATGTCAGTCTGATCTGATGAAGATGATGGAGGAACAGCAGAAAGCAGCAGAGAAACAGGCTGAAGAACTCATTAAAGAGATACATCAGGAAATCACTGAGCTGGAGAGGAGAAACACTAAGCTGGAGCAGCTCTCACACACTGAAGATCATCTCCATCTCATACAGGTCTGTCAACATCTGTCTCAGTGAGAAATGAGAATATTATATATTATAAACCGAGGTGTCAAGTAACGAAGTACAAATACTTTGTTACCTTACTTAAGTAGACATTTTGGGTATCTATACTTTACTGGAGTAATTATTTTTCAGCCGACTTTTTACTTCTACTCCTTACATTTTAAAAATAGCTTTGTTACTCCTCTTTCATTTTGGCTTGTTTTTTTTCCGGCTTGTCATCGTTCAAAAGAAAAAAAACTGTCCAGGTAAATCGCGTCATCCGGATAGAGTGAATTTGATTGTGGTTGGATGAGAAGTATAAACATATACCATTCCGACATCCTATTGGTTTGTACGCGATCCATCGCGCCTGCACATGTAGTACACATATATGGTTCTTTATTGTATTTGCATTGTACTAAAATTGTAGCCTATAATGCATCCCACATTTTTCAACATTAACATTTTAATATAACATTATAGTCATTATGGCCTTTAGAAAAACGTGTTTTTGAGGAGGTGGCCTAAGCTTTTGTCCTTAATGCCATTTTTTTTCTTTAATTACTTTTACTTTTATACTTTAAGTAGTTTTGAAACCAGTACTTTTACACTTTTACTTTTTCGAGTAAAAAGCTTGAGTTGATACTTCAACTTCTACAGAAGTCTTTTTAAACCCTAGTATCTATACTTCTACCTGAGTAATGAATGTGAATACTTTTGACACCTCTAATTATAAAACTCTTAATGCTGACAGATTTTTTCTCTCTTCTGCTGTAGATTTACCCATCCACTTGCAGTCTTATAAGCACCAAGAAATGGACTGAAATCAATATTGGCTCCAAAATGAATGTGCACATACTCAATAAAGCTCTAACTCAACTGAAGGAGACATTAGATGACAAACTCAGGCGAACTGGTAGGCGAATATCAAGTATGGTGAACAGAGTTTCCGTTGTCAGCATGAGTCTATTTGCTCATGAATCTATTTCATACTAAACAAGGAAAAATAAAATCAGATCAGTTGTGTAAAAGGTGGAGAGACAGTAAAGAGAGAGAAAAAAAGTACAGTCAAAGCAAGAACACTTCAAAAAATGATGTAATTAGTTGCAACAAAAATCTGTTTTATTCATAATTATTTACTGTTATTTGTGTCCACAGTTTCGAAGAGGCTTCGGCAGTATGGAGGTAATGTGTGTGATTGTGGAGGTGTTTCACTGCTTTACATTTACACAGCCATAATTTACACAGAGTCAGCCATAATTTGATTATACTCTGTATTATATTATATTTGAAAATCTTTGTATTTTCAGCTTCAAATTCATATTTTCTGATCTTTCTCAGTGATTGTGATTCCTGATTATGATACAGTTAATCCACATCTTTCCCTGCCTGACTATGGACAAGGAATAGTATATAGTCACTTTAAGAGTGACTGCCCAGACAATCTGAAGAGATTTGACACATGTCCGTGTGTCCTGGGAGACAAGGGATACAACTCAGGCAGATTTTACTTTGAGGTGAACGTGAATGGATGTGTGGAGTGGGATTTCGGAGTGGCCAGAGAATCCGTTAACAGGAAGGGACAGATTACACTGTGTCCTGAGAATGGCTTCTGGACTGTGATTAACAGGGGCCGTCAATATTTTGCCTGTGAAGATCCCCAAGTCTTTCTTTCTCGGAGAGTAATGCCACAGACATTTGGTGTGTGAGTCCAGCGCTCATATCTACTCTTTCACTGGTCAGACTTTCAGAGAAAAACTCTTTCCATTCTTTGGCCACAGTGATAAAGATGAGAAGTTAGGCCCAATGTGGATCTATGATCCACCTAACTATATAGATTAACAAATGTACAGCCCAATATGGAACACTAAAGGAAATGAATACTTTTGTGACTAATAATCTGAGAACATTATGTGCTATAATAAATATATAGTTCTAAGAGATGAGAACACAATTTTTTTTTATGTAGCTTTTTAAATGTAATATAATTACAGATGATAAAAATTGCTCCATTAATCAATTTCTACATGCTTCTTGAAATGTAAAAATATTTGCTCAAACTATTTTCTCTCACTTTGCATCTGACAAAGTGAAATTACATGTGCAACATTAAAATGTCTTGCTTTAGTGCAGTTTAAGACTATTGCAAAACTACAGGCATCTTAACAGAAAAGAAACGTGTATAGCCCTATTTTAACATCATAACAAAATATTGTTTTCTGTTATTATTGGTTTTTGTTCTTTTGATTTATTGGATATGCATTAATTATTTTTATTTGAAATTATTTTGACGCACTATTTGTTGCATATACTCCTTTTTATGGCATACAAAAAGTGATTGAATCGACCATATCCACGGTTACTTCCTGGTTTTCGAAAAGCCAGCTTGGGCATTTCTGGTGAACTGTTAGCTGTCATTCTGTCATTATATTTTAATGCAGTTATCACGACCTTTACCATACCACAGTTAATTTACCAATAAACCAGTTTTATTGTCGCAAAAAGTTGAAGCTAATGGGAACGTTGGAGTAAGAAACACGGTGGGCCCTATTTATCTAAGCATTTGGTCTAAAGCGCACGGCGCAAGTGCACTTAAAGTGTCCGAATCCACTTTTGCTAGTTTAACGACGGGAATAATGGTTTGCGCTCCCAGCACATGGTCTAAAAAGGTTGTCCCTATTCTCTTAATGAGTAATGGGTGTGTTTTGGGCGTAACATGCAAAAAGCCAATCATATTGTAATTTCCCATTCCCATTAAAAGACAGTTGTGCTCACGCCATGGCGGATTCACTATTTACATGGCGGAAATTGCAAGCGGAAAAACTGAACGCTTCTCCAGAGCGCAAACGGATCTGCTCATGGACGAGGTTAAAGCGCAAGCAGACCATCTACTGTTTATGTTCACAATAATAATATTTTACATTGTAATCCTTTTATTTTTAATATTTGGCTAGTTAGTGTGCTGCTGCGCGACCCTGTGTCTGTAATAATTAGAGTGTGTGTGTAATAAGCAGAGTGTACGCACGTTGTGGACCCGCCTATATGTGCATATTACTAACGCACTCTTTAAATAACAAAAAAAATAATACTGCGCCATTGACTTTAGACCAGGTTTCAGTTGGTTAACAGCGCAGTCGATTTCAGTTCCTCAAAATAGTAACGCGCCATCAATGCGCCTGAACACACCTCGTTTTCAGACCAGCAGGTGCACAAATGGGCGCAAAATGCATTTGCTATTTAAACAACGTGGCGGAGGACGTAAAAATGAGAACTGCTTCGGGCCGAAACTAGCAAATTAACACTTGTGTCGCGCCTGGTGTATGAGAGGGCCCTGAGTCTTGTAGGCCCAAGCCAGAGTATCCTAATATGGATAGTGATTTGAATAAGCCCTGTTTTTAGGCCTATTAAAATGTTCATTGTAAATTAATATTTGTTGTGCTTATTTATTTGATTCTCAATTAAAACCACAATCTATAGCATTACTGTAAATAACTTCTGTGGTATTACTAAAAACACTGCCATTCAACAGAGAGCTTTATTATTACTCATTTAAAGCTTGAAGACCGGGATCGGTATTGGCCGATCATGATGACAAATAATCAGTAATCAACTGTAAAAATACTGATCAGAGCATCCCTAATATATATATACAGGATATCTGCACATTTTTTAAGTCCTCTAAAAGGCAAATTAAAATTTTACCACGAAAAAAAAAAAAAAAAAAAACAGGAAAATGTTCAGCACGACACGTCAGTGTTAATTTTGGCAGCCATTTTTGTTTTAGTCTTAGTCTTCATCTTCAGATGGAAATGCTTATTGGTCTTAGTCACATTTTAGTCATTTTGTCTTTCATAGTTTTAGTCTAGTTTTTGTTGACGAAAAGTCATGGCATTTTTTGTCAACTTTTAGTCAAACTTCAGTTACCGACATTCATTTTGGTAGCTATTTTATATGTAGTCTTTACTCTTTAGATCAAAAATGTCATTATAATATTTCGCTTTTGGCCAATTCAACTAAGCTTATGAGAAATGTGAATCAAGGTAACAGGCTGTATTGACATTGCACTCTTTAGCAGTAGCACTTGTGCAATTCTCTACATATCCCTGTTTCTTAGTTCAGTGGTTCTCCAATCTTTTATAGTGGCGTACCCCCTCTTCCACTTAGACTGCAGTCACACCTTTTCCATTAAGGGACAATATTTGCCCCCTTTAATCGATTTTTTCCAGTTCATTTTTTACTTTTATAAAATACTTTTATAAAATAAATAATGCTTTAAATGAAACAATGTTCAATAAATATGCAGTGATGGTAGTCATCATCAGTAACAAAGCAAGTGGCTGTATTTATGAACTGATCATTGAATCTCACAATTCGTTCAAAGCCACAGATTCGTTCTCGAATCACCGCTGTGTGCTGCAGTTCTGCTGTGGCTTTCGCAGCAAAATAGCAATAATATGATCAACATTAAAAACACTGCTGGATATCAGCCTGCATTTTGATCGCAGATTTAGTCGCACAAACGGCTCGTGACAGAATAAAGACTAATTGAATGACACTTTAATTAATTTAAGTAGAAAATCTCAAATGAAGATCACTGAACTCCAGCTTGCTTGTCTGTGTTTTCAGATCATCCGCGCTTCTTCAGCAGTGTAGAGAGCGCGCGCACGAGCATGGTTGCCAGATACTATTGACAAGACCGGCTAGAAAACGTGTTATTTTAACAGAAAAACTCTGCCTGGGGATTTCAATTATTTAAATCTGGCAACTGTAAGCATGAACGCTCGTAAACACAGTCTGTAATGTGTTGTTGTCTCCTTTATTCGACAAAACAAGAGGTTTTGGTCAAGTTTGTATTTTTTTAAACACACTTCAGTCTCGTCTTTTTTCGTCAACGATATTGTACGTGTTGATGTACCAATAGTCACAGACTCACAGTTATCGTTTAATGACGTGGGTATAGTCTCTCATCGTTTTGTCTTTGACGAACAATGTTCGTTGACGACCTTTTTTCCCCTTAGTTTTACCAAAAATCTCATAAGGAATGAATAATACATTATTCACTCTTTTTTTCATTCATTCTGACCTTCAATTGTTTTTTCCCCCAGCAATTAAGTGTTTTTACCTTGTGTATATGTACTAACCTGGCCCTAGCCAGATGAATTTCGCTCCGCCTAGCTTCACTCATCCATCTGGAACCGATCCATTGAAATGGCGTTTCAGAAGGCTGGGCCTTATATTATCAAAAATCCTTGCATACGATTGGATAAGCCACTTGTCTGTCATCTTTATCGACGTGCTATTTCAACCACTCACACCTTCTTCTCGGGAGAAGGGCGAAAACATCGTTTCCACCAACAAAAGCCTTAAGAGCCGTTCTCTGATGTTCTTTTAATGAAACAATATTAGGTAGATTGGACAACACGGATGAAATAGCAGCATCAATGTTAACGCTTGCTTCCTCGATGCGAGCCGCCATTGTTGTCTGAATCAAAACAGTCTCACAGTCGCTTCTCCACTACGTCACATCTATGAAACTCCCGCCCTGCGTCCTGATTGGCTAAACCATAAAGTTGGTTGGAGAAATCACTCTCAATGGAAGAGGTTCCAGATGGATGTGAGTGAAGCTAGGCGGAGCGAAATTCATCTGGCTAGGGCCAGGTTATACATGTACAGCTTTTTTTCTCAAATAGTAAATATTAATGTGCACAAATTATCTTATTAAAATTTTTGTTTCACATTGTCTATAAAGACCAAGTTGTTATAATTTGTAGCGAAAAAAAAACGTAGGCTACCCTTCATTCATTTTACTATAATAAACTTTTTTAAATTATATGCTCAATAGGCTAACTAATATCTGCTGAACATTTGGAATACAAAATATGCTGAAAACCCAAACAATATGTGACAAACGAAACACAGCTTAGGCTATTGGTATGCTTCTGTTACGAAAATCGAACAGCCTAAATAAATAAATAAATAATTAGGGCTGAATAAACAAACAAAAAAACAAAACAAAAAAAAACAAACAAACGACGAATACAGTAGGCTAAAGTAAGCATATAGGCCTAGGTCATAAACTTATTTGTGTTTTTAGCCAAATGGTTATTGTGTTTGCAGATTAGTTATTTTGGTTATCAGACAATAGGATATTTTTTTTTACTATTCTTCAGAAACAATCTCATACCAGTCGACGAGATCGGGTTGGCGACCACTGGTGTTTAATATAGCAAAGTGCTGCAGCCTGCCTATTAAAATGATAAAAGACAAAAACATATCAACCCCAACAATAATAAAAATGCTGGTGTGCGAGTCTCATCGACAATAAACGCAAGCTCGTATCAGCCCTATCCACCCCGTTTACATTGTTATTAATAGTAGATACTTTCATGCGCTTCCATGTGTCTGCTATCAGACCCGTTGAAGTGCAGTTTCTGTTCATGTGTGCTATGTGTGTTAACCCTATATAGCCTACCCTACATACAGTTAGGGTGATATACATGACTTAAAATGTGATATTGTTCGCACACATCTTGCGTTTCGTTTGGTCACACCACAAGGTGTCACTGTGGTCTCAAAGCTTCAGCACTGCCACTCTGAGCTCGATTGCTGATGTCTGAGGTAAAACACACCCCCCTCATTAGCATACGGACAAAGAAATGTTGAAATAAATACATGTGGAAATAAATAAATGTGGAAATAAATAAATGTAGGAATAAATAAATGTAGACAAAAATATATATACATAAATGAATGTGGAAATAAATAAAAGTGGAAATAAATAAATGAATAAATGTATAAATAAAAAATAAAAAAATACAATTATACATAAATAAGGAAATAAAAGTATAAATACTCATTTATTTGTACTTTTTTTTATTTCTTTGTATATTTATTTATGTATTTATTTATGTATTTTTGCTTTTTTACATTTCTTCGTATATTTATTTATTTATGTATTTATTTATTTTTAATTAAGTCAGTCTAGCCTGTCTTCAAAACTTGAGAGCCATGTTAAGCGATGTACTAAATTACAGTAGTACATTGATCTAGTAGTACAGTAGTACAGGCTTATTGCTCTATTTTGCAACGAAAGCCACAGCAGAACTGCAGCACACAGCGGTGATTCGTAAACGAATCTGTGGCTTTGAACGAATCGTGAGATTGAATGATCCATTCATAAATAAGTGATTTTTTTCCCCCAAACCACTTCAGCGGAAATCCCTCCCTGCAGCCGATTTAATTGGTTTAGGTAACATTGACGGGTAGGTTTAGGGATCAGTGTTTGGTGTAGGCAATCAGTACAGTGATTGACATGACCAATGAAAACTTTAGAATCAGCTGCAGGGCGGGATTTCCACTGAAGTGGTTTGGGAAAAAAAAATCACGCTTCATAAATAATACAGCCATTTGCTTCGTTACTGAATGAATGAATGACTCGATGACTCACTAAAGACAGTGACTTACCGCCACCTATTGGTGATTTTAATTTAATATTTGAAAGTATCACTTCGTTTTTACCATTATTGCATATCTATTGAACATCGTTTTATTTAAAGCACTATTTATTTTATAAAGGTATTTTTAAAGGTAAGAAATGAACTGGAAAAAGTGGAAGAGTACCAGGGGGTACTCTGAAAAACTGGAACTAAGGAAAAGGTATGTAGAATTGCACAAGTGCTACTGCTAAAGAGCACATCGATACAGCCTCCTTGAAATCTCAAGTTACCTTAAATCTCAAATTTCTCGTAAGCTTAATTGAACTGGCCTAGAGAGAAAAATTGTAATGACATTTTTTGTCTACAGACTAGTAGGCCTACATATAAAATAGCTACCAAAATTAATGTCAGTAACTGCAGTTTGACTAAAAGTAATGACAAAGTTCACAAAAAATGCAATGACTTTTCGTCAACTAAAACTAGACTAAAACTATGAAAGACAAAATGACTAAAATGTGACCAAGACCAATAAGCATTTTCGTCTGAAGATGAAGATCAAAAATAGCTGCCAAATTAAATTAACACTGTTATGAAGTTCTTTTCTCTCTCTCTCTCTCTTTTTTTTAAATTGTTTTTTTATACTTATAGAAGTCACAAAGTGTGGGTTTTGCACAATTATTTACATTGTTCTGACATAAACTAACTAAACATAAGCAATACTCACACATTTTAGCACAATGAACCAACAGATTCTCCTCAGATGGACCGTCAAAATAACGGTTGAAATTTAAAAGGCAGATTCGCTCTACATGGTCTTGACTTGTCCACTCGTACAGTGGTTGTCCTGGCTACTGAAAATCTTTTAAATCTCGGGGTTGATTTGTATGAAAACGGAAAGATTTGAAGGTCGTTAAACGTTTCTTTAAAAAACACTTTAAAGTGTTTGCACATTCAGTTGGGATGAATGAATTAGAAACTTTACAATATTCGTGCTTGTGGGCGGAGCTATGACCACTGCAGGCGAGTGAAAGAATTCTGTGACGGTGATACTAAATAAAACAGATGAACTGAAAGCTTCTTCAAACAACTTTATTCAGACTCACGGAAGCTCAAGGTAGTGATCACAGCTGATATTCACTCAAAGGTAAGTGATGGAAATGTAAGAGCTTGTTCAAAAGTTTTAAACTCTGACATAGCTACTATCTGAATATTTTTTAATTAGTATGTCATTCTGGTTGTAAAGTAAAGTTTGATTTCTGCTGTTATGTCACAACTAAAAGACTTCAGAAACAACTCCCACCCTTTCTTGCTGTGTTGTCTTTCATATACAAAACGAACCTTGAAGGATCAATTTTAAAGACAGGTGTCTATTTTTAGTATTTTGTTTTTCGACGGGACATACATTAATATAAAGTATTTTTATTTTAATATAAACAGTGGTTACTAGTTTAACTAAATTAAAATAATGTATAATTAGCAGGCTCACTGTATTATTTCAACTGTTTGTATATAATAAAACATGAACAAGGATATGACCATGAATTTATTTGAATCTCAGGTTTTTGAAGTGGAAATGTACAAGTTACCCCACAAGTTAGACCAGTTTACAAGAGATGATTAGAATTTAACTGCTGAAGTGCTGTCATACCTGTGGTTGCGTAGCCTAGAGTTAGTTAGTAGTTGTAGTTCAAAATGAACTAATCGTTTATGATCGACCATCACTGTAAAAAGTGTTCAGTTCACTTACTTAATAATTTTAAGGCAACGGGGTTACTAATTTTTTTAAGTAAATAAACTTGATGCTTAATTGAAAAAAATAAGTTATGTGAATTTGACAATTCCACAACTTAATTTCTTTAACCATGAAGTTTATTTACTTAATCATTTTAAGGCAATGGGTTTCCTTAATTTATTTTAAGTAAAGTCAACTGATCACTTTTTACAGTGTAACAACTAACAACTCTAGGCTACTCAACGTCTCGGTTACATATGGTAACCCTCGTTCCCTGAGGGAGGGAACGGAGACGTAGGTCAGACTGACCAATAGGAATCTCGCTAGAGAGCCAATACTTTGAGTGAATCTAAAACAAGCCAATGCACAGTTTTTTTGCTGAGGAGCCAAACTTGGGAAGCTGGCCCCCCGGTGGGCAGCAGCAGATGTGGCGACGGGACCTACGTCTCCGTTCCCTCCCTCAGGGAACGAGGGTTACCATATGTAACCGAGACGTTCCCTATCGGTCAGTCACTACAACGTAGGTCAGACTGACCAATAGGAATCCCTACCAAAGCGCCACAGTCGCTACACCCCATCCAGCACCCCATGCAAGCCTCTACACCTTCTTGCCTGGAAGGACGATAGGAGGAGGGTTACACAGAGAGTGCCTGACACTGTTGTTCCTTTACAACCCATACAGTGAGACTTTGGATAACACTGGGAAAGCGTGCCCTTTTTTAGAGGGAGGGGAACGCTGCAGAAGCCACTTTCTTCAGAGAGTTATGTGGAAATACATATGGACTAACCCAAAGGCTGTACTGCATATGAATTAATGGGTGACTTAGCCCAAGGGAACGACACGGGCTTCCGTCTTAGGAGCAACCGTGGAACATACACACATATGGGATCCGCGAAGGGTCGCACATATGGAACCCAGCCCGGGTCCGCCTCTCAAGGATTCAGTGGACAGGGGCCTGGCTCCGGACGCTCCGCCATGTCCGGGCCGAGGGGTGTTGGAGGACTCGACAGGTTTTTCACTCTGGAGCAATAAGGTTGCACAGTAGGGTGCAGCAAGCCGACAGAGCCGGGCCTCTCAGTGCTTCTACCCGTTTAGGGTGGGAACACGGGAGGAGACCGGCTCTACACGTAGGCTATAGTATCTAGCGAACGTGTTAGGTGTCGCCCAGCCCGCAGCTCTCCAGATATCTGTTAGCGAGGCGCCACGAGCCAGCGCCCAGGAGGATGCAACGCCTCTCGTGGAGTGTGCATGCAACCTGAGCGGGCAGGGCACGCCTTGAGCTTGGTAAGCCAAGGCGATGGCATCCACTATCCAGTGGGCCATCCTCTGCTTGGAGACAGCCTTTCCCTTCTGCTGGCCTCCGTAACAGACAAAGAGCTGGTCTGAGGTCCTGATGCTTTGAGTTCTGTCCACGTACATACGCAGAGCGCGAACGGGACAGAGCAAAGCCAGGGCTGGGTTTGCCTCCTCCAAGGGCAGCGCTTGCAGGTTCACTACCTGGTCTCTAAAGGGAGTGGTAGGAACCTTGGGCACATAGCCAGGCCGGGGTCTTAATACCACATGGCTGTCACCCGGCCCGAACTCTAGGCACGATTCGTCGACCGAAAATGCGTGCAGGTCTCCTACCCTCTTGACAGAGGCCAATGCAACCAGTAGCAAAGTCTTCATGGAAAGAAGCTTTAAGTCCACTGTTAGCAAAGGCTCAAAGGGAACATCCTGAAATGCTCGGAGCACCAGGGAAAGATCCCAAGAGGGTATGGAGGGGGGTCGAGGAGGATTTAATCGTCTCGCCCACCTAAGAAACCTGATGACCAGGTCGTGCTTTCCAACTGTTTTGCCATCGATGTGGTCGTGATAAGCTGAGATAGCAGCAGCATGGACTTTGAGGGTGGAGGGAGACAGTCTTCGCTCCAACCCTTGCTGCAAGAAGGAAAGCACGGACCCTATCGAACATCTTCGGGGGTCTTCTCGGCGAGAAGAACACCACTCGACGAACCGGTTCCACTTCAGGGCGTAGACACGTCTCCTGGAGAGCAGTCCCTGCCATCTCTGGGTTGCCCGTCCTAGGGCCGCTTGCTCTTGGCTTTGCCGCCCTTCTTGGCTGGGGCCCGGACTGGATCCACGGCGCCGTTTCGGTGGAGGCTGCCCCCGGGCGCCCCCGGCGACGAGCAGACTGAGGAGCCGCCGGCGGTGGGGTGGAGGCAGCAGCTGACCGCCGTGGCAGGATGTGCTTAATGGCCTCAGTCTGCTTTTGTACAGCCGAGAACTGCTGGGCAAAGTTCTCGACCGCGTCGCCGAAGAGGCCGGTCTGGGACACGGGGGCGTTGAGGAACTGGAGCTTGTCGGTCTCCCGCATGTCAGCCAGACACAGCCAGATATGCCGTTCCTGGACCACCATTGTGGACATCGCACGGCCCACTGAGCGAGCGGTAACCTTCGTCGCACGAAGCGCGAGGTCCGTCGCCCGCCGGAGTTCTTGGAACACCAGTGGGTCGTGACCACCCTCGTCCAGTTCCTACAGTGCCTTGGCCTGATGGACCTGGAGCAACGCCAAAGCGTGTACGGCAGAGGCAGCTTCCCCACAGGCCTTGTAAGCCCTGCCGGTTAAGTCCGACAAGTACTTACAGGCCCGGGAAGGGAGACACGGTTCTCCGCGCCAAGTGGAGTTAGGGCACAGTTGCATAGCAACGGCCCGCTCCACCGACGGGACACGCGTGTAACCCTTAGCTGCCCTGCCGTCAAGGGTGGTGAGGGAGGAGGAACCACTGGAACAGTTTCGGGCAGTAAAAGGTGCCGTCCACGTCCCAGTGAGCTCCTCATGCACCTCCGGAAAGAATGGCACTGGGGTGGGTTGCTCAGAACCAGCGCGCGCCACCCGGAGATACCAATCATCCAACCTCGAGGGTTCGGGACACGGTGGAGGGTTCCACACGAGCCCGACCCTCTCGGCGACCGGGGAAAGCATGGCCACCATCTCCGGGTCCGTATCGGGCACCGCTGGCACCCCCGAAGGAGGCAGCGGCTCCGACACGTCGTCCGCGGAAATATCTGACCCACCCTCCGATGCCGCGATCGACATCTGTTCATCGTGGGGAGCGCCAAAAGATACGACTGGTACACATCTCGTGGATGGTCCAGCGTGCTCTCTTGGCAGCTCAAATGGTTGCGGAGGCTGAGAGGGGTGAGGGTTCCTAGGGGGTTGGTTCCCCGAAGGAAGCGCGCTCAACGTTATCCTCAGGTCACCTGCGCCAGTGGCCGAAGCAACCCTCGTTAGAGGATTGGAACGGGGCGCCGGCACGGGGACTCCGCCCCCTTGCAGGAGCGAGAGTCTCGACCGCAGCTCCGAAATGGTCATGCTCCCACAGTGAGAACATGACTCATCCACGAACGCCGACAGTGCGTGTTCAATGCCCAGACACACAATACAGCGTTCGTGACCATCCCGCGATCCCAGGTAACGACCGCATCCAGAAACACACAGATAGGACGTCATCTTTAAAAAGACGCGAACTATCTGTGTAAGCTCTTTTAGGGACTGCTCTCGCTGGCACTGAAGCACACAGGGGAACAGCTGAAGCGGACACGGACAGGAATGTGCACCCGCACGTGCGCTGGTTCTCTCGTAGTGTCGTCTTACCAGCTGTGAAAACAGCTTTTGGGTTCTGCTCACGAGAGAGAGAGAGAGAGAGAGAGAGAGAGAGAGAGAGAGCTGCTTGCGCTGAAGTGCCGTATCACCCGTGCCACGAAGCGAGAGATCTTCCAAAAGGCTTGCTTGAAGAAATTCAACTGTGAGTAGAGGCATGAAGCTTTGGCTCCGAAGCAAAAAGCTGAAGTGCAATCACACAGCTGCTCGTTTATACCCGCGCTGACGAGGACGCGCAGCTGTTGCAAATGATTGCACGCCAATGTGCATTGGCTTGTTTTAGATTCAATCGAAGTAAATTGGCTCTCTAGCGAGATTCCTATTGGTCAGTCTGACCTACGTTGTAGTGACTGACCGATAGGGAACCACAGGTATGACAGCACTTCAGCAGATAAATTCTTATCAGTCTTGTAAACTTGTCCATTTCCCCTTCAAAAACCTGAGATTCAACTTAATTCATGTTCATATCTTTGTTCATGTTTTATGTTATACAAAACACCCATAAAGCCAACAAAATAAGATAATTTTATGTTTGGACTTGAAATAATGAAATATTTCAGTGAAATATTTGTGATTTGCATGTCACTTGGAAAAAGAAATATGTTGTCAGGATATATAAAGCTAATTTTGAAGGGCCGTCAGTGGAGAAATACATTTGAGTATTAGTATTATCAAAATTGCTCTCTGAGATGATGATATAATGTAGATGATATATTGTCATTGCTTCGGCAGTCATGGCATCCTCCAGTGGTCCAGCACTAAATGAGGAGCTCCAGTGCTCCATCTGTATGGAAGTGTTCACTGATCCAGTCACCACTCCATGTGGACACAACTTCTGCAAAACCTGCTTGATCAAGTGCTGGACGAACACACAGACCTGCTTCTGTCCACTCTGCAAAGAAAAATACAGCAAAAGACCTGATCTCAAGATTAATACAACACTCAGAGAGGTTGTGCAACACTTTAGGGAGAAGCTCAATCCAGGAGAATCTGTGGTGTTCTGTGACATCTGTGATGAAAGAAAGCAGAAAGCTGTGAAGACCTGCCTGACGTGTCAAAGCTCTTACTGTGACTCTCATCTGGAGCCTCATCGCAGAGTCCCACGTCTAAAGAAACACACACTGATCAACGCTGTTGAAAATCTGGAGGATTATATATGCCAGAAACACGAGAGACCTCTGGAGCTGTTCTGTAGAGATGATCAGATGTGTGTTTGTCTGTCCTGCACTGAAGGAGAACACAGGACTCACAACACTGTTCCTATAGAGGAGGAGAGTCGAGAGAAGAAGGCAAGAGTTGCAAACAAACCACTTGAAACACGCTGTGAAATGCAGATGTCTATCCTGTGTCTTGACATGTTGAAGAACCTGTCCCCTTTTTTACTTTTAAACAGACAAATCCAATAGTCTTTCATTACATCTGATAAAAGCTGATTTTGATACCCTTAAAACTGTCAGATGGACTAAAAGATTCAAAACTATCATTTTTAATTCAAATGGTCTTTAAATGGTTTAAAAAGAGAAATTCAAATAAGATCATCAGAAGATGGAAAGCTATATTCAGTGATAAATGTGTCTGTTTTTCTCTGTATGTAGAATAAGCTGGTTCAGACACAGACAGACGTTCATCAGATGATCCAGGACAGAATGAAGAAGATTCAAGAGATCCAGCACTCAGTAGAGCTGAGAAAGGTTTGTGCTTCGATCAACCCGAGTTCATATCCTGACTCACGGTCGTTTCCGATCCCCTTTTCACTTTCACTTTCTGTTCACTCTCTAACTATCCTAGCTAAAAAATACCTTCAAAAAATGATATGCATCATAATATTTAAATCTAATTCATAAAGGCATTGAATTAAATTGTGAGTAATACAATCATCTAGTAACCCTCATGTGTAATGCTTAGTTCGATAGAATATGAAGACGACGATTCAATAACATAAGATTTAATATAATACTCTGAATAAACAGCCAATATGCGAGAGTGTGCTGTGCACAAATAATAACCGACAAATGGACAGAACCAAGGAAGGAACTTAAGAGATGATTAACTAAAAGACGAACCGCTGTGATGATAAGTGTTAATCTCCAACTGATGAGTGGCGGAATATAAAGTCTAACACAATAAAGTCTAATACAATACAATACAAATGAGAACAAGGAACACGTGACGAATGAAAGCAAACTGAGAATCCATGAAAACAGCAACTAACAGAACTTAACGGTGACATCATGTTGCTCCAAACACACATGATTTTTTCCCATAGAGCACAAATCTGTTGTATGGACTTGTATAGGAGTGCTTCAACAGCTGGTCCTCAAGAGCAGCATGCAAAACATTTATTTTGTGTTACACTGAAAATCACACATTTTAAGTGACTTAAGGTTAATTAAAGATGATAGAATTTAAATTTTGGGGTGAACTATCCCTGTACATAATATGTGAATATGAAATAGATTCACAAACAGAACTGTTCTCATTCATCAGAGAAACACAGAGAAAGAGAAATCCTCCAGTGTTGAGATCTTCACTGATCTGATCCGCTCCATTGAGAGATGTCAGTCTGATCTGATAAAGATGATGGAGGAACAGCAGAAAGCAGCAGAGAAACAGGCTGAAGAACTCATTAAAGAGATACATCAGGAAATCACTGAGCTGAAGAGGAGAAACACTAAGCTGGAGCAGCTCTCACACACTGAAGATCCTCTCCATCTCATACAGGTCTGTCAACATCTGTCTCAGTCAATATGTACAATATTACAGGATAAACACTCTGTTCTTTAAGGTCCACCCAATTGACCCAACGACGGTGTCCAATGGTGTGTCTGAAGGTCTCCTGTGTGTTCTGTCTTTTCAGTGCGCAAAGTGATTTAATTTCAATTACACTTTTATCTGACTCAATTTTATCTTGACCTTGAATTTATGTTGGAATGCCAATGGATTATTGGTACTTTATATTTATATAGATATTATATTATTCTGTTTAACTCTTTACTTTAGATTGTACTTGTTCATTTGGATTCCAATGTTGCTCAGAGTCTCACGCCGGCCGTTAACGTGAATCTCACAGTCACAAACTCGCCAGTCTGATTATTAGTCAGAGCAGAGGTTATGACTAATAATATTTAATAGGCCGCATATGCTTTCCATTATTTAAATAGTAAATCCGTTTGGCTATATAACAACTTAGTTAACGCTCAAACAATAACCAGAGGTTATGGCTAATAAGTAATGCCGCCCTCCACAGTAAGCAAAGTGTAACAGCTTTCCATTAAGCTGCTGTGGTATTGGTAATAGGAATGAGCAGAAAATTAACGCGTATAAACTCAGATGTAAGATGCAAACAATGTCTTTTATTTCTTGTGCTCTAATTGATCAATTTAATTAATGTTCAACAAATAAAAAACAGATATAATACAGATGAGCAAATGATAAAGCTTGGGTTGCTGAATATTCGATCCCTTACTTCAAAATCTCTCATAGTTAATGATATGATTTCAGATTATAATCTTGATATGCTGTGTTTGACAGAAACCTGGCTAAAACCAAACGATTACATTATTTTAAATGAGTCAACCCCACAAGATTACAGTTATAAACATGAACCTCGTCTGAAAGGCAAAGGGGGAGGTGTTGCTGTAATTTATAGTAATATTTTCAAAACCACTAAGAAATCTAGCTTTAAATATACTTCTTTTGAAGTATTGGTGCTTAATGTAAAAATATATAGTGTAAACGATAAATCACATTTGAGAATTATGCTGGCTACTGTATACAGGCCACCAGGGCACCATAAAGATTTTATCAAAGAATTTGCGGACTTTCTATCAGAATTAGTATTGGCTGCAGATAAAGTACTAATTGTTGGTGATTTTAATATACATGTAGATAATGAAAAAGATGCATTGGGATTGGCATTTAAAGACATTGTAAACTCAATTGGAGTTAGACAACACGTGTCAGGACCTACTCATCGTCGTAATCATACTCTAGATCTAATATTATCACATGGAATAGATGTTGATGCCGTTGAAATTCTGCAGCAGAGCGATGACATCTCAGATCATTATCTAGTCTCATGTAAATTACATTTAGCCAAGGCTGCAAAGCCGACTCCGTGTTATAAATACGTTAGACCTATAACTTCTGCCACTAAAGATTGCTTTATCAATAATCTTCCTAATCAGTTTCATCATCTCAGCATCCCGGATAGCTTAGAAGAACTTGATATTGCAACAGAAACGTTTAACTCTCTCTTTTCCAGCACTTTAGACGCAGTTGCTCCGTTGCGCTTAAAGAAGATTAAAGAAAATAGCCCAACGCCGTGGTACAGCGAGCACACCCGGGCCCTTAAGAGAGCAGCCAGAAAAATGGAGCGCAACTGGAAGAAAACTAAACTAGAGGTATTTCGGATTTCGTGGAAAGAGAGCTCGATTGCTTACAGAGAGGCTTTAAAAGCTGCTAGATCTGCTTATTTTTCAAACCTATTAGAAGAAAATAAACATAATCCAAGGTATTTATTTGAAACAGTGGCTAAACTAACGAAAAAGAAAGCTTCAAGCTCAGAAGTGTCCAAGCAACACAGCAGTGATGACTTTATGAACTTCTTCACTTATAAGATTGATAATATCAGGGACAAAATTATAACTATGCAACCGTCTACCACAGTATCGCATCAGGGAGTGCATTGTAGTCTCCCTGAGGAAAAATTTGATTCATTTGTTGCTATAGGAGAGGAAGAATTCTGCAAACTCGTTAATTCATCTAAATCGACAACTTGTATGTTAGATCCTATACCGACTAAGCTACTGAAAGAGATGTTTCCAGAGATGTATATCCTCTTCTTAATATCATTAATTCATCTTTGTCTCTAGGATACGTACCAAAAACCTTTAAACTGGCTATGATAAAACCGCTTGTTAAAAAAAACCCACAACTTGATCCTACAGAATTAGTCAATTACAGGCCGATCTCGAATCTGCCTTTTCTGTCAAAGATATTAGAAAAAGCAGTATCTTCACAACTGTGTTCCTTTCTAGAAAGAAATGATATCTGCGAGGATTTTCAGTCCGGATTTAGACCGTACCATAGTACTGAGACCGCTCTCATTAGAGTCACAAATGATTTGCTCTTATCATCCGATCGTGGTTGTATCTCTCTATTAGTGTTACTCAATCTTAGTGCTGCATTTGACACAATTGACCACAACATTCTTTTAAATAGACTAGAAAACTATGTGGGCATTAGTGGAATTGCACTAGCATGGTTTAAATCATACTTAACTGACCGTTATCAGTTTGTAGCAGTAAATGAAGAGATGTCTTATCGATCACAAGTTCAGTATGGCGTACCACAAGGCTCAGTACTAGGACCGCTGCTGTTCACTCTGTACATGCTACCATTAGGAGATATCATTAGGAAACATGGAGTTAGCTTTCACTGTTATACCGATGATACTCAGCTGTATATTTCTTCAAAACCCAACGAAACTTACCAATTCACAAAATTAACGGAATGCATAGCTGATATAAAAAATTGGATGACTAGTAATTTCCTACTACTAAATTCTGAAAAGACAGAGATTCTAATTATTGGACAAAAAACTTCCACACGTAATAACCCAGAATACTGTCTAACACTTGATGGCTGCTCTGTCAAGTCTTCGTCGTCTGTTAGGAACCTGGGTGTGCTCTTTGATACCAACCTTTCTTTTGAAAGTCACGTGTCTAGTATCTGTAAAACTGCATTTTTCCATCTTAAAAATATATCTAAAATACGCCATATGCTCTCATTGGGAAATGCGGAACAATTAGTCCATGCGTTTGTAGTGGCAATTTTAATGATATTCATTGATCTTTAGTAAAATATAGATGATTCAAAGAATGTCACATGTGTGTCTCTCACTTGTAGTGAGAGAGGACTCTGTTTATGTACCTGGGGAGACAGAAGAGGGAGACACTCCAGAGAACAGACGAACAAGGACCTCTGACCTAGATGTCAGAAGGCCATTTGGTGCAGGGGAGCTTAGTGGGCCAACTAGTGACGTCTATGGAAAACTACTGGGAGGAAGGCTCTGGGGGGGAAGAAGGCCTTGAAACTAAGATAAAAGCTAGTTCAGTCTGTCTGGGGGTGTGTCACTCTTCTGCACAGGGTAACAACTGTGTATTAGACTGCTCCTATTCTTGCAAGAATAAATACTTCTATTTTATATAATTTGACTCTGAGTGTCTCTTACGCAGTGATGTTTGTTTGAGATGAATTTTTGCCACAACACGTTCATGACCTCAAGGCTAGATTATTGTAATGCTCTACTGGGTGGTTGCCCTGCACGCTTAATAAACAAACTACAGCTAGTTCAAAACGCCGCAGCTCGAGTTCTTACCAGAACCAGGAAATATGACCATATTAGCCCGGTTCTGTCAACACTGCATTGGCTCCCTATTAAACATCGTATAAATTTTTAAATATTGTTGATTACCTACAAAGCACTAAATGGTTTAGCTCCGCAGTACTTGAGCGAGCTCTTAACGCATTATAGTCCTTCACGTCTATTGCGATCTCAAAATTCCGGCCAGTTGATAATACCTAGAATATCTAAATCGACTGCAGGCGGTAGATCCTTTTCCTATTTAGCACCAAAACTCTGGAACAGTCTTCCTACCATTGTCCGGGAAGCAGACACACTCTGTCAGTTCAAAGCTAGACTAAAAACACATCTCTTTGACCTAGCATACACATAATACATTATAGACTTCTATAATTCAATGTTAGGCTGCATAGATTAGGTCAGCCAGAACTGGGAACACTTCCCTTAAATCTTGATGTACTCGCTACATCATAAGAAGAATGGCATCTACGCTAATATTAGTGTCTTTGTTTATCCCGAGGTTTTCCCGCAGCCTGCCGGATCCAGGCCGTGTCCAGATCTGACGAAGGAGATCCGCCTGGACCCGATGACAATGCAGTGCTGAAGTATCCACTATCCTCTCCCTATGGAGGATCCCTTTCCCACTCTACAGATAAAGCGTTGTGAATTCTGGCTCGCGTACCCCGAAGTGATAAAATAAAACAAAATTCTGTATCAAAATTTATAGGCAAGAAAAGTAGTTTGTTTAGGCTGGGTTGCATGAATTATAAACCTGCGCACATATTTTAAAAAGCACAGAA
The DNA here is from genome assembly GCA_030578255.1 of Tiaroga cobitis. NCBI lineage: Eukaryota > Metazoa > Chordata > Actinopteri > Cypriniformes > Leuciscidae > Tiaroga > Tiaroga cobitis. Next base: position 2,576,718 of record CM060613.1, read on the forward strand.
CTATAGAATCAATTCTGAATGAGCATGTGAACGCCGTCAGCGTTTATCACAGGTTCGCGTTTAAAAGTCTGATCATTTCGACGGAGGTGAATCAATCAAAGTAAACTTTAGCTGGAAATAACATTATTCAAGAACCGCTATAACGCCAAAACAATCTGTTACCTTAAATTATATGTTTATCTCTGTAAAGCTGCTTTGAAACAATCCATTGTTAAAAGCGCTATATAAATGAAGATGACTTGACTTGACTTGATAAACGTTGCTTCCAATTAGCTTCTTGTGGTGTCTCATTCTTTGTAGTTCAAAGCATACTAATGTTAAATCCATACCTTGCAGATACAGCGCATGGACATTGTCCATATTCCATATGTCCTTGAACATCACTCTTTATCAGTGAAGCATGGTTAAACACCATTAAACTCAATCCAACACATAACAATCTTATAGGCACGGTCAGCATGGTATTCCACGTAGTACATGGCTTAACACGGTCAAAAAACGGTGTGCTTCCCCACTACCAATACACCTGTTCTGTTGTCTAATTACCCATGTGCTCCTAATATACCAATGTCAGAGCGCCCCCAATGAACAAATATATAATTGCATTAATATGGCTCCAACACAAAGGATTTCTAAACTCTCTAACTTGTAGCTTTTGGTCTGTTTCTCTGGACATGAGACCATTGCACCAATCACACTGAAACATTTACCAAACAATGCTGTCAGTTCACTTGCATTAACAGAACATTGTATTTTTTTATGTAATCATTCTGATTGAACGGAGTGAAAGGAAGAAATCGACGAAAAGCCTGTAGAAAAACATTGAATTAACTGCTTTAAAAATGATGATTATATATAACAGTCTTCTCTCTCTCCTGCTGTAGATGAGCTCATCCCTGTACACTCGTCCACACACCAAGAACTGGACTGAGATCAGGATTGACTCTGATGTGAATGTGAACTCTCTGTTCACAGCTCTGATTCAACTGAAGAAAACTCTAGATGAGACTCTAGATGAAGAACTCAGTCAAACTGGTATGTGAATATCAAATACAGTGTATAGATTGTTTTTGTTATTAACTTAGAAATTACAATTTTCAAGGAATATTATGGGTTGGATAAAAAGTTGATGATCACCACAATTATTTTATCTCATTCTGCAAAAGATCACACTGTTTGAAGTATATACTAATAACATAACTTAAACTTGCCATGTTAGCATTAGACTGGTATGATAAAATCACTTACTAAACGTCTATGTAAAGTTATATCCAGTGTTGGGCAGTAACGCGTTACTGTAACGTAGTTACTTTTGACAGTAACTAATACTGTAACGCATTACTTTTTAAATAAATTAACTCCGTTACCGTTACCATATGGCGCGTTGTCCGTTACTTTTTTAAATTAATTAGTTGCTGGAGCGGCTGAGAAGTGTGCGCTGTCATTACACAGTACGAGAGCACTGAAGAGACTGCTAGCATTATACAGAGCGAGAGGACACCTGAGGACACATAACAAACTCACTGGCTGTCTGAGTTGTTTACGTACACGTGAGGCAGCGCGAGCACGGAGATTACAAGCTGCACGGATAGCGCTGAGCACTTGATGCGCATTTAAAACACAGACAGCGAAACGGTATGAATACAGACCACTTAAGTACACATTGCCATATCATTATAAAGTAGGCTAATTAATTTTTTGACTAGATGCTGCATCAGCAGAGAAAGAACAGAGCTTGCCGTCGAGTCTGAGAGGAATAACATTAGTAACGGCTAACTTACCTCAAGCGATTAAAGCAATGTGACAAAAACACACGCAGACCTGACCCACATGTTTTATGTCGCAATTGTTACCATCTATTTGCATTAGTTTATATCCAGCTGGTCACTTTTATGCATTCATTAGCCGGCGAAGTTGTATTTTTAAAACTAGTGACGTGATTGATTGCTTACATTGATATGTTCATGCAGCCGACATCAAATCTAATCAAGTGTTCTAAAATTTAAGCAAATAAAGTGAAAGACTGTACATGTAATATAGGTCTACAATTATGTAATTTTAATGCTCTGCCCTTTGCAGATATTTAAATATGGCCATCTTCTTTAAGCTTGAATCATATAAATGGTAACACTTTACAATAAGATTACAATTTAAGCATTAAATATGGTTAATAAATGTTGTAGAAGTATCATTCATTGTTAGATGTATTTGTATCTCCTTAGTTAATGTAGGCCTACTATGAATGAACTAACAAGAATGATCAAGGTACAATTGTATTGCTCAAATATTAATTCATGCAGTAAAAACCACAGTGGTAAAAACGTATACTGTCAGCTGCATGAACATATCAATGTTGAGAAAGCAAACAAGTCACTAGCTTTAAAAATGCTTGTTTTGTTATTTATTTCAGAAATCCTTGATATATTCAGTTTGTGCCGGTCTGACTTAAATAAAATAGTGTTTAAAAATTACTTTCTCTTTAAGTCAGTTTTGTGTTTGTATAGACCATAACGCATAAAAGGGCATTAATGGGAACATTTAAGAACTTTCTTTAAAAAAGTAACTAAAAAGTAACTTTTAACAGTAACGCATTACTTTTTGGTGTAAGTAATCAACAAAGTAATTGAGTTACTTTTTGAATGAAGTAACTAGTAACTGTAACTAGTTACTATTTCTTAGTAACTAGCACAACACTGGTTATATCCAAACTTGAACTGATGACATAACCAGTTATTGCAGTATTACTTTAACTTACTTTTAACCTACTTTAGAGATATGTAAGTGATATTATGTAACTATGATGTAACTATTCATGAACAAACACTGATACATATCACTGTAAAAATTGTTACATGCTATTTAAAAAAAATGACGGTAAAAATATTACACATGATAGTTTTGAGTAGTTTTTAAGGCTTAATTTCTTTAATGAAATCTACCTGAATAAATAATGTAAAATCTCCTAAAATTATTTATTGTATGACACAATGAATGTAATATTTTCTTTGTGAAATGTGCTTTTTTAATTTAAGTTGACTCTCAAAAATGTGTGATTTTTAGTGAACGGAAATGACCTGTTTTCTTCCAGAAACAAACTTTGCTGCATTATTGTCCTGTTATCTCTGTAAAGCCACTTTGAAACAATCTGTCCTGTGATAAGCGCTATATAAAGGTGACTTGACTTCAAGTGATGTTGTACAAGTAAAAGACTGTGTGATGCTCAGCACAGTATAAGAAACACACTTGTTACTGCACTGGCATCAGCAAAGCTATTGAACAAAGCAACATATTATTAGTAATGCAGTTATTCACAACCTATACGCTCTTCTCTTCTGCACAATGGTGACGATCAAAACTTCAACATAACAGAAACTCTTTCACATGTCAAACATAACTGAACATTAACAGATGTTTCCCTTCACTCAAAAACACATAAAATAACACTTAATTTCAACATTTACTCTCCATTTCCAGCCATGTGCAAAGCATGCTGTCTTTAAAAATAAAACTGCATAATTGAACTAATTCTCTAAAATTAAATAGGTAATTCTTTCCTTAATTTAATCTGCTTAATCGGTTTCTCAATTCAAGCCTGTAAACTACTTGTTTCCTTAAAAATGAGGAAAGTGTATCTCTTGGTTTTATGAGTGAAATGTCCTCATGCCACTGATGCTGCCAGTGGAGAAACTCACTGTTAATCTGAAATTACTGCTATAAATAATTCATCATTATATTGTCATCTGTGTTCACAGGACTGAAGTGTGTGCAGAAGTTTGCAGGTACAGTGTGACTGACACCATTGTCTTCAATACACTTACAATACATTGTTTCTAATCTGTATTATATACTGTATCTGAAAATGTTTGTTCTGAAGTTGATTGATAATGTCTGATCTCTCTCAGTGGATGTGACTCTGGATCCTGATACAGCGAATCCAAATCTCATCCTGTCCGATGATGGAAAACAAGTCAGTGATGGAGACGTTAAGCAGGACGTCCTAGAAAACCCAAAGAGATTTGATAAGAGTTACTGTGTTCTGGCAAAGCAGGGATTCAGTTCAGGGAGATTTTACTATGAGGTGCAGGTGAAGGGAAAGACTAAGTGGGATTTAGGAGTGATCAGAGAATCCATTAACAGGAAGGGGGCGATCACACTGAGTCCTGAGGATGGATTCTGGACTGTGATTCTGAGGAATGAGGATCATTATGAAGCTTGTGAAAGTCCACCTGTCTCTTTATCTCTGAGAGTGAAACCTGAGAAGGTTGGTGTGTTTGTGGATTATGAGGAGGGTCTGGTCTCTTTTTATGACGTGAAGTCCAGATCTCATATCTACTCTTTCATTGCTCAGACTTTCACTGACAAACTCTATCCATTTTTCAGCCCATGCCTTAATGATAAAGGTAAAAACTCAAACCCACTGATCATCACTCCTGTCAGATGAAACAATCAAAATAACATAAAATCTCAAAAGATTAACTATGGATGTGCTGTTTTTAGAAAATGTAAATAAAAACCAAAAAAGAATTTGCACTAACCACAATCAAGAAGTTTTAACTTAGAATTATTAAGAAAATAAATATGTGATACAAGCGGAAAAAAGAAATGTATTCAGGCCCTTAAAAATCAACTATAATGAAATATTTGTGTGTTATATATACGTGTAAATGGCTAATTTGTTACACATCTATATATTTCTTTTGTCTTACATTAATACTTTGCTTTTCAAATCTACTATGAAATTTTACATAATATGCTTTAATATTATATGGTGAAATTCTTCAAAATGCAAAATTTACAAACTTTACAGTGTTTCTACAAACATTTCTGAAGCCGTTTTCTCTCTCTTCTCTCCAGCTGTTAACACTGAATTGTGAAATGTTGAGGTTCTTGGTTCATGTGAATAAAGACAAGAGTTCAATTCTAACACTGATATAGAGCGGGGCACAACCCGACACTTTCTGACTTTCTCAGTTTGTGTAAATACACTTGGGGTTCAGACAATAATTTTTTTACCACATTAATTTCACACGTCTTTTACAATTATGTGGTTTTTTTCAATAATACGGTGTATCTTTTTTTTCTTGATTTACTCAGAAAGAATAGAAGTGAAGTGTGACAACATGCCCCATTGTAACATGACCATATGACAGATTAAAATGTTATCCGATCTGATAAAAACTCAAACATTTTGTCAATAAAATACAATTATTAACTTTTTCAAATAAAGTAATGGCTTTTTAACCTGTTAAGTGTCGCACCCCTTTTTTAATATACATGAAAATGCACATTTCGAACTTAAATGGTTGTAATTCAAGAATGCTTTGGAATATAGACGTAAGATTGGTCTAGTTTTAAAGAAGACCTTTGGCAGATTTTTGTAGAAGTGAAATAAATTAAGAAAGTGAAACAGAAAAAAAGTTATAGAAATTTGAGTTTATGAAAATGTACAATGTAAAAAAAATTATTCATATTTTATATAAAATATATATTTTCAAAACCTGGGCGACTCTAAAACTGCCAGAAATTCAAAGCCAAAAATCGGAACAAGTTGTGTTTCAAATTGTAGTTTGATATCTCAGTAAATGAGCTTTCAGTGAGTGTGTGTGTGTGTGTGTGTGTGTGTGTGTGTGTGTGTCTGCAGTACCGAACGCTTCCACTAGGACAACCAGACTCCATTACTGCCCATATAAGGGGCCGCCATTTACATATGCGTTTGAGTGATCTGAACCATTATTACCACAATTTTCATACAATTTATGAAGTAGGCATCCTATTCAGAAGTAATATGAGAAGTTTGGCAGATTTTGATATGATTTCAACCTCTAAGAAACATATAAAAATAACACGCATGTGCGTCATAGCTCGCTGCCGCATCACAAATGGTGAATCTTTAATTTTTTTCTTTATATTTAAAAAAATTTCAGACCTTTTTTACTAAAATAATTGAATGGATGCTATCTTTTGAACACTTGGCATAAAAACAAAACTGAGGTTTCTACTCTTCTTTCATGATTTTCATGTTCATTGCCATTTCAAAATAAAAGTCTGAACACGCCTTAGGAGTATGAAAATATTCTTGTTGCAAATTGATAAATTACGGCTCCTCTGTAATTTATTTTGAAAATCAATCACCAAATATGGAAACTAGAGATTGTAAGCTTTCAAGTGATATATAGTTTGTCAAGATTAGTTTAGGTTTAGTATAGGATATTACTGTTTTAAAAATGTAATGGATTTGGGCCCACGAATAATTAAAAATAAACGTATTGACAACAAACACACAGCAAAACACAGCTATACAACACAGTTAATTAATAAATAATTAATAATATCTAAACATTGACTCTCAGTCTTTATTCACATTTTTCTCATGGTTTCTCAATAGAATTTAATAAAAGTCTAGAATAGAATAGCATAGTTCTAATAGGGGCTCATTGTAACACAGTGTTGTCACGTTTTGATGTGTTCTGTTATGTTTTGTGATCTTGTTTCCCCCCGTCTTTGTGATTTTGGTTTAGACCTGTTAGTTTTTCCTGCTCCTCGTTTGTATTCAGTTTCTTCTCCTGTGTCTAGTTAATTAACCCGTTAAGCCCCAGTTCTTTTAAGCCCTGTGTTTTCCCTCAGTGTTTGTTGGTCGTCGTCCATGAATGGTTGTGTGTGTCATGAAGTCCTGGAGTTTGTTCTTTTGTTCCTGTATGTTTTTGGAAGTTTAAGTTTGTAAAATAAATCTCCTAAACTGTAGCTACCGTGTCCTCGTCTTCGGCTACCTGCAACAACCTGACAAGTGTGACAACATGCCCCGCCGGCACAACTGGGATTTAAACCCGGCGAGTGTCTTCTGCTGGTTAGATCAGCACTACAGAACTATCTCAACTGTTAAATAACAGATTTAAGAGTAAAATAATAGCAGATTTGTCTAATTTTAAATAAACACACACAAAAAAAACAGATGAAACATTAACTTCAGTAAGAAATTTACTTTTGCTATGGTATTGATACAAAAACTATGTGACAACATCCATTAGTCAAAAGTCTTGTGGACACATATTTAGTGTGTGTTTTGTGGCCTTATTTCAGAAACTTTTTTTGTTTTGTTTTTTTCAAAAACCATAAACATTATTCTCTCAAAAACACAAACATGTATGTGGCGAGCAGGACGAGGCAGTGGAGAGAGAGAGAGGACCAGGCCTGGATTTTATTTGATGTTTTGTTTTATTATGTGTGGCGGCAGTCGACCGTGAGGGACTGCCGTCTTTACTTCCGTTTTTGTATTTGTTTTATTTTGTTATTAAATTTGATTGTTCGCCGGTTCCCGCCTCCTTCTTCCCATAACACCTAACCTTGTTACAATGTATGACACATATTATGGTAGCCCTGTTTGTGCTAAATAGAGTATAATTACACCTTTGCCATTAATATGTTTATAAGCAACTGAAAAAAGCACAGATGTCAGGGCATGTCAAAACATCTCAAGGACCCCAAAACACCGTAGACCCCAGAGGGTTAAATAACAGATATAAGATAATAATATCAGATGTGTCTAATTTTAAATAAATACAAAAAAACACAGATGAAAAATAACATAGGTAATAAATGTACTTTTGCTATGGTTAAATAAATGTTCAGTGATATCTTCCAAAGATTTCTTAATGAACATTATTTCTCTATATAGTGTTGATATAGTAACTAGTAAACACAGTAAGTTTGGTCATGCTGCATGTGTGGAAGTATTTACACCATGTGTGTTAAAACTAGCCCCGCGTTAGTTTGTGCCCAAGATTAATAAAATACTGCTCACATTACTTCACAATTGCTAAATTGACCATATTGTTAATGTGATAAATAAACGAGTTTACACAATACAATTTATATATAGAACAGATTTATTAACGTACTTGTTTTAAATGTTCACAAATGAGCAGAAATACCGAAAAAAAAACCCGGCTGTCATCAGAAACACACAACAGGACTAACATGTCAGGTCACGTCTCCCCATCAATAAAAGGAAAAACAAAGAGAAATGCATCGTGCATAAAGAAAAATTAATCTTATTTTAGGACTATTACTGTAATCCAAAAGTATGGAGACACGAGATGGCACAGATCTGTTTCCCAATGTTCCCATTTATATGTATTGTTTCTTTTGTTTTACAACCTGATGGATAAGTCAAATCATAACCATAAAGTATAAAATATATTTACCCAGAATACAACTTTAACAAATTTAAAATACAGTATGAATGTAGTAAATTGAACCTGAATTATTTTCACTTGGAAATTAAGTATATGTGATGCCAGTTATGACCAATGAATGTGTTTTTGAAAAAAAATCTGTAGTTAGAATTATGTTATTTAGAAATAGCACTCAATAAAAACTAGAATCTGAGATCTTAAACTCATACCTGAACAAATTGAATCTAAAATATCTTCATTAAAATGTTAATTAAAGCTGTTTTTATGAATGATGTATGTGTGTGTGTGTGTGTGTGTTTGCGAGCACTGACCAAATCTGACTGGGTTTGATGGTTATCAGATCCGTTTTCAGTCCAACATCACTGTCATTAACCGCTGCCAAATTAAACCTGCAAGAGAGAAAACGTAATATTGACAGGAAGGATGAGTGAAAACCAACGGGTGTGTTGTGGTCAGAGAGGAAATAAGGAATGGTTGTTTAAGCTTCTAAACCTTTTTGAATCTTTTGTTCCGAATCAGTGGACAAACTGCCAGAGTCACGAGATTTCAGTAAATGAGGCTGCATTACATCATAACTGTTTCAAAACACTTCGACATTTCAATGGTTCACTGCTGGGGGCGATGATCTCTGTCAACTCATGAATCACGAGGATTCACAGAGAACCAATGAAGTGTCTGTGGGGTTTACCTGATCTCTGGTCAGTTTTATATATTTGTAGACATTTTAATTAGACCGTATAATAAATGAATAATGGTAGTTAATAGTCTCTTATTGGCCTGTTTAGATTCGCCATACATAGAACAAACCCTTACAAATGATAACAGAACATATAGACACTTGATAATCTTATTAGATGATTAGATAAGTAGTAGTAAACCCTTTATTGTCACTTAGTCACAAGTACCAGCGAAATTGGCCATCAACCTGTCCAGACAAACATATATACGATATGACAAGGGGGTAGACAGGACAGGAAGACAGGGAGTGACATGAGGAGAGGTGAGGAGAAAAAGACAACCCCCAGACTATGCTCCTGTGAGGATTACAGTGTGGGAACAGGTAAAAAATATTATATAGCGCTTTTAACAATGGATTGTTTCAAAGCAGCTTTACAGAGATAAACATATAATTTAAGGTAACAGAGATTGTTTTGGCTTTATAGCGGTTCTTGAATAATTTTATTTCCAGCTAAATTTAACTTTGATTGATTCACCTCCGTCGGAATGATCAGACTTTTAAACGCGAACCTGTGATTAACGCTGACGGCATTCACATGCTCATTCAGAATTGATTCTATAGTTATATGCTTTTGAAAATATGTGCGGAGGTTTGTAATTCCATACAACCCATGCCTAAACAAACTACTTTTCTTGCCTATAAATGTTGACACAGAATTTTGTTTTATTTTATCACTTCGGGGTACGCGAGCCAAAATTCACAACGCTTTATCTGTAGGGTGGGAAAGGGATCCTCCATAGGGAGAGGATAGAGGATACTTCAGCACTGCATTGTCAACGGGTCCAGGCGGATCTCCTTCGTTAGATCTGGATACGGCCTAGATCCGGCAGGCTGCGGGAAAACCTCTGGATAAACAAAGACACTAATATTAGCGTAGATGCCATTTTTCGTATGATGTAGCGAGTACATCAAGATTTAAGGGAAGTGTTCCCAGTTCCGGCTGACCGGCTGAATTTTGTTTATTTAATCTATGCAGCCTAACATTGAATTATAGAAGTCTATAATGTGTTATGTGTATGCTAGGTCAAAGAGATGTGTTTTTAGTTTAGCTTTGAACTGACAGAGTGTGTCTGCTTCCCGAACAATGGTAGGAAGACTGTTCCAGAGTTTTGGTGCTAAATAGGAAAAGGATCTACCGCCAGCAGTCGACTTAGATATTCTAGGTATTATCAACTGGCCGGAATTTTGAGATCGCAATAGACGTGAAGGACTATAATGCGTTAAGAGCTCGCTCAAGTACTGCGGAGCTAAACCATTTAGTGCTTTGTAAGTAATCAATAATATTTTAAAATTTATACGATGTTTAATAGGGAGCCAATGCAGTGTTGACAGAACCGGGCTAATATGGTCATATTTCCTGGTTCTGGTAAGAACTCGAGCTGCAGTGTTTTGAACTAGCTGTAGTTTATTTATTAAGCGTGCAGGGCAACCACCCAGTACAGCATTACAATAATCTAGCCCTGAGGTCTTGACCACTAGGGCTCGCCGTGGATACGGGTGTCTAATTGTCTCGAAGCCTCGACACACACATTACGGCACATTTGCTTAAACTGTTTCAGTGTCACTGTCATTAACCGCTGCCAAATTAAACCTGCAAGAGAGAAAACGTAATATTGACAGGAAGGATGAGTGAAAACCAACAGGTGTGTTGTGGTCAGAGAGGAAATAAGGAATGGTTGTTTAAGCTTCTAAACCTTTTTGAATCTTTTGTTCCGAATCAGTGGACAAACTGCCAGAGTCACGAGATTTCAGTAAATGAGGCTACATTACATCATAACTGTTTCAAAACACTTCGACATTTCAATGGTTCACTGCTGGGGGCGATGATCTCTGTCAACTCATGAATCACGAGGATTCTCAGAGAACCAATGAAGTGTCTGTGGGGTTTACCTGATCTCTGGTCAGTTTTATATATTTGTAGACATTTTAATTAGACCGTATAATTAAAATGAATAATGGTAGTTAATAGTCTCTTATTGGCCTGTTTAGCTTCGCCATACATAGAACAAACCCTTACAAATGATAACAGAACATATAGACACTTGATAATCTTATTAGATGATTAGATAAGTAGTAGTAAACCCTTTATTGTCACTTAGTCACAAGTACCAGCGAAATTGGCCATCAACCTGTCCAGACAAACATATATACGATATGACGAGGGGGTAGACAGGACAGGAAGACAGGGAGTGACATGAGGAGAGGTGAGGAGAAAAAGACAACCCCCAGACTATGCTCCTGTGAGGATTACAGTGTGGGAACAGGTAAAAAACACCTCAGCAACATTAGCACATAATCGGTAAACACTCTACAACATGAACAAAAACTTGCAACAGGGGAGGGGAGTGGGGGATGGAGGTAACCCAGCACAGGCAGGCAGCCATCCGGTCCTGCAGCCATTCTCGGCGCTGGTCACAGACCCGCCTGTCAGACTGGGGGTACAAAGCGACGAAGGCGAGGGATGGGGTGTGGGGCGGGTGATTGCATATGTAAGAGTTCATGTGTGTGTAGGCCTGGAGAGTCGCTGCGCCTGGCATCATAATCTAGGAGCCTCAGTCCGCGATTGTAATAGCGATACACAGCAAGTTGCCATGGACACAACCTTGATCATGTCCCAGGCAGAGTCAACAATCATCAGGTGTCTGTGGGGAGTCGGGGAAGGAACGCAAGAGCGGCTCACTGCAGTGCTCTTCCGGGGGGGTTGTTGATCCAACAGCGGCCTTGGCCAAGGCCAGTGCTGGTTGAGGGCGGCCGAAAACAGATAAGATTGGGATTGTTTGGTCTTTTAAATTAACCGACTGCTTAATTCCTCGATAAACCAGGGTAATGCCTAATCCAATCAGCAGAAGACCTGTTATCATGGTGCCGAATAGGTAGATATCTTCAACGTCCTCCACGGAAAGAGCCGCCAGACACGCGACCCGCCACCTCTCCCACGCGTCCATCGTGTAGCCAGCTGCGAACGGTCCAGCAGGGCAGTCAGGTTCCCCCGAACCCAAGCTTCTCGTCGAGAAGATGGTGTCAATTGCGTTGAGAGACCAGTTGATCAAATCCATAATTTCTTAGTTTGGAGAGCAGTGCTGAGAGAATCTCTCAAAGTACAAGACAGTAGACTAGACGTGACGAGAGGAGCAAAGCAGGGGAGGTAAGGGGAGGGAGTGGGAGAGAAAATGCGACCGCCTTAGTTGAGTGCCAAAAGAAGAAAACTAGATAGTCAAGTCAAGTCATCTTCATTTATATAGCGCTTTTAACAATGGATTGTTTCAAAGCAGCTTTACAGAGATAAACATATAATTTAAGGTAACAGAGATTGTTTTGGCTTTATAGCGGTTCTTCAATAATTTTATTTCCAGCTAAATTTAACTTTGATTGATTCACCTCCGTCGAAATGATCAGACTTTTAAACGCGAACCTGTGAATAACGCTGACGGCATTCACATGCTCATTCAGAATTGATTCTATAGTTATGTGCTTTTGAAAATATGTGCGCAGGTTTGTAATTCCATACAACCCATGCCTAAACAAACTACTTTTCTTGCCTATAAATGTTGACACAGAATTTTGTTTTATTTTATCACTTCGGGGTACGCGAGCCAAAATTCACAACGCTTTATCTGTAGGGTGGGAAAGGGATCCTCCATAGGGAGAGGATAGTGGACACTTCAGCTCTGCATTGTCATCGGGTCCAGGCGGATCTCCTTCGTTAGATCTGGATACGGCCTAGATCCAGCAGGCTGCGGGAAAACCTCTGGATAAACAAAGACACTAATATTAGCGTAGATGCCATTTTTCGTATGATGTAGCGAGTACATCAAGATTTAAGGGAAGTGTTCCCAGTTCCGGCTGACCTAATCTATGCAGCCTAACATTGAATTATAGAAGTCTATAATGTGTTATGTGTATGCTAGGTCAAAGAGATGTGTTTTTAGTTTAGCTTTGAACTGACAGAGTGTGTCTGCTTCCCGGACAATGGTAGGAAGACTGTTCCAGAGTTTTGGTGCTAAATAGGAAAAGGATCTACCGCCAGCAGTCGATTTAGATATTCTAGGTATTATCAACTGGCCGGAATTTTGAGATCGCAATAGACGTGAAGGACTATAATGCGTTAAGAGCTCGCTCAAGTACTGCGGAGCTAAACCATTTAGTGCTTTGTAAGTAATCAATAATATTTTAAAATGTATACGATGTTTAATAGGGAGCCAATGCAGTGTTGACAGAACCGGGCTAATATGGTCATATTTCCTGGTTCTGGTAAGAACTCGAGCTGCAGTGTTTTGAACTAGCTGTAGTTGATTTATTAAGCATGCAGGGCAACCACCCAGTACAGCATTACAATAATCTAGCCCTGAGGTCTTGACCACTAGGGCTCGCCGTGGATACGGGTGTCTAATTGTCTCGAAGCCTCGACACACACATTACGGCACATTTGCTTAAACTGTTTCAGTGTTCCACGAAGCCTCGATCTGCCCACCACTAAAAAAAAACACTATCTGGGGGGGGGGGGGGGGGGGGGGGGACCAAGACAGGTAGCAAGACTAGGCAGGGTCCCGACTGGGCAGGGTCAGGACACATTAGGGTAGGGGAGACCAGGGATGGTTGCAACACTTTTTGCTTCAGCACCTATAACTTGCTGAATTTTTTAGCTTGAGTTCTCAAACTTTTATACAAAGTACCCACATTCGTTTACTACAAATGGAACCAATTCAACCCTCTACAAGAATATCACAGACCTCGTGATTGATGTCAAATACATGGTGTCAATATATGTCTGTTTGACTCGCGTGTGTGTTTAAATTTGTCTACTAGAACAAACTTACTTAACAGTACACTTAATAATAAAACTAGGCTACTACAATGTACCTAATTAAATGACATCTTTGTACAACTTTAGGTCTAACAAAAAAAAAGTGTGCTGGAGTAAGGTTAGCTGGAGTGGGGTTGGCTGGAGTGAGGTTGGCTGGAGTGGGGTTGGCTGGAGTGGGGTTGGCTGGAGTGGGGTTGGCTGGAGTGGGGTTGGCTGGAGTGAGGTTGGCTGGAGTGAGGTTGGCTGGAGTGAGGTTGGCTGGAGTGGGGTTGGCTGGAGTGGGGTTGGCTGGAGTGGGGTTGGCTGGAGTGGGGTTGGCTGGAGTGAGGTTGGCTGGAGTGAGGTTGGCTGGAGTGGGGTTGGCTGGAGTGGGGTTGGCTGGAGTGGGGTTGGCTGGAGTGGGGTTGGCTGGAGTGAGGTTGGCTGGAGTGGGGTTGGCTGGAGTGGGGTTGGCTGGAGTGGGGTTGGCTGGAGTGGGGTTGGCTGGAGTGAGGTTGGCTGGAGTGGGGTTGGCTGGAGTGGGGTTGGCTGGAGTGAGGTTGGCTGGAGTGAGGTTGGCTGGAGTGGGGTTGGCTGGAGTGGGGTTGGCTGGAGTGGGGTTGGCTGGAGTGGGGTTGGCGGTCGAGTTCGCTGCCGGCCGCCTGGGTGCTGGAGGGGCGGCTGCCATCCGGGAGGGAGCGGAGGAGTCGCCGCTGTGGGGCGTAGCCTGCTGCCATTGTTGGAGATTTTCCTTTGCCTCATGTAAAAGACTGTATTGCTTTATCTCAGACAGACACCAGGTTAAATCAGGTTAAATTAGGTCAAAAGGGTCTGTAAGGATGGAAAAGTACCTAACAAGATCAGAGAGAAGATGTGTATAGGTAGTTGATAAGATGGTACTAAAAACGTTAATTAAAAATGATGGATGGCACTAGATTACTGCAGGTGCAGGGAATCATGTGACCTGAGCTTGATAGTTGATTGGCTACCTAGTGATAAGAAAAGGTATAAGTTCGACCATTGCAAGTCTCACTTTGTTGGGGGGGGGGGGGAAGAGTGCCGTCTCGGGGGGGGTGGGGGGGTGGGGGGGGGGGGGGGGTGGGGGGGTGGGGGGGGGGGGGGGGGGGAAGAGTGCCGTCTCGGGTGTATCCCTCGACCTGTTCTCCGGTTCCTGCCTTCTTCCCAAAAGATCTGAACCTTGTTACAATATTGTTTTTGTTTTTTTACCTTTGTACAAGACCCAGGAAATCACAGAAGATTTCACTGTGAAACATGTTTTGCGTGTGTCGTTTCTATCAAGCTGCAATTGTGTAAACTGTGATAACTTTATATTCTAAAAGTTTCTTACACTGTTACAATCTCAGCAGGGATGAATTACGATCTGGTCCATAATTATGATTATGGGCGGAGCTATATGACATCACTGCAAGTGTATAAAAGGCTTCAGTGAAAGTGAAACTAAACAGATGAACAGCTTCATCAAACAGCAATTACAGAAACTCTGAAATCAACGACAAGATCTGATATTCACTCAGAGGTAAGCAATGTAAATGTTAGTGCTAGTTGAGTAGTTTGGTAGCATTAAGCAGTATCGGATTGTTGGTAAAAGTACTGTATGTGTTTTGTTTGTTTTTTTTTAGCTGTAAATCATGGTTTGATTATTTGTGGTCATGTCACACTTTAGAGACTTTAGAAACAGGAAGTACTTGAATTGGAGTCAGAATGAACAATTAAAAAATTACAAGGATGATTTTTCTAGTAAAAGTCACACGTCTATTTAACAAAAATGACACCTGGTGTTTACAGATGTTTATTTAGTGGGTTATTTGTTTTTAAAATGTGCACTTTCACCCCTTTCTGTGTTGTCTTTTATATTTTTTATATTTATATCTTTTCATATTTTGTATAAAATGGTGTTGTAAAAACCGGTTACATTTGCTGTACTATGGCTCCAGATACATTCTGTATTTAGATGATTCTTCTGAAGCCCAATAGATCTAACTACCGCCATCTGAAGTACATGGTCTCAGACTGGCAGTTAGGGGCGGAGCTTATAGGCTCACTGAGGTTAGAGTTAGTGATGGAGGGACTTCTCAGTAAGGTTAGAGTTAGTGATGGAGGGACTTATCACTGAGGTTAGAGTTAGTGATGGAGGGACTTCTCGGTGAGGTTAGAGTTAGTGATGGAGGGACTTCTCAGTGAGGTTAGAGTTAGTGATGGAGGGACTTATCACTGAGGTTAGAGTTAGTGATGGAGGGGCTTTCTGTCAGAAGCTGCTCTCTCATGCCTGCTTATGGCACGTATGCCTGCTTTGACTGCTTGACAGTGGTTCATAGTTGCTCTCTTCAGCAATATAGATGATATATTGTTGTCATTATTTATCTTTTCAGCCATGGCATCCTCCAGTGGTCCATCACTAAATGAGGAGCTCCAGTGCTCCATCTGTATGGAAGTGTTCACTGATCCAGTCACCACTCCATGTGGACACAACTTCTGCAAAACCTGCCTGACCGAGTGCTGGCCGAACTCACAGACCTGCTTCTGTCCACTCTGTAAAGAAAAATACAGCAGAAGACCTAAGCTCAAGATTAATACAACACTCAGAGAGGTTCTGCAACACTTTAAGGAGAAGCCCAATCTAGGAGAATCTGTGGTGTTTTGTGACTTCTGTGATGAAAGAAAGCCGAAAGCTGTGAAGACCTGCCTGATGTGTCAAAGCTCTTACTGTGACTCTCATCTGAAGCCTCATCTCAGTGTCCCATGTCTAAAGAAACACATACTGATCAACGCTGTTGAAAATCTGGAGGATTATATATGCCAGAAACACAAGAGACCTCTGGAGCTGTTCTGTAGAGATGATCAGACGTGTGTTTGTCTGTCCTGCACTGTAGGAGAACACAGGACTCACAAAAATGTTCCTATAGAGGAGGAGAGTCGAAAGAAGAAGGCAAGAGTTACAAACAAAACACTTTAAACACCCCATGAAATTCAGTTCCCTATCAGTCAGTCATGTTCAACGTTACATCGGACTGAACTAACGTGTAGGGATCTCGCCTGAGAGCCCAATCACAATCGAGTGGTAACAGAACAAGCCAATCCACTTCCCGCATCCAGTTATATAAGGCAGCGGCAAACTCACACATTAAGCTTTTGCTTCGGAGCAGAGCAGATGTTGTTTCACTCTGCTCTTCAATCATCGTTCAGTGAGTGAGTTGTTCCTTTGTTGGTGTGACTCTCCTGTCGGGTGAATCCCTGCGGTCCCATGGGGGACCCGGCATCTCATTCGGGGCTCCTGCAGAGGACCGGATGTCGAGTGGAATCCTCCAATCATGTCCCGTGGTTGGATGACTGGGAACGTTGAACGTGACTGACTGCTAGGGAACGTCTAGGTTACTAATTTACCCCGGAGTGGGGAGCGCCTTGCAATGCAAATCTCACATTGGCTTGTTCTGTTACCACTCAAAGGTCATTGGGCTCTAATGCGAGATCGCAATACATCAGTTCAGTCCAACGTAACGTCTCCGTTCCTTGCTTCAGGGAATGTGGGTTACATTAGTAACCTAGACATTTTCTTTCCCGTGTCTTGACATGTTGAAGAACCGTTCATTACATCTGATAAAAGCTGATTTTGTCATTCTCAAAACAGTCAGACATGGACTAAAAGATTCAAACTAGAATTTTGAATTCATTTGATCTTTAAATTTAAAAAAAAAAAAATTAGACTGTAAGAAGATGGAAAGCTATATTAAGTGATAAATGTGTCTGTTTTTCTCTGTATGTAGAATAAGCTGGTTCAGACACAGACAGACACTCATCAGATGATCCAGGACAGAATGAAGAAGATTCATGAGATCCAGCACTCAGTAGAGCTGAGAAAGGTTTGTGCTTCGACCAACCCGAGTTCATATCCTGACTCATGGTCGTTTCCGATCCCCCTTTCACTTTCACTTTCTGTTCACTCTCTAACTATCCTAGCTAAAAAATACATTTCAAAAAATGATATGCATCATAATAGTTCAATCTATTTAATAAAAGCGTTGAATTAAATTGTTAGTTCTGCCATTATCTAGTAACCCTCATGTTGCTCCAAACACACATGATTTTTTCCCATAGAGCACAAATCTGTTGTATGGACTTGTATAGGAGTGCTTCAACAGCTGGTCCTCAAGAGCAGCATGCAAAACATTTATTTTGTGTTACACTGAAAATCACACATTTTAAGTGACTTAAGGTTAATTAAAGATGATAGATTTTTCATTTTGGGGTGAACTATCCCTGTACATAATATGTGAATATGGAATAGATTAACAAACAGAACTGTTCTCATTCATCAGAGAAACACAGAGGAAGAGAGATCCTCCAGTGTTGAGATCTTCACTGCTCTGATCCGCTCCATTAAGAAATGTCAGTCTGATCTGATGAAGATGATGGAGAAACAACAGAAAGCAGCAGAGAAACAGGCTGAAGATCTCATTAAAGAGATACATCAGGAAATCACTGAGCTGAAGAGGAGAAACACTAAGCTGGAGCAGCTCTCACACACTGAAGATCATCTCCATCTCATACAGGTCTGTCAACATCTGTCTCAGTCAATATGTACAATATTACAGGATAAACGGTCTGTTCTTTAAGGTTCACCCAATTGGCCTAACACTGGTGTCCAGTGGTGTGTCTGAAGGTCTCCTGTGTGTTCTGTCTTTTCAGTGCGCAAAGTGATTTAATTTCAATTATACTTGTTCATTTGGATTCCAATGTTGCTCAGAGTCTCACGCCGGCCGTTAACGTGAATCTCACAGTCACAAACTCGCCAGTCTGATTATTAATCAGAGCAGAGGTTATGACTAATAATATTTAATAGGCCGCCCATGCTTGCCATTTTTTAAATAGTAAATCCGTTTGGTCCCCTACAGTCACCTATATAACAACTTAGTTAAAGCTCAAACAATAACCAGAGGTTATGGCTAATACTATAAAGTAATGCCGCCCCATGCTTGCTATTATTTAAATTGCATTTTTATCTAGCCTCCTAGTGAATGCAACTATATAACAGAAATAAACAGTAAAATATGCAAACCTGAGATCTGAAAGATACATAATGCTGAGTGTATGGAAGAGCTTCAACATTACGGGCTGATCAGATACAGAATCACCCTGAGCCTTTTACAACATTTATTTAAATACTCAGAACAAGATAAAACATCCTCCAAATGGAGGCACAAACTAACGATTGGAATTTGCATTAATCAAGATCCCAGAATTGGGTAGTTTAGACCTTATTGAGGACAGAAGGTCATTTGCATGAAAGACCCTGGTAAAGGGCTCTCCCTCCACAGTAAGCGAAGTATTTCTAAACTCTCTAACTTGTAGCTTTTGGTCTATTTCTCTGGACATAAGACCATTGCACCAATTACACTGAGACATTCAAAATGATACCAAATGATTCTCTGCAACTGTAGTGTCCTAGTGCCATCCATCATTTTTAATTTAATTTAATGTTTTTCAGTACCATCTTATCAACCACTTATACACATCTTTCTCATTGGGCTTGTTAGGTACTTTTCCATCCTCACAACTCTTTGGCCTGGTTTAACCTGGTTTCTGTCTTAGACACAGCAATACAGACTTTTACATGAGGCAAAGGAAAATCTCCAACACAAGAAGCTTTTACCACATATTTACTCTGTGGGGTGTGGAGACAGATCCCTGCATGTGTTTCTTGTGCTTGAGGGTATGTTTACACGACAACAATATGCTGAAAATGGAGAATTTTTTCCTTTGAGTTTTCTTTGTACAGATGAAACTGTTGTCAAAACCATCTCCGTTCACACGGATCCGCGGAAATTACTAAAATCCCTGTATTCTGCTGCCAGGCCAGTAGATGCCGATGAAACACTATAGACTGACTACGTAATACACATGTGCATGACATCATCGTCTTCAGAGATTTGCGTTTTTATTGTTTACATGGAGACCGTTTTTAAAAAGGTGTACTTTGAAACCCGTTTTCAAAAGTTTGCGTTTTCAGGAACCCAAAACGCTGTTGTCGTGTAATGAAAACGGAGTCATGTTAACAGCCGTTTAGTTCATTTTAGTCTTAATTGCATCCTAGTTAGTCTCATTGTGTCACAGTCACCAGCTCTGTCACCTACACTTCCCAGCATCCCTCATGTTTCCCACCTGCACACTATCGGCCATTCCTGATCACCTATCACTTGCACGTCATCAATCACCATGGACACTTATGATCATCACAGCTGTCTGTCATTGTCTCGTTATAATCTCCATCATAATCATCTGCATCACCTGTGTTGTTTATTAGTGTTCATCTGTGTTTGTATTTAGTTCCCTTCTGTTCAGTCAGTCTTGGTCCGTTCTACTTTGTATCTAGTGTGAGTCAACCTTCTGCCCGTTTTAGTTGTATTGTAAAGGCTTTGCTTTGGGACTTCTGACTCCTCTTCTCCTTCTGCCTCCTCTTCTCCTTCTGCCTGCACCACACCCTGACACATTGGTAACTGATTAGGTTCAGCTGTCTGTCATTACCTTTTAATCTCCAGCAGTGAACAGTCATGGTAAAGGTCCGAGAAAGATATTTTGTGACTCTTTGAGATGGTGCCACAAGACAACATTCGCTTGCAGAGCGCAAGTTTCTGGATGGCACATAAGTCTGAAGTAATGTGTTTAGGTAAAAGGGAGTAGTGCCAGTAGTTGTTCTCTAAGCAAACGTCAGTGACTTGAATTTAATGCGAGCGGCAACTGGCAACCAGTGCAATTATGTGAGGAGAGGTGTGACATGTGCTCTCTTTGGCTCATTAAAGACCACTCTGGCTGTAGCATTCAGGATTAGTTGCAGAGGTTTGACAGAGCAAGCTGGAAGACCAGCCAGGAGAGCATTACATTAGTCCAGTCTGGATAGAACAAGCGTTTGGACAAGGAGTTGTGTAGCATCCTCTGTTAGGAAGGGCCTGATCCTCCTAATGTTGTGCAAGGCAAATCTACATGACCGGGCAGTTCTAGCATTGTGGTCTGTGAAGTTCAATTGATCATCGATAATGTAACGTTGAGGCAGGAATGAAGCGGAGAGAGAATCCAAATGCAAGCACTATTTTAATGAAACAAACAGGTCATCCAGGGCAAACAAAGGAACACAGAACATGGAGACAGCTACAGGCAACAACGACCGACACCCAAAAACTGAAGCACAGAGGTTTAAATACACAGACAAACAAGCTAAACAAGATAACAAGGCGGCGGGGCTAATTAGAAACACCTGGAGAGACTAATAAACAAGAAAAACTACAAAGGACTACAAAACATGGCACAGAACAGGAAATAACAAAAGTCCACACAAGACAAGGAAAACACAAGACAGAAATCGTGACAGATAACAACCCCAACCTTGATGGAGTTATGGATGACAAGCCTAGCTGAAAGGAGAAGTTGTGAAGTGTTGGGCTGTCTGGGACCACAAGCAGCTATGTCTTTGCAAGGTTTAGTTGAAGGTGGAGGTCCTTCATCCAGCCAGAGATGTCTGTCAGGCAGGCTGAGATACGAGCAGCTACCATTGGCTCGTCAGGCTGGAATGAGAGGTAGAGTTGTGTGTCATCAGCATAGCAGTGATAGGAAAAGCCATGTTTCTGAATCACAGATTATAGTGATGTCATGTAGATGGAGAAGAGAAGTGGTCCAAGCACTGAGCCCTGAGGCACCCCAGTAGCAAGATCCACGACACACTAAAGGACCTACCTGAGAGGTAAGACTTGAACCATTGGAGTGCGGTTCCCAAGATGCCCTTCATCTTTAGGATTGACAGGAGGATCTGGTGATTAACTGTGTCAAAGGCAGCAGACAGATCCAGCAGGATGAGAACTGAGGATTTGGAAGCTGCTCTTGCCAGTCTCAGAGCTTCAATTACTGAGAGCAGGGCAGGCAGTCTCAGTTGAGTGTCCGCCATTGAAACCAGACTGATTGTTGTCCAAGAGGTTGTTCTGTGGAAGAAAGGAGATGATACCGGTCTGTAATTTTCCAGATGTGCTGGATTTAGAATGTATTTCTTAACCAGTGGGGTTACCCGAGCCTTCTTAAAGCATAGGTTGAGCATAGGTTCTGAAAGTGAGCATAGGTTCTGCCGAAAGGTGACCTGTGGAGGAGTGTGTGTTGTGTTCTGAGGCAGGTTGAGGTTGGGAGTGAGAAGGAAGTGATCTGAGGTGTGCAGCAGAGTGAGCAGTGTATTGTCAGTGGAGCTGTAGCGTGCGTAAATAAGGTCCAATTGGTTACCTGATTTGTGAGTAGCCGCATTAGATACTCCTTTGAGGCCGAATGAGGCAAACAGGGTGTGAAAATCAGCAGTCTGAGGTTTTTCTAGGTGGATATTGAAGTCTCCAAGAACTGTAAGAGGAGTACCATCTTCAGGGAAGGATGAGAGTAGCACATCATGCTCCTCCAAGGAACTGCCAAGTTGACCTGGGGGACAATATACAACTACAAAATAGATTTGAATAGGACTAGTTATGGTAAATGAATGTGATTCAAATGAGCTGTTGTCACACAGAGGTGGTAAAGGATCAAATTTCCAGTCGTTTGAGATAAGCAGACAAGTACCTCCACCCCTTCCGGTCAAGCGAAAGGTGTGTGAGAAAGTAAAGTTAGTGGAAAGGGCAGCAGGTGTGGCAGTGTCCTCTGGTCTGATCCAGGTCTCAGTCAGGGCCAATAGGCTGAGACCTGAATGACTAAAAATAGATGTAATGAAATCAGTTTTGTTTACAGCGGACTGGCAGTTACAGAGACCAATAGGAAAAGAGAATAAAGTATTAGAAGACACCGTAAAGGTACGCAGGTTGTTAGGATTGTGCTGCCTCTGACGTGTCCCATTTGATTCACGCATGTTAGTAATATTAGGGATTTGAAAACACAGTGTAAAAGAGCTCACAAACAGAAAGATCAGATGAAAAGTTGTGTAGAAGAGAAAGGAAACAACAATAAAATAAAATAAACAACAAGAATTTAATACTTAAGTGCCTTGTCGGTGTCCATGGTCGCACAGGTAGAGTCGTAGGTTTACACTCTTTGAGTCGTTGGTCTTTACACTCTTCGGTCTTCACACGATAAGGGCTCCACACGAGGGCTGCCGCGACCGCTGCCGCAGTGCACTAATACCTCGTTAATGAAAACAGCAGGCCACGCCCTACTACTTAGCCAAGCGAAACTAAAGAGTCACGACACACAAACAAACGAAAGGTCGGCGCGTTAGACTAAAAGAAATTGAGAAATGTTCCTGTCTTGGGATTGTGGGGGAAACCAGGGTGTTTTTAGTGTGTGTGGTTTTAGTTTCAGTGAACTAAAATAACCCTCAGTCAGAAATCTCCACGTCTGCAGCTTTACACACACCAAACTTTAGTTTTTTTTCCTGTCTATATTCTGAAGGTTTTTTTTTCCTGAGGGGTTTGTTCATATATCATTCACCTGATTTATACATCTTATTCCTACAAACATGATGAAAAATAAAAAATTTTCTGTCTGTTTTTTCTTCTTCTGATTTATGGAGTAAAAAAAATCCCAAATCCCCTCAGTAAAAACCTTTAACTCTAATATGTAAACAAAATCGAACAAGAATGTTGAACCTGGCTTTATTCAATATTCAGATTTCTGTTCTTAACATTTAATAAAATCAGTGCATTTTCAATTAGACAATGCTTCATTTGCATATTTAAATATTTCAGAAATTGAGCGTCAGCGTCAGTTCTGGCAGGCCCGGTAGTCAAGACGCTGCTAATGCTATTAGCTAAAAACACTGTCCCGTCAGCTGATTTGCTCCAGCTGATCTGCTTCAGCTGAGCTGCATTAGCTGGGTAACTCTCCTCGCTGCTCAATGGCCAAAGCTCAAACAATCTTGCTCAATCTTGCTCATACATGCTTGCTGCTCGCTTCTGCTGCCCGCCACCTCCCCAGCTCCTCCTTATACTTAACGTGGCATTTGCTATGCCATGTTGCTGCTCTGTTCACGGGGATATTTTAGCTCTCACAGTCCTAAACTGTGTGAGCGTTCCCTAATGCTGCTGCTGCTATCTGACTCCCTGAACAGAGCCATACCGCCAAATTTTAATTCAGGAACATTAACTTGTTTACATCTATTCAATAATATTCTTAAATTTTATCTGTGTGTTCTTGACTTAATGGACCTGACAGAAATTTTATAATATAGAATATGTAAGCAATTCTTCATGCAATCTATCAACTACGGTCAGAGCCGATCCTCCCTATACGCACACTACGCAAGTTGCGTAGGGCCCCGCAAATTACTCCCCCTCGTGTCAAAGCGCGTCAAGCAAAGTTTACAACATCGATGAGATAATTAAGCAGAACTATCCTTCTGGTCACGAAAAGAGAGACCGAGAGAAAAACACCATGTGAGTGAATTGTGGGAACAGCGATCAGGCAGACTTCATCCTCCTCCTCCTCCTCCTCTTTCCTTCCTTCCTCCTTCTCTCCTCTCCAAGTTTGATGTCAGCAAAGAACAGTAAAGAACAGTTGATGTGCATCTCTCTCTATTTGTCTAACCAGCCCGATCTCATGAGACTTAGACTTAGAAACATTCAATGTCCCCAAAAGGCAACTTGTTGTCCAATACAGGCATATTGACACATAATCCACAACACAAACATTACCACATGCACAATGTTATAAAAAAATAATAGTAATAAAAATAAATAAATAAATAAAACTACTTCACATTATTTCACATATATTCTCTGGGTTATTGCCATAGGAACGAATGAGTTTTTTTGCTCGATTTGTTCTAACCTTAGGGTATCTATATCTACGACCAGAAGGGAGCGGCTTGAACTCCACTGAAAGTGGATGGGTTGTATCCATACAAACCTTGTCTGCTTTCTGTGCCAATCTGGTCAGATATAGTTTGTACAGGTCTACGTGTTGTTTACCACTGATTTTTCCACAGGTTTTAACAATCTTCCCCAATTTATTCCTATGGGTAATTTTGAATGTCCATACCAGCATACTATACAGTAAGCGATAATACTCTCAATAAAAGACTTATAAAAAATAGTCAGAATTTTGTTATCAACATTAAAATAGTTAAGTTTCTTAAGAAAATACAAATGTTGTTGGCCCTTTTTAAAAACGGCATCAGCACACTGATCCCAGGATAATTTATGGTCAATGATAAGACCGAGATATTTGTACTCCGTCACCATCTCTATCTCCTCTCCTTTTATCAGAGTCGGAGTGGGTGAGGGCGCCCTATGTCTAAAATCAAAGACCAACTCTTTGGTCTTGGATGTATTTAAAAGCAACTGGGAAGCTTCACACCATTCAACAAATTCATGCAACACTGGACCATGTTCAGTTTCATCTTGCTCCAGTAAACTAATCACAGCAGTATCATCTGCTAATTTAATTATATGACATCCTTGGTAATTACTGCGGCAACAGTCAGTGTACAGTATATATAGTAGTGGGGACAAGACGCTACCTTGTGTGATCCCAATTGAAGTGAAGCGGACCCCAGATAATGCGTTCCCCACCCTTACTCGTTGTGGCCGCCCACTCAGGAAATCCAAGATCCATTTAATTAGTTTTGAGTTTAGCTGGAAATTGTCTCTAAGTCTGTTTGCTAAAATTTGTGGGTGGATTGTATTGAATGCTGATGAAAAGTCTGCAAATAAAACGCGAGCATGTGTTTTACAACCTTCCAAGTGTTTATACAGATCATTTAAAAGCACTACAATGGCATCGTCCGTCCCCCTCTCAAATTTATAGGCAAATTGTAGAGGGTCAAGGGCGTGTCTACAAGAGTTCATGATGTATGTTTTAATGATCCACTCAAGTGATTTTACTAAAAGAGAGGTGAGGGCGATGGGCCTATAATCCTTGGGTGAGGATGGGTGGGAGACTTTGGGAAGGGGGGTCACAACTGCTGTTTTCCAAAGCAGTGGAACCACCTGGGTGTCCATTGAGCGCTGGAAGAGGGAACAAAAATTTCTACTTAATTGGGCCGCACAGTGCTTCAGCCATTATCACTGTCACTGACATTATCACTGTCATTTATTTCAAAGCGGGTAAAATTTTCATTTAAAGTATTGGCCAGAGCAAAGGATGCTGTGTCATCCATAAAGTAATTTTTTCCCTGTCTTAAAGGGTGCGTTGGCCATCAACTTTATACCACTCCATGCAGCCCTTGAATTCCCCATAGACAGGGTAATCTGTAGGCTTGCCGCGATAGACGGTGTTGACGGTGTTACCGGTTTTAAGCCCCATCACCGGTGACATCACTTTCCCACCGTGACACCGCGATGTCTTGACTTTTTTAAAGTATTCGTTTTTGCTAAAATATTTATTTGAATTAATTAAAAATAATAATGATCAATTATTTAGTTCAGAAGAGAGCATATAATATAATTAAAAACTGAACTGCGCAGTGCGTGCCAAGAGCCAGTCACGTCACAGATCAGCAAGCATCAGGATTCCATTTAGCACGTGTGGAGATGAGAACGAGTCAAATTACAGAAAAGCTTATTTCGAAAGTGAAAGTATAACGCGCACGCATTTAAAAGCCAGAGCTGCCAACTTTTGAGTTTAGCTTGGAGTGAGACTTTTCCGACGGGTGTGCTTGCACACGCAAGGTCTCTCGCTCGCTTTCCCTCGCGCGCTACGCGGTTTGAAGCACAATCTCTGTCTCGCGTGCGCGCTCGCTCTAGATTCCAGGAGATTTTAACTATTTTGCGGCATAACTAATCGATCACGAGTGGCTCAACAGGTAGATATATAG
This sequence comes from Tiaroga cobitis, assembly GCA_030578255.1. NCBI lineage: Eukaryota > Metazoa > Chordata > Actinopteri > Cypriniformes > Leuciscidae > Tiaroga > Tiaroga cobitis. The sequence goes on from CM060613.1 coordinate 2,603,216, forward strand.
ATAAACTCATCTTCCAGGCATTTGACCGACCAGGTTGACACTTCATGCGTGAGAAATCGGGGGTGTGGCGTGAGATGCGTGAGAGTTGGCAGCTCTGTAAAAGCTATTTAACCCCCCCGCCCCGCCCCGCCCCCCACGGTGACACCGGGATTACCGGTGTTGCCACACGTCGATTAACCGGTGGGAAATTTTCCTCACCGCCGCAACCCTAGTAATCTGTACCTTGACCAAGACAGTCGAACATTTCAAGTATTTGGGTAGTGTTATCTCTTGCGATGGAACAATAGACAAGGAGATTAGTGCCCGTATATGCAAAGCAAGTCAAGCTCTTGGCCGCTTGAAAAACCGGGTACTGAACCAGCATAACATCAGACTAACCACAAAAGTAAAACTGTACAAGGCTATTGTTCTTACTGGCCTTTTGTATGGATGTGAAACATGGACCTTGCACAGAAGACATTTGAAACAGCTGGAACAATTCCACATACGCAGTCTGAGGTCACTTCTCTGCATTAGCTGGCATGACCGTAAAACGAACCTTGAGGTCCTGGACAGAGCCAAGACAACCAGCATCGAAGGCATGATCTTAAAATCTCAGCTTCGATGGACAGGGCACGTCATTCGTATGGCCGACAGTAGATTGCCAAAACAGCTTCTATATGGTGAGCTCTCCTCAGGCAAACGTAACCGTGGCAGACCACGTAAAAGGTTCAAAGACTGTGTGAAGTCCTATTTGAATCTTGCTGGAATCGCCCCAAAAGATCTAGAGCTTCGCGCACAAGACAGGCTTGGCTGGTGTACTCTCTCAAGGCAGGCACAAGGTGCATTCGAGGTGAGACGCCGTGTGCACATCACTGAGGCCCGAGATAGGAGGAAGTTGGTTGAATCTGCAAGTACTGAACTAGGACAATTCCCATGTCCCTACTGCGAACGGCAGTGCCGTTCATGGATTGGACTCTATAGCCACATACGAGCCCACAAATAGATGAGTTGTGTAAAGGATCGTCATCATCGATATCGATGGACTACCAAGACACCTTGATGGTCTTAGTTGGAATGACCGCACTCACACAAAAGTCTATGTAGCCCGAGATAGCCTCTGTCTGTTCGTGCAAGTCAGCTGAAGAGTCCTCGAAGATGGTCCAGGATGTACACTCCAGGCATCCTTTCAGCGTCTCTACACTGTCCTCATCCCACACCTGGATCTGCTTTTCCACAGGCTTAATCCTTTTCAAAACCTGTTTATAAGTGGGTCTTAGAAGGACTGTGTTGTGATCTGAGCCACCCAAGGGGGCCCTGGCACTGGATGAGTATGCCTTGGGGATGGAGCCATAGCATAAATCAATAATTTTATTTTTTCGTGTTGGACAGGTGACATACTGCGAATAGGTAGAAAGAGTTTTTTTGAGCGTACAGTTATTAAAATCCCCCATTATAAACTTGGGCGCATCTGGTGAGATTTCATCCAATTCTTGGGTGATATTAAAAATAATGTCTGCTGCCTTGTTTATGCCTGCTCTTGGATGTATATAGACAACAGTCAGAAATATTTGTGGGAATTCACGGGGGAGATAAGAGGGTCGCATAGAAACTGATAAAAGTTCAATATCAGAAGTGCAGATCTTTTTTCTTACCACAGTCGTTTTGCACCATCTGTTGTTTATCATGACGCACATGTTCCTTGCCTGTTGCCTTGCTGCATCGGTCCAAGCGCACTATACTAAATCCGTCAGGACAAACGTCGGAGTCTGGCGCAGTACAATTCAGCCAGGTCTCAGAGAAGGCCAAGACACAGGCTTCCCTGTAATCATGCAGGTAACGAGTGTTTGCTCGCAAATCGTCTGCTTTTCTTTTTAATGATTGGACGTTCGAGAGAATGATAGTTGGTAGTGGAATTTTTGTTTTCCTCTTCCTGAGTCTTTGGCGCACTCCTCCCCTCTTCCCTCGTTTTCTCTTGTATTCCTTGTCATTGAAAGTTCTTGTTATCTCCGTGGGTATGTTTACATCGGTATGATTCCAATCGCCCGCGTAGGCGCTCAGTTGTAAAAGAAAGTCTCTGTTGTAGCGTACATGTGACTCCGCGTTGCTGGCCGGTTCACTTGCCACGCTGATAACAAACAGTATCGACCCGACTATTAAAGCCCGCTCCCATACGCGACTCATAGTGACTTATGGTATCGTTCTGTAAAACAGTGCATCCAATAATGTTTTGTACTGAAAATAATCACGACAAACAACTAATCAAACAAACAAAATGGATGAAACAGACAGCCTGTACTGCAGGTCGCCACTGTGCAGCGCCCCCGAAAGAAAAGGAAAGCACGTATCTATACCACAAATTTAATTTCTCATGCCATTTATACGCCAAAAATAGTTTTTGCGTGTATATGATAGGCCTACGCAGTTTTCGCACTCCACACCCTAATCCTACCCAAGAGATTTACAGTGCGTAGCATATGCACTCAAAAACCATTTTTGGCGTATAAATAGCACGATAAATTAAATTCGTGGTAGGCCTATACATACGCACTTTCATGAGATTACGTTTGATAATACAAAGGGCAAAGGTGTTTGTTTATAAACTTGCAGCTCGGAAAAGATAACCGCATTAACATGAGTTCATATGCGCGTGCACGAAATGAAACGCGCACTTTCCAGTAAACATATATGGGGACCAGTCAACAGTACAATATGGGCGTGATGGCACTCATTAGGCTCTCATACTTTTAAAACAAGACAATGATTATCTAGTCTCCAAGTCAGTTTAGTTACAACACTGCAATAAAGAAAGATGGAAAGCAATCTATTGACTTTGACTATATTGCATTTAAAATATTGATTAGCTGGACATACTGGTCAATATGGATGCACATCCCTCAGTAAATAATAACCATCAAGTATCAATTATTGCTTTTATCATTTAAAATCACAGTGACATGCAATGGCAAGCCATTTGAGCTTTTATTAATTCACAGGATGCATTTTTGATATCAATAATTAAATTTGTACTATTTAAAATGTGAATTATTGATATTAATATAAAATATGCCTATTTCTGATATCAGGAATTACATTTTCTTTAGTACTAAGTAAACAAGGGAGGATTGTAGTGGGAGAACTGGGGTGTCAGGTGTGACTGTGGCAATGACAAATGGTTTATATGGCTCATGGGTCAGGTAGGAGGGCCCCTTAACAGATTTTTGCTTAGGTTTAGCCTCAACTGTGTTAGAAAGCTCCTGTGTAAAACATTGAATTTACTGCTTTAAAAATAATGATCATATTTAACAGTCTTCTCTCTCTCCTGCTGTAGATGAGCTCAACCCTGTACACTCGTCCACACACCAAGAACTGGACTGAGATCAGGATTGACTCTGATGTAAATGTGAACTCTCTGTTCATAGCTCTGATTCAACTGAAGAAAACTCTAGATGAGACTCTAGATGAAGAACTCAGTCAAACTGGTATGTGAATATCAAATACAGTGTATAGATTGTTTTTGTTATCAACTTAGAAATGACCTTTTTCAAGGAATATTATGGATTGAATAAAAAGTTGGAGATCATCACAAGTATTTTATCTCAGTTTGCAAAAAGAACACTGTTTGAAAAATATAATCATAACATAACTTAAACTTGCCATGTTAGCATTAGACTGGTATGATAAAACACTCACTAAACGTCTATGTAAAGTTATATCCAAACTTTAACTGATGCCATAACCAGTTATTGCAATATTACTTTAACTTACTTTAGAGATATGTAAGTGTTATGATGTAACTATTCATGAACAAACACTAATACACATCACTGTAAAAAATTGTTACATGCTATTTAAAAAAAGGATAGTAAAAATATTACACATGATTTTTTGAGTAGTTTTTAAAGGCTTGATTTCTTTAATGAAATCTACCTGAATAAATCATGTAAAATCTCCGAAATTATTTAATATATATGACATTATGAATTTAATATTTTCTTTGTGGAATGTGCTTTTTTAATTTAAGTTGACTCTCAGAAGTGTGTGATTTTTAGGGAACGGAAATGACGTGTTTGTATTGGACTTGTGTTGTATTTGACAGTGAGTCTGGTTTCTCCAAAGGCTTTTCTCTCTCCATTCTGTCACTGATGTAGTTTTGGTTCATCGCCACTGTCGCCTTTCCCGTCTTTGTCGCCTTTGGCTTTTGGCTTGCTTATTTGGTGACATTTAATTATTAATTAAATATAACATTTAATATTCAACAATATTATTGATCTCCTGCATTGACACCATTATATGAGAACTGAACTGAGATGGACGATGACATCACGGTTTTCCCCAGAGTGGCTATATATATAAATTAACTAAATTAATAACTTTTTACAACAAAAATTAACCATTTCTGAACGTTACTTAAGCTGGACTGTGACGCTATTTTCTTCTAGAAACAAACTTTGTTGCATTATTTTCCTGTTATCTCTGTAAAGCCACTTTGAAACAATCTGTATTGTAATAAGCAATAAATTGGGGATATCATAGGACAGGTAGAGCATGGAAGAGGGGGTTTTGGGCTCGGTTTAGCTCCTCCTAAATGGCACAAGGCAGGCCCAGCTCAAAGGAGGAAGCTGGTAGTCAACGAGGTGCGAAAGCAGGAGGAGAGGATGAGGTGTATAAAGGCCATTTCCCAGGCGAAGCAGGGAGAGTGGATGAGATGGGAGAGTGTGGAACAACGCAAGATGGGCTGGCAAGACCTTTGGTCAATGGAAGAGAGTAGGATCAGTTTCCTTATTAGGTCAACATATGATGTTCTCCCATCACCGCAGAACCTAAACCTCTGGGTAGGAGAGGATCCCTCTTGTCCTTTGTGTTCATCACCTGCCACATTAAGGCACATTTTGACAGGATGTAAGGTGGCTCTTAGCCAAGGTCGATTTACTTGGCGCCATTACCAAGTATTGCGATGTTTGGCTTAAGCATTGGAAGGCAAGCGTAGTATGAACAATAAGTTGCCGCCTGTTCTAGCAAAACATTACACGCAGAAGACAATATTCCTCCGCCCAGGCGAGCAACCACCAAGAAAAGGTGTTAACACCAATTCTCGCCCTAGACAACTGGAAGCTGAGTAGAGACTGGAAGATGCTGGCTGATCTTGATCAACGGCTTATTTTTCCATCTGAGATTGCCACCACTAACCTACGACCAGATATTGTTTTGTGGTCTGGATCAGCACGCATTGTTCAACTGATAGAGTTAACAGTGCCATGGGAGGATGCGGTAGATGAGGCATATGAGAGGAAGAAACTGCGGTATGCTCATCTGGCCACTGAAGCAGAACAGCGAAGATGGAGAGTCCAGGTTTATCCAGTGGAAGTGGGTTGTCGAGGTTTTGTGGCACACTCTACAACCCGGTTCCTCAGAGATGTCGGATTCAGTGGCCAAGAGTTGCGTCGCACAGTAAAGAACTAGGGCTGGGACAACGCGTCGACGTCATCGATTAAGTCGGCGCAAAAAATATGTCGACGCAAAATATGCGCGGCGATTCGTCAGACCCAAAACAAAGATGGCGGCGCCGGAGAGTAGTAGCAACACGAGTGGCTCCTCAGACTTTCAAAGTGCAAGGTGCAAAGTGCACTTGTTCCTCTAAAGTAGAGATGCACCGATTGATCGGCTGGTGACTGGAATTGGCCGATTTTAACGCGATCGGCGACCGGCCGGTCAGTTTGACATATTCCGATTTTATGCCGGTCAAATGCACTCGGACGCCGCATGATTAACAACATTAGCATCACACGTGCACACGGAACACATATGTAGGAAACCTCGTGAATTACGGCCGTTTCACACCGCAAGCATGAGCAGTGCGGGGGTTTTTTTCCGGCGTGCATGTTAATCAATGAGTGCATTCACACCGGGAGCAGGAGCAGCGCGTGAGCAGCAGTGAAGCGCGGGTTTCGGCGCAGAGTATTTTTTTTTGCAGCACTGCTCTCAATTAAAGTGAAAGCACACTTTTGATGGACAAAATAAATATGATTTCACTCAAAAAGTGCCCAAAATGCACAGAATTTGCATGTCTGGTGTGTTTTAACAAGAACTGGAGTAGGCTATGTCAGAAAGGAAAATGAAGACTTTTTTTATTGAATGCTAGACATCATGTATATTTTTTTATTTTGGAATTTTAAGAGCAATAAACATATATTGGAATGTTAAGGAATTCATGTTTTTTTCATTCAGATATATAAATCAACATGTATAAATTGGTATTAGTCAATTAATGGGGAGATAATCGATAACAGAATCGAATCGGACAGAAAAATGAATAGTTAGATTAATCGATGCATCGAAAAAATAATCGCTAGATTAATCGTTTAAAAAATAATCGTTTATCCCAGCCCTATAAAGAGCTTATCTGAAGCAGCAGAGAGGAGCAGCAACTGGCTGTGGTTGAGACGGAAGGATTCTAGCTGGCTGTGTACAGGCCGCCACGCTACGGTTTCGTAGAGTCTGTTGGTTTATTTGTATAGGTTGTGTAGTATTTACAGTCATTACGTTCCTGTGTATATTGCGTGAATGACGGGTGGTTGGGCAGATATTGTGTTTTGCGGTAGGTGGTATGCCATCCGGAACCGTTGCCACTGAAACTGCATATTAACGCACCAGTGGGGCTCGACAGCCTTAGTCAAACGGGTTGGCGCGTATGGTTGGGTTGCGGAGAGATTGTGAGATTGTGGTTAGGTCTCAGCAGCAGGAGGGATGTAGAGGTCAGTAAGCTGGGCTGAGTTGAGTGGGGGACGGAGGGGGGGGACTCTGGGACGCCAGAGTCACTGTCGAGCTCTCTTGAGGTGTCGTGGGCTAGTCGACGAAACACTGAGGACGGAAGGTGCCCACTTGAAGACCCTAGAGATGTCCCCTACTCGGCTCAATCCAGACGGTTGTCGTGCTCAGGTTCCCCGGGCAACTGCCCATATGCCCTTCTCGACTCAGGTTGCCCTTCCGAGAAAATAAAAAATAAAATCGTACAATGGATGCAGAATTTCACGTAGGCCTAGATAAAAAAATAAAAAAAAATAAAAAATATTCGCAAACCTCATTCACTTCCATTCGGGCACCGAAAGTGAAAGTCAGTAAGGGAAGGGCAAACTGTTTACGTGGCTGCAGCGCTGCACGCGACCGGGGCGTATTCTGCTAGCCCAAGGCCCCGCAAATTACTTAAGGGCCCGCCTCCATCTTGTGTCATAGCGCGCCAATTAATGTGTAGGCCTACAACATCCATGACAAAATGAAGCGAAACTATCCTTCTGGTCACGAAAAGAGGAAGAAGAAAAAAACCATGAGAGTGAATTGCGGGAACAACAATCAGGTAAACTTGTGTTCTCTCCTCTCTAAGTTTGATGTCAGCAAAGTTTGATGTTTTTCGGTCTTTCTAACCTAGCTGGGCAGGCAGTGCATCTCTTTGTGCCTGACAAAAGTGAGAGTAAAATACTTAAAATAAAAATTAATTACGTTTGTTTTTGATAAACGACAAAGTGCAACGGTGTTTGTTTACTGCAGCTCGGAAAACATAACTGCGTCGCCGCGTTCATATCGTGTGCGTTCATATGCGCGAAATGAAACTCGCATTTTTCAAGCAGAAATATGTGGAGACCAGACATACTGTACAATACATGCACGTGAATGATGGCACTCCCAATCAAAGTACACATTACAAAACAAGACACTGATTATCTAGTCTCAGTTAAAAACTCTAAACAACTGCACTAATTATGCAAGATAGAAAGCAATGTATTGACAATTTGACATCGATTGACCATTGATTTATAGGCTATATTGAATTTAAAATGTTGATTAGCTGGACAATACTGGTCAATATGGATGCACATCCCTCAGTAAATAATAACCATAAATCAAGAATTGCTTCAACAAAATTCATACTGATCCCGAAAATGCCCAGGCTGTAGAGAGAACCAAAGTTAATCCCAAAAGCCAAAGCTCAGGGTTATAATTTATTATTGTCTTCTTATTTATGTTTACGTTAATATTCACTTGTTATCTTAACATTCTATAGAAAACACTCTATTCAATAAATATTGTTTGTTTGAACCTCATTCTGTTCTATATTGTTGTACTTATTGTTTGACTGTTTTGTTTAAAGGAGGGAGGATTGTATTGGGAGCACTGAAGTGTCAGGTGTGACCGTGGCAATGGCATGTGGTTTACATAGCTCACATCACAGGTCAGATAGAGGCCCTTAGCAGAGTTTTGGGGGTGCCCTCAGGTCAGAGCAACTGCCCCTCAAAATTCCTGTGCACGTCGCTGGTTTACTGTAAAGCTACGTCTTAGTGGTGCTTATCTTGGCGAAAGCCGAGTACAAGTCAGCATAAAGTTTTAACATCTACTCTCGTGTAATGGAAATCAGCGCTATATAAAGGTTACGTGACTTTAAGTTATGTTTAGAAGTAAAAGACTGTGTGATGCTCAGCACAGTATAAGAAACACACTTGTTACTGCACTGGCATCAGCAAAGCTATTGAACAAAGCAACATAGTATTAGTATATGCAGTTATTCACAACCTATACGCTCTACTCTTCTGCACAATGGTGACGATCAAAACTTCAACATAACAGAAACTCTTTCACATGTCAAACATAACTGAACATTAAACATTAACAGATGTTTCCCTTCACTCAAAAACACATAAAATAACACTTAATTTTAACATTTAACCTACTCTCCATTTCCAGCCATGTGCAAAGCATGCGGTCTCTAAACAAAACTGCATAATAGAACTAATTCTCTAAAAATAAATAGGTATCCTTCTTTCCTTAATTTAATCTGCTTAATCGGTTCCTCAATTCAAGCCTCAAAACTGCTTAAGTTTCCTTAAAAATGAGGAAAGTGTATCTCTTGGTTTTATGAGTGAAATGTCCTCATGCCACTGATGCTGCCAGTGGAGAAACTCACTGTTAACCTGAAATTACTGCTATAAATAATTCATCATTATATTGTCATCTGTGTTCACAGGACTGAAGTTTGTGCAGAAGTTTGCAGGTACAGTGTGACTGACACCATTTTCTTCAATATACTTTCAATACATTGTTTATAATCTGTATTATATACTGTATCTGAAAATGTGTGTTCTGAAGTTGATTGATAATGTCTGATCTCTCTCAGTGGATGTGACTCTGGATCCTGATACAGCGGATCCATATCTCATCCTGTCTGATGATGGAAAACAAGTCAGTTGTGGAGACATTGAGCAGGACGTCCCAGAAAACCCAAAGACATTTGATAAGAGTTGTTCTGTTCTGGCAAAGCAGGGATTCAGTTCAGGGAGATTTTACTATGAGGTGCAGGTGAAGGGAAAGACTAATTGGGATTTAGGAGTGATCAGAGAATCCATTAACAGGAAGGAGGGGGACATCTCACTGAGACCTGAGGATGGAGTCTGGACTGTGACTCTGAGTGATTACAATCATTATGAAGCTTGTGAAAGTCCATCTGTCTCTTTATCTCTGAGAGTGACACCTGAGAAGGTTGGTGTGTTTGTGGATTATGAGGAGGGTCTGGTCTCTTTTTATGATGTGGGCTCCAGATCTCATATCTACTCTTTCACTGCTCAGACTTTCACTGAGAAACTCTATCCATATTTCAGCCCATGGTTTATTGATAAAGGTAAAAAGTCAAACCCACTGATCATCACTCCTGTCTCACCGTTAATGGATTAGAATATGTAAATGAAAACCAAAAAAGATTTTGCACAAACATAATAATACAGTAATAAAGCACTTAAGTAATTTACAAACTATTAGTTTATAGTTAATTAATAGTTTATAAACTGTAGTTAATACATTAATCATCATTCATTGTCACTGTAATTAACAAAGTGTTATTGTTTAATTCGCTCATAAATAAACAGTTTATATAATAAAATAAAATATATAAATACTGCTCACTTTAAATTAGGTCACAGAAAAAGTTATTAATTAAATGTTTTAATCCAGCCTTTATTGGAGATTAATTACATTAGTATTAAGAGTATTAAAATGTTTGCAAAATATATACACACACACACATAGAAACACACACACTCTTACACACAAACACACGCAGACGCACACTCTCATACACACACACTCACACACACACACACACAACAATACTCACACACAGACGCACACTCACACACACACTCACACACCAACGCCACAAACATGTAAGTAACCATGTTTATTCTAATGTCTAATCTCTGATCAGTGCTTTTTGATGTTTCTTTTGTGTAATTATTCAAGTTCAGACGGATGTTCTTTGTATCAAAATCATTCAATACTGTTTATGCATCAGTAAATCAAGCCGGTGACTAAACAATCAACTTCACATTGTTTCTCTTAGCAGCATGAAAAAAATCTTTTATTTAAATTGTGATTAAATTATATTCAGAAAGCATCAAATAACGCTCCCTTTACAATCACTGGAGCTGTCAATCTTACAGTGTTTATTTGGACACTTGTCAAAGGTCTTGTTATATATAAATGACGCTGTTACACTCCACAACAAAACTCAGTGTAGTGGGCGTTTACACGGACGTCTCACAGCCAATCACAGCAGTGGGCGTTTACACGGACGTCTCACAGCCAATCACAGCAGTGGGCGTTTACACGGACGTCTCACAGCCAATCACAGCAGTGGGCGTTTACACGGACGTCTCACAGCCAATCACAGCAGTGGGCGTTTACACGGACGTCTCACAGCCAATCACAGCAGTGGGCGTTTACACGGACGTCTCACAGCCAATCACAGCAGTGGGCGTTTACACGGACGTCTCACAGCCAATCACAGCAGTGGGCGTTTACACGGACGTCTCACAGCCAATCACAGCAGTGGGCGTTTACACTGAAGTCTCACAGCAGTGGGCGTTTACACTGAAGTCTCACAGCAGTGGGCGTTTACACTGAAGTCTCACAGCAGTGGGCGTTTACACTGAAGTCTCACAGCAGTGGGCGTTTACACTGAAGTCTCACAGCAGTGGGTGTTTACACTGAAGTCTCACAGCAGTGGGTGTTTACACTGAAGTCTCACAGCAGTGGGCGTTTACACTGAAGTCTCACAGCAGTGGGTGTTTACACTGAAGTCTCACAGCAGTGGGCGTTTACACTGAAGTCTCACAGCAGTGGGCGTTTACACTGAAGTCTCACAGCAGTGGGCGTTTACACTGAAGTCTCACAGCAGTGGGCGTTTACACGGACGTCTCACAGCCAATCACAGCAGTGGGCGTTTACACTGAAGTCTCACAGCAGTGGGCGTTTACACTGACGTCTCACAGCAGTGGGCGTTTACACTGAAGTCTCACAGCAGTGGGCGTTTACACTGACGTCTCACAGCCAATCACAGCAGTGGGCGTTTACACTGAAGTCTCACAGCAGTGGGTGTTTACACTGAAGTCTCACAGCCAATCACAGCAGTGGGTGTTTACACTGAAGTCTCACAGCCAATCACAGCAGTGGGCGTTTACACTGAAGTCTCAGAGCCAATCACAGCAGTGGGTGTTTACACTGAAGTCTCACAGCAGTGGGCGTTTACACTGAAGTCTCACAGCAGTGGGTGTTTACACTGAAGTCTCACAGCCAATCACAGCAGTGGGCGTTTACACTGAAGTCTCACAGCAGTGGGTGTTTACACTGAAGTCTCACAGCCAATCACAGCAGTGGGCGTTTACACTGAAGTCTCACAGCAGTGGGTGTTTACACTGAAGTCTCACAGCCAATCACAGCAGTGGGCGTTTACACTGAAGTCTCAGAGCCAATCACAGCAGTGGGTGTTTACACTGAAGTCTCACAGCCAATCACAGCAGTGGGCGTTTACACTGAAGTCTCACAGCAGTGGGCGTTTACACTGAAGTCTCACAGCAGTGGGCGTTTACACTGAAGTCTCACAGCCAATCACAGCAGTGGGTGTTTACACTGAAGTCACAGCAGTGGGCGTTTACACTGACGTCTCACAGCAGTGGGTGTTTACACTGAAGTCTCACAGCAGTGGGCGTTTACACTGACGTCTCACAGCCAATCACAGCAGTGGGCGTTTACACTGAAGTCTCACAGCAGTGGGTGTTTACACTGAAGTCTCACAGCCAATCACAGCAGTGGGCGTTTACACTGAAGTCTCAGAGCCAATCACAGCAGTGGGTGTTTACACTGAAGTCTCACAGCCAATCACAGCAGTGGGCGTTTACACTGACATCTCACAGCCAATCACAGCAGTGGGCGTTTACACTGAAGTCTCACAGCCAATCACAGCAGTGGGTGTTTACACTGAAGTCTCACAGCCAATCACAGCAGTGGGCGTTTACATTGACGTCTCACAGCCAATCACAGCAGTGGGTGTTTATACTGAAGTCTCACAGCCAATCACAGCAGTGGGCGTTTACACTGACGTCTCACAGCCAATCACAGCAGTGGGCGTTTACACTGACGTCTCACAGCCAATCACAGCAGTGGGCGTTTACACTGAAGTCTCACAGCCAATCACAGCAGTGGGCGTTTACACTGAAGTCTCACAGCCAATCACAGCAGTGGGCGTTTACACTGAAGTCTCACAGCAGACACGCCCCCTCAAACAGAAATCAGAGGCTAAAATCAGGAAAGAAAATTGCCATTTGTTTCTAAATTGTGTAAATTTTTTTATGTAAAAATTATATTAACATTGTAAGTTGCACCTGTAATGTCTAATAAAGATTGGTTAAAAGGACTTAATTAATGACAATCTAAAGTGAGAACTATTTATGGTTAAGTTGTTAACAAAGCATCATCTAACTCTTTATATAAGAGCGAATAAAACAATAATACTTTGTTAATTACAGTGACAATAAATGAAGATCTCATAGGGCTGCACGATTATGGCTAAAATGATAATCACGATTATTTTGATCAATATTGAGATCACGATTAATTATCACGATTATTTGTTGATTTTAACCCAAAAAAATGTAATTGTCACATAGGCTAATTATAACTGCTTTCACATCCATATTGTGCTACATTCCTGCTAATGTACAAATATGTGCATCAAAATAAAACAGGTCCTCTTATTCACCAAAATGCAGTGCATCTCCTTGAGAATAAATAAAAATGAATAAAACAAAGAAAATTTAGCAAAACTTCAACAGGGGACTATTTTACATAGTGTAAATATATTTTAGGAAGCAAAATATAAACTTGCATTGTACTTGCATAATGGATGTGAATAAAACTCAAAATATACAATCAATAATAAACAAATATTCCATAACAGAATGTGACCAAATGAGAACATGTCAAGGCAGAACTGCACTATGGAAGTTCGATTAATGGATGAAATTCAGAGTCATTGTTATTTGACGCTTAAGAAACGTAAAGCCTGGTTGTGGTACAGTGTCAGTGATTAGTTGTGAAATCTTACTGCATAAATTGAATCTATTTAATCATCCATATGAAAGTTTATGTGCTCGAATTATTTCTAATTATTAAACAATAGTTCAAAACAAGACGTTTGTAGTACTGATTATTGGAGTCCATTAATCGAACTTTCATGCCTCTTATATAGTAATTATATATTACTATGTGCTATGTACCAATTTACTAATGCTCACACTCAGTCTCTCACGTGCACTTTCACTTGGTCTCTCTCGCACGCAGACACACTCGGTATCTCTCGCGCACTTTCGAGCGCGCTCTTGGACACAAGGTCTCTCTTGCGCACTGGGGCTAGATTGGCTTTGGAAAAAAAAACAACCTTTGATACGGAGCGTTCTGTGAATGGAATGACGCATTTTAAATATCGCTCGATCACGCAAATTTGATCGTGGGAAGCCAAAATCGTGATTGTGATTAAAATTCGATTAATCGTGCAGCCCTAAGATCTCATTATTTGAATATTGTCACGGAGCGCGCTGCTACACCCCTCGTGGTCTTAGGCCAGTGACACACTGGAAGCGTGGCGTGAGCGTCTCAGCTGCGTGGCGTGTCCGTTTTTATTTCGGCTCCCATGTTAATCAAGGGGGTAATCCATCAGCCGGAAGTTGAAGCCTCGCGGGCGCCGCCATTGTAGCAGAACTTCACCTGCTGTTAGCATCCCATTGACTCCCATTCATTTTGGCGTCACTTTGACAGCGAATAACTTTACATCTGAGGCGTCCAAAGACTCCATTTGTCCATTATTTATTTCTAAAGAAACACGACAATGTATAAAAGGCTCCATTATGTATCTTATGTTATGGCCACGTAGAAGCAGTTTTTGTAAAAATAGGTCGATTCATAACGAATCGACTCTCCGTCGCACAGTAGCGAAATTACCGTATAGACCGGAGGAGAAGCTCGCAGGCAATCGGGGGGACGTGGGCATTAAGTCCGATAAAGTCAAGGGAGAAGCCCATAGAGTCATAAAGTTGATCCTGCTGCTAGCTCATGGACAGCTAATGCTCACTCTCTCCGTCTCTGTGAGATTCGGAAGGGAATTATTCAGATTTTACTCGGCACAGCTACTAGAAGACATACAGGTTGCTCACGTGACAGGCTCAGTTTGAGCCTGCGCAGTACGCCCGGCTATCAGCTTTTAACCGGCTTCAATTTTCTCTGTTGAAATCAATGGGGTCGCTGTGTCCATTTCTTTCACTGTCTATGATGTTAACAGGTTAGAGCTTGCACACTGCCTGCGTGACACGCGCGTCTGAGGAGCGGCTCGAGCCGCCCGGGAAACGCGTGCATGCTAGAAATAGACCCGACGCCTATTTTTCACGCGACACGCAAGCGTGTTGGAAGCGTTTCCAGGCTAAATAGAATAGGAAAATATGTTTATATGTTATTTTGTACACGAATACATATTAATAAATTACATTTTGATGGTTGAAAGTCTAGGTTTTGACATAAATTCAGATTTTTTATTTAAAATTAATTTAAAAATAAATAATGATCAATTTTCAAATATTGCACCTGTCAATACAGAACGAAATATTCTATAGGCCTAGTCTATTTTGCTGTCAATACTGCTGACAGTGTCTTTATCAGTAGGCTTTATATTTATGCTTAACATGAAGTATAGGGCTTCCACAATACGTCCTCCCTGTACGTCACCTAGCAGCAGCAGCGCCGCGTCAGACACGTTTCTGGTGTGCAAAGACACAGAAAACGCGACGCAGCCGCCACGCAACAGAAACGCCACGCTCACGCCACGCAGCCAGTGTGTCACCGGCCTTACTCGCTCCCTTTCTCCTGAGTTCTAGAACTACAATTCCCATCACTCCCTCCTGCTCCCATTAGGTTCCGTCCCTGCCTGGTTTCCCTCATCACTGTTATCACCAAACATTATCTACCCTTTATCTGGACTGCTCTTTCCATTGTCCCCTTGCAAAGTCTTGTTTTGCCATGCAGTCATTTCCAAGCGTTTCCCTGGAGTTTCTCCATTCTCTGAGTTTCCCTGGACATTAGACCTTGGACTCTGGACTCTGTTAATCTACTTTCGCCGCCTGCCTCGACCCGTGGCTGTGTATCTCTACGTATTCTGGATTGTCCCCTCTTTAAATGCCTTCCTGAGTTTTAGGTCTATCTTCCCCTGTTTCATTACCTGTCTTAATAAAATACTGCAGATGGATCCGACTGCTTCTGTAACCCCTCCACCCGGGTCCCACTCGACCCGCTCCGAGCGGGCCTCAAACCCGGGTCTCCGGCGTGAGAGTCAGTCACTCTCAGGAGTGAGGTTTACTCGCACAACAACTACTAGCTGGCCCCGTTACACTCACCCACCTAAACCTCACTCCCATCCGGGTCACGGCACCAATATAACCCCTCCACCCGAGTCCTACTCCACCCGCTCCGAGCGGGCCTCGGGCATGAGAGTCAGGCGCTCTAACAAGGAGGCTAAAGACTGCAGCCCCTAGCATCTGTCGCTAGAGAGCCTTTTGAGATCAGAGGAGTGAGGTTTACTACTACTACTAGCTGGCCTCCGTTACACTTCCGCCTCTTCGTCACAAATTTAGTATATTAATGTATTAACTACAGTTTATAAACTGTTAATAACTAGTGTAAATACTTTATTACTGAATACTGAAATGTTACCGATTTTACTTTAAAAAATATATGTGGGATAGTCAAGATGTGTACAAGTGCAAAAAACTGTATATTCATGCCTTTAAAAATCAATCATTGACAAAACATCAACTATAATCAAATATTTGTGAGACATATTTGTGTGATTTGTTTAAAAAATGTATTTCATCACGGCATGGGCAATTTATGACGAATCTATATATTTCGAATCAACGCAATGATTTGTTTTCTTTTCTCTTTCACTTATACTTTGCTTTTTAAATATACGTACTATGAAATTTACATATGATTTAATATTACATATGGTTAAAATTAACATAATATGCTACACTTGTAACTGTACGTTCACACCGCCGCCGACTTTAGCGTCAAAGAAGCTCTGGCCGCCATGTCAAGCACGCTTGTCAAAAAGTACGGGGAGGCTTGTTGACGCTTTGACGTTGCAGGGAGAATAGAAGTGTCACAACATGAAATGTAATAAACAGAAAAAAACAAGCAATACATTGAAGAATCCTTTTATAATATGACAGCATTTTTATAACCGTTTTAGTCACATTTGGTCGGGAAAAAAAGAATAGTTAGCTATTATTATTATTATTTGCATTAGGCTATATATGCAATTGGTCAAATCGGTGTCACCGTGAGCAAATTAATTGCATTCCCGCTTTAAAACGAGCGTTCGTAAATATTTCAAATAAAAGTTGCGCTCATGCGGTCCCTATAAGCAAACAACGTCATGCCATAAATGATAGGAAACCTGTAGGAAACCCAGCAACAGCGATTATTAGCTTCTCTTCCATTTTCTCGGAACTAATGTTTTGGTAGGAACGAAAGTTTACATCGTATGTTTGTCCAGAATCAGCCGGCGCGAAGGACGTCTATATTCCGATTGGTTGCTGGCGTTTTGCCGCTGAACCGCATCACAGCTCATTACCATAAAGTTGAGCTTCTTTCAACTTTCTGATTGACGCTCAAAACGCGACGCCGATGGATTTGACGCTCCTTGCAGCTGAGAAAAGCCAGCTTCCATTGAAAAGGAATGACTTCCGGACGCTTTGCAAGCTCAAGTCGGCGGCGGTGTGAACGTACAGTAAAGGTGTTTCTACATGTTATTTTGTAAGGAAATCTCTGAAGCCATTTTCTCTCTCCTCTCCAGCTGAAAACATTGAATTACTTGTAAAATATTGTGGTTCTTGTTTTATATTGTAATAACTGCATAATCTGAATAAAGACAAGTGTTCAATTCTATAATATTGAGTATGATGAGTATAAACAGCTTGCTAATTATTATGCAAATACACATTGGAGAACAATGAATATCTGCTAACATAAACATTACAGACAGACAGGATAGGCTATAATTTAAACATGGAGGATCTTTATTGTTGAATTATATGAATTGTGAATGAAAATACTGAATTATTATTCAATGTAGATGACCCTTAAATCTAGTACATATTCCTCAAGAGAAGCGAGAACATTATAAGGCTTCACAATAACAGTGTTTTTCACTTTGAGTTTGCTTTGACCACAATATCAGCAGTTTGTTTAAAGCAGGTTTAGCAAAAAAGTTGCTCCTGAAGGATGTAGCAGTGCCAACTGTTCGTAATCCAGCTAAGCTACACATCTAGAAGTATTACGCGTTTGTTTTCCAAATTGCCTTTGAATTTGTCAAGCTCATAATAACATGTTAGACTTATAAAGTTTGTGATAGCATCATGAGTCCAGCTATGTTGTTATTTTTTTATCACGCTGATAGTGGAATCTTTAAAGTATTTGTAAAGGACAGCACATCAGAACAGAACAGCCAAACAAGAGACATTGCTTGCCAGACAGACACAAAAAAGTTTGAAAAGTGGGGCGAAAGCAGCAGCTCATTAGCATTTAAAGGGAAACACACTAAAACGGTGAGGTTTTGCACAAGCCCAAATTTAGTAATTTTAAAATGCTATAAAAAATTGGGGTATTTTGAGCTAAGACTTCACATACACACTCTGGGGACATCAAATAATTGTTTTACACTAGTGAAAAGGGGCATCATAGGTCTATTTGTGGCAAATGTTAAGCAAAAAGAAATGGAAGGGAACTAGAAAGAAAGAAACGGAATTATTTGTTTTTACTTGCTTTAGGTCAATTCTGTCATGTTTATATAATCAAATATAGTAGATAGTATAGTATAACTGCTTGTTTAGTGTCATTTCCCCCAGACTAATCCAGATTCACAACTGAACTTAGAGTTACTGAACTGATCTGTTAAATAGCAGATTCTGCATGATATTGTAGTCAATCTACTTTGTCAAGTTATAACAGTAATGGAAAACATGCTTTATATAATGTATAGCATAGGCTACATTCATACATTTATATTTGTTTTTATAGCCTTTAATTTGCTCATTGATTGAAAGAGAACATTGGGCAGGATGAGGATTAACATGTTTTTTTTTTCTTAATAAAACAAGAAAAAATGGCAGATACAGCCCCCTTAATTAATATATCATTGTTAAAAAGCCAGATTTTACAAGAGTTTTACACAGATGAGAAAACAACGATATAAAAGTGACTTTGAAGTTACACTGGGTAGGAATTTCTCCCATCTAATGGTGAAATTGTATTTTGTATTCAAACGAATTCAAG
This sequence comes from Tiaroga cobitis, assembly GCA_030578255.1. Classification (NCBI taxonomy): domain Eukaryota; kingdom Metazoa; phylum Chordata; class Actinopteri; order Cypriniformes; family Leuciscidae; genus Tiaroga; species Tiaroga cobitis. The sequence goes on from CM060613.1 coordinate 2,621,897, forward strand.
CGGCTCGTTTCAACCACGGTAGCCGTTATTTGTCAAGAAGCTATGACTTCATCGATTTTAACTATACATGTTCTACTGTTATGCTGCCTATCATGAATTACACAACCAAGCAATGAAAAAAGCTTGTAATTTAGTCAATTGACTTACCTATCGAGAAGAATGCAGGCAACTTCAGCGTCCCTTTCTAAGTCTTTCTCCTTCATTAGCTCTTTCAACCTGGGAAAAGCTATTACCCTTGTTTTTTGTATTCGCCGGTCACGTTTCCTTTTGAATTATAACTTACCTTTTCTTTTTTGCGACGAGGATTCCTTTTCCGGCATAAGTATGATCTTGCATTATGAAGTATCGTGCATTGCAGCCTTTCAAACTTGCCGGGGCAGTTAACGTTAAGCGCCTCTCACTGCTCTCCTTTACCTTGTGATTTGCGTGGCTCTGAACGAAGGTAGTGCTTTTATCCCTCTCTGCTAGCATGGATGCCAGCCCGAATCCCGCCCACAAAATGTTTTGGTCGGGAAGTTCGGTCTGGACTCGAACCATTGAGGAGTATGCGCATGACGTCACCGTCGGCCGCAGTGAATGCGGTCACGCCCACTAAGTGGCAAAAAGACTGAGCGGCAGAATTTGTTTGCAGCGTGAATGCCGTGAAAAACACACAAAACACATATAAAACGGGAAAGAGCTTTGCGATTGACTGTACAACTAGATTGACCAGAAATCTGAGGTACTGTATATTTTTACAGACTGCAAAAAGCTACAGAACAGAATGTATTCTGCATAATTGGATGTTTTTAAATAAACACTGACAAAAAACTATACAAGTTTTAGGGCTTGACGATATGATGATATACAGTATAACATTAATGTAAGTGATCACTCGGATTTAGACCTATCTATATTGTATTTATATAAAACGTTTACAGGCAAATTTTCCTAATTTATTTCCCCGGCGTCGAAATCAGGCACATATAAATGTCAGGAAACACGATTCCTGGCTGCATGTCAATATCCATGGATCACTGGATCTTTGATAAGTTGTAAGTAACACTATATCGAGTCCAATTTTTAGTTTAAACTGATAATAGTTTGTTTTACTCGCGTTTTCGCAGTTTCCTACGGAGCCCCCCTAGTCCCACTTTGTCCAAAAAATTAATTATAACTATCTCGTGGCCTCAAGATAGTATCTCTATCTTGAGGCCACGAGTTACTATCTTGAGGCCACGAGATAGAGATACTACCTTGAGGCCACGAGATAGAGATACTACCTTGAGGCCACGAGATAGAGATACTATCTTGAGGCCACGAGATAGTTATAATGAATTTTTTTGACAAAGTGGGACTAGGGGGGCTCCGCAGTTTCCCCTATTAACTCCAGCCACGCTGCAGCTCTTTTGCCACTCAGTCCGGCTGAGGGGGGCGTGTTCCGGCGGGAAGTGACGTTAATGCATTCCCTCTATTATGATCAGTAAAAAAATGGTCGGGCCAATCAAATTGCCAGGGCGGGCTTTATACGATGATGGACAGATGATATGCAGTTACGTAATCATCACGTCATCAAAGAACGCTTGGTTTGAACTGGTTTACAACAAAGATGACTGCAGCTGGAGAATTGAGATGTATAGATTCCGCTATCGCGTCTGTTTTAGAAGAAATCGACAGCGCATTAATTTTAAAAGACGAACAGAGAACTGCAATAAAGGCATTTGTCGATCGTCAAGATGTGTTTGCCGTCCTCACTAGGCAAGGCAAGTTTATTTATATAGCACATTTCATTCACAATGGTAATTCAAAGTGCTTTACATAGAAGAAATAAAAAAAATAAAAAGAAATAACATAAAATTAAAATAGTTTAGAATAAAGAAATTAAAATAATCACAACAAATAAGAACAGGGTACCCCCAGGATCCTCCAACTTAAATTCAAGGCTTTTTAAGACCTTTTTAATACCATTTCAAATGAAATTCAATGCCAACTTCGTACCCATTCCGGCAGAAGTATGAGGGGAAAATGTCAAATCTGTATACATTTTAAACCCTAGAAAATAATTATGTACAAGGAGGCTACTTGAATTAAATAAAACATTTTACTTAAATTATCAGTCATACTTAATACATCCGCAATAGCATTGTAGCGCGCACGTGTGTGTAGGCCAGTGTTAATTTTGGCAGCCATTTTTGATTTAGTCTTAGTCTTCAGACGAAAATGCTTATTGGTCTAAATCACATTTGAGTCATCCTGTTTTTTATAGTTGTAGTTGACGAAAAGTCTTTGCATTTTTTGTCAACTTTTGGTCAAACTGCAGTTACTTTACTTTTCATAGTTATTTTATATATTCTGAATAACTATATAATATATTTTATATATTATATATTCTGTCTTTAGACAGAAAATGTCATAATAATTATTCTCTCCAGGCCAATTCAATTAAGCTTATGAGAAATTATTGACATTGCACTCTTTAGCAGTGGCACTTGTAATGATAATGATCCCTTTTCCTAAGTTCTGTGGTTCTCCAATGTTTTAGAGTGCCGTACCCCCTGGTGCCCTCTCTTCCACTTAGACTGTAGTCACACCCTTTCCATTAAGGGCCAAGATTTGCCCTCTTTAATACATTTTTCCATTTAATTTTTTCATTAAATTTGCAATGTAAAACACATAAAAATCGCCAGTAGGTGGCAGTAACTCACTCTCTTTATGAGTGAGTCTTTGAGTCATTCATTCATTGAATCTCACGATTCGTTCAAAGCCACATATTTCCTGCATATTTCGTTGCAAAATAGAGCAAGCCTGACAATGCTGTTTTAAATGTAGTACATCACTTAATGTTACCCCTTTTTCTTTTCTTATTTACTGTTGTATAAAATCAATGTCACGTTTGAAATCGTCATATTCGGGAAACATTGCATTCTTGCTCGTATGAACACTGGTGGATATATCAGCCTGCATTTTGATCGCAGGTTTAAGGCTGATTTATACTTCTGCGTCGGACCTACGCCGGAGCCTCTACGCTGTAGACTACGCGTTGGTTTTAATTTATACTTCTGCGTCGTTGTCCACGTCGATGCACGCAGAGGGAACATGTGAAACCCGAGGGAGCGGTTCTAGCAGACCAATCACAGCGCTTGCGTCCGCGTAGAATTGACGCGTTGTTACATTTTTGGAGAGGTGCACGTCAGGGTACGCCGAAGGGTACGCGCGCTACACACAGCCTACGACGTAGCTACGGCGGGAGGTCGACGCAGAAGTATAAATTGGGCTTTAGTCGCACAAACAGCAAAAGCGGCTCGTGACAGAACACAGACTGACTGAATGACACTTTAATTTAAGTAGAACATCTTAAATAAAGATCGCTGAACTCCAGCTTGTCTGTGTTTTCAGATCATCCGTGCTTCTTCAGCAGTGTAGAGAGAGTGCGCGCGCATGGTTGCCAGATACTATTGAAAAGACCGGGTTAAAAAATATGTTCTTTTAACAGAAAAGCTCTTATTTGGGGTTTAAAGTCTGTCATTTAAGGCCACAGCGGAGGCTAGGTACTATCTTGTTCTGTACCTCACTTGCCTAGTAACCATAGTAACTATGAGGCGCCGGACTGGACAAAAGCGAAGCGAACTGTGCGAGAGAGACCGAGCGTGTCAGTGGTGTGCGCGAGAGAGACCGAAAGTGTCAGTGCGCGCGAGAGAGACCGAGCGTGTTAGTGCGCGCGAGAGAGACCGAGTGTGTCCGGGCATTAATAGCCTAATTAATTGGTACATATATATACTATATAAGAGTCATGGAAGTTCGATTTATGGACAACAATAATCAGTACAAACGTCTTGTTTTTAACTATTGTTTAATAAATATAAATAATTCGAGCAGATAAACTTTCATAAGGAGGATTAAATAAGATTGAATTTATGTAGTAAGATTTCTAATCAATGTGCCACAACCAGGCTTTACTTTTCTTGAGCGTCAAATCACAATGACTCTGAATTTTATTCACGACATCGGGGTGTTGTCTGTGCAAGTAGTTACCACGAGAGCTGTGGATAGGATGGCATCTGTGAGAAAAATGGTTATATCGGCAGACTGCCTTCGAAGAGAATGCAGCAAAATATCGAACTGGCCTGACTGGTACAGCTACAGGAAATGTTAAAGTGTTTTTGTGTTTTGTTTTTTGTCAAAGATGTTATAATCTTTAACAAAATGTTTGACGTTATTTGACAAGCACACATACATGCACACAAAAGACACCAATCCACAGAAACACAAACCTATATTTAATGAAATACATTTGTTGTGTTATATCACACTAAAGACAACAGTGTCAATTTACTGTTAATAAAATGATTTCAGCCGAAATTACCTGTGTTGTTATATTTTTATATTGGCCCTTTACCTGAATGTTGTTCCATGGCTCACGAATCTAGCCTAGCCTACCTGCTGATACTCTAACTCATAATTTTTAAACATTATACTTTTTTTGCGCTTAAAAATTAAATGGAAAAGCTGAATTTTCAGCATCAGTTGTCAGAGTCACATGATGCTTCAGAAATCATTCTAATATGCTGATTTGGTGCTCAAGAAACATTTCTTATTTTACTAATTATATTTAACATTTCTTATTATTACATGTTAAAAACATTTGTGCTACTTAAGGTTTTGAGGAAACAGTGTTACAATTCTTTTTAGGATTTTTTGATGAATGTAAAGAACAGCATTTATTTTAAATAGAAATCTTTTGTAACGTTATAAATGTATTTTCTGTCACTTTTAAGCATCCTTGCTAAATTAAAGTATTAATTTCTTTCACACAAAACAAACTCACTGACCCCAAACATGTAAATGGTAGTGTATATAATGCAATATATTACACACTTTGGTCAGTGATTCCACTATGTCTGCATATTCTCTCTACTGCAGTGCTTTTACAGAGATGTATTTACTGTACATGTCATGTAGACCATAATGAAACCTAGATCACCTATTTTGTTCTACAATATTTAATGATTGTAGGCCTACGAACAATGACACAGTGAAACTATCGTTTGCTTGTGTGTGGGTGATCTATAGTTGTGTTTCAATGGTATTTCACAGTAAATTTGTTTTTTGAACCAATGCTTGTGCAAGTGCAAGATTTCTTTAAAGATGTGAATGCACAATACAATTGAACATTAGACAGCCTGTGTTACAAGTGTTAACCGTTGTGAGTTTTGTGTCTAGAGTTTTGAAAAATGACATCAAGGTTCTGAAAATAGTAGCAAAGTGATTGTAAAAAACTGTAATAGTCTACTCCAAATGTCATGCTAATGAAGCAACTTGAACTTGATTCAGTGTGCGAGAGAGACCGAATGTGTCTTAAGAGCGCACGCAACAGCGCGCGAGAGAGACCGAGCGTGTCAGTGCGCGCGAGAGAGACCGAGTGTCAGTGCGCGCGAGAGAGACCGAGTGTGTCAGTGCGCGCGAGAGAGACCGAGTGTGTCAGTGGTGCGCGCGAGAGAGACCGAGCGTTTCAGTGCGCGCGAGAGAGACCGAGCGTGTCAGTGGTGCGCGCGAGAGAGACCGAGCGTGTCAGTGGTGCGCGCGAGAGAGACCGAGCGTGTCAGTGCACGCGAGAGAGACCGAGCGTGTTCGACAGTCCAAGCATAATTGGTACGCAAGTAATAAGAGGCATGGAAGTTCGATTAATGGACAACAATATAAATAAAAAAACAACAATTAAATTATTACCACTGAATTAGCACACTATTTCATATTATATCGTATTATTCAATAAACCAAACTCCAGTGTTACTCGTCCCTAAATAGAACCTAGTCTCTCTCGCACACTGTATCAAGTTCAAGCTTCATTGGCATGACATTTGGAGTAGACTATATTATTGCCAAATATAGCATTGCTATAGTATTTCCATTTTAATATATTTAATATTATAAATTAGCATGAGCATTTTAATATATTTAAATACAGAATTACACCATCAAAGATTTGATATTATAAATTAACATGAGTCTCTTAAACATAGGCTATTTAATTTTTAAGCGCAAAAAAAGTATAATGTTTAAAAATTATGAGTTAGAGTATCAGCAGGTAGGCTAGGCTAGATTCGTGAGCCATGGAACAACATTGAGGTAAAGGGCCAATATAAAAATATAACAACACAGGTAATTTCGGCTGAAATCATTTTATTAACAGTAAATTGACACTGTTGTCTTTAGTGTGATATAACACAACAAATGTATTTCATTAAATATAGGTTTGTGTTTCTGTGGATTGGTGTCTTTTGTGTGCATGTATGTGTGCTTGTCAAATAACGTCAAACATTTTGTTAAAGATTATAACATCTTTGACAAAAAACAAAACACAAAAACACTTTAACATTTCCTGTAGCTGTACCAGTCAGGCCAGTTCGATATTTTGCTGCATTCTCTTCGAAGGCAGTCTGCCGATATAACCATTTTTCTCACAGATGCCATCCTATCCACAGCTCTCGTGGTAACTACTTGCACAGACAACACCCCGATGTCGTGAATAAAATTCAGAGTCATTGTGATTTGACGCTCAAGAAAAGTAAAGCCTGGTTGTGGCACATTGATTAGAAATCTTACTACATAAATTCAATCTTATTTAATCCTCCTTATGAAAGTTTATCTGCTCGAATTATTTATATTTATTAAACAATAGTTAAAAACAAGACGTTTGTACTGATTATTGTTGTCCATAAATCGAACTTCCATGACTCTTATATAGTATATATATGTACCAATTAATTAGGCTATTAATGCCCGGACACACTCGGTCTCTCTCGCGCGCACTGACACTTTCGGTCTCTCTCGCGCGCACTGACACGTTCGGTCTCTCTCGCACAGTTCGCTTCGCTTTTGTCCAGTCCGGCGCCTCATAAGTAACGGGTGCGCACGCGATCGCGAGGTGCACTCAACGCTGCATACATTTTGAATTAGCCTACATTAGTAACGGTTCATTTTGTTACGGTATGAACTTAATCCTAGCAAAGGCAAAAAAAAAAAAAAATAAGACCTTTGCAACGAAATACAAGACTTTTTCAAGGCTTTTAAGACCCGCGGGTACCCTGAAGAATAATTAAAACAGTTTAGAATAAAAAATAAAATAAAGTACAGTAAAAACAGTCGGACGAACAGTGGCATAGTAGGCCGCTGTCAGTAGCCTAAAAGAGGCCTAGAAATAGGGTTTCGTTCCACCATGTGGGGCACTACCCAATTTTTTTATATTTAACATCAGAAATATATAGAGATTCCTTAGGAAAAAGTTCTCCGCACACAACCTTGCAGTTTTTGAGAAAAATTATGCTAAAGGTGCCCATTTTGAAAAAAAGGGAAAACATAGGGAATTTTGCACTTTCAAACCTGTTTATCATATAAACCCAAAAATGCCGAATTACCACTTGAGGTACAAAATAAACCAGTTTGAAATGTGTGATATACCTGAAGTTGCTATCTAGGCACAGTAAACATGATAAGATTATCAAGAAAACTTCTACTGTAGCATTAACATCCCAATTACTTCTCATTATGTTGTTCCAATTCAAAGGTAATATTTGAGGTAAAATCTGAATAACAAATAGAATTCAGCCAAAATATAATATATAAAAAAACACTTTTCAAAACAACACATTTAATGGTGAATTGTCAATTCACATACACGAGCAGTAATTGCACTGCATGTACACTGTAAAAAATATTACATGCTATACTTAAACAAATTATGGTAGCAATACACATATTATATTTGAGTAGATTTTAAGGTTTTTTTGTGTGTGTGTGAAATCTACCCGAATAAATTAAGTAAAATTTCCTAAATTATTTAGTCTATGGCACATGATGAATTTAATATTATTAGTGGAATGTGCTTTTTTAATTTAAGTTGTCTCAAATAAATCAAGCAGAATTTACTTGATTATAACATTTACTGCCTTTTTCAGGTTAAGATACTAATGAATACATAATGCACTTTTTGTTATCAAACATGCTTTTATTCTGTATTTTTTGCACAAATAAAACAAATCTATATAACATGTAAGACAGCAGTTTTAAGATATGAAAAATAGAAGCAAAAAAATGCTAACATTTTCCATGTCATTGAGAAAGATCATTTTCTTACACAAAAACATGTGCATACAAATTTCTGTTGGAAAAGTCACATTCTTGACTAAAACTTGTGAATAACTTGTAGCAAAACATATCAAATAATTTGTGCTTGCTGAAAGCTTGTATGTAGAACAATATTAAACGTTCATCAATCAATGCAGTTTTTTTTCACCAGAACTTGCTCATAATGCATTGTCTCAATCTAAGTCATGTGTTTGTTTTTAAGTGTTAGTAATTTCGGGGAAAACTTGCAAACATCCAGTTCCAAGAAGAGCTTCTGAAAGGCCTCAAAAGTGTGCCTCAGTTATTTCGGGTAGGTGAGGTTTAGTGCATACGTGAGTCCAAGAAGAACAGCACAGGCTCTTGCCAGATTTTCCAAGACAGCCATGACTTGCATCCCCTCCAAGATGATGCTGAAATACTCCTGAGAATCCCTCTTGAGATGGCAATTTTCATTATGTGCTGCAGGATATCTCCATTGTCACACTGTAAAATAAATATTAAAGAAGTATTTTTATCTCGTCTGTCTCATCATAAGTCTGTCCATAATTATAAACTTGATTTGTGTACGGTTGTAAAAATGTCTTATAACAGCTTAAAATGCTAAGACAACTACAAGTAAACCATTATAGTTTATTTTCTTTGTAATGACTGAAACATAAAAATATTATGTTTCAGTGGACCACAAAGACAAAGACGGTCACAATAACATAAGTAGGCCTACAGTTTCACCAATGACAGAGGGTGTATTAAGGAAGAAAAAATAAAATAAATTTAAAATTACATTTGGTGACACTATTGTAGGGGGGGGGGGAATTAAATTTCGATGGTCCACTATTGACATTCTACTAACTGTATAGTAACTACATGTCAACTAACTCAGAGTATTAGTAGACTGCTAGGTTAGGATTAATAAAGCAAGTTAACATGTAGTTGCAGTTACTTATAGTCAGTAGACTGTCTAAAGTGGACCATCAAAATAAAGTGTTACCTTTTTTCATATAGTGGCCGCCAAAAATCTATTTTGTGTTAAATATTTTCACATTAGCGCTTTATATAATTTAATTAGAAAAAAAGATTATTGTTTAAGTTGCATTTCTATTTTTATAAATAAAAACAATGTACAAATACATTTCTCAAAACACCATACTCTTGGATGAGGTCATCCTCTTTTTCACCCAGATAACAGTTCAAGCAACGGAGGACAACGTCTCTCATCATGTCGATGTTTTTATCGGGATTCTGATCGGGAAGTTTGTAAATTACCATCACCTAAAAATAATGAACAAATATTGATATGTTATGAAAGTAACTTACCTGCAGTATGGGATCAATAGCTAGCTCCGTAGTGTCCGATGTTTTGAGTCATTCCTTTGCACATTGCTTGATTTGTTCCCATTGGACTTCAGTAGGGATGCGGACCTTTCCCACCATCTTTTCCGACATGAAGAATACACTTTACGGGTGTTAATCGAGCTTAATCCCCGTTATCAGATTAAGATGCGCTGCTTACGTCCTCCTCCATGTTTACATGTGCTAGTGATATTAACTTGATTTTGGCTGTGACCTACTTACATTTTCGATGCTGATTGGTTGAAAATCTAGCTCAACAGTTTTATATGTCTCAATACGCAGTCAATATAGTGCGCCAATAAATTACACTTTTCTCATTAACTGCAGGATAATGCGTGGACAACTTTTTGCTTGGATACCTTTTATTAACGTTGAACATATTGAGCAAAAGAAAATGTAGTGCCCCGTTTGTCTGAACGATACAGCTCACGTACAGCGGCCTATAGCTAAACAGATGTGTTTTGAGTCTGGATTTGAATGTAACTACTGTAGGAGCACATCTGATCTCCTCTGGAAGCTGGTTCCAGCATAATAGCTAAAAGCAAACTCTCCGTGCTCAGAGTGAACCCTTGGTATTTCTAGCTGATGTGATCCTAATGATCTGAGTGATCTGTTTATGTTTAGTTTATATCGGTTTATATTCAGTGAGCATATCTGCAATGTATTTGGGTCCTAGGCCAGTAAATGATTTATATACCAGTAATAATACTTTAAAATCAATCCTAAATGTAACTGGGAGCCAGGACTGGTGTGATGTGTTCATATTTTCTGGTTCTGCTCAGGATCCTGGCGGCTGCGTTCTGTATGAGCTGCAACTGTCTGATGGTGTTTTTAGGAAGGCCAGTGAGGAGTCCATTACAATAATCCACCCTGCTGGTGATAAAAGCATGCACAAGTTTCTCTAAGTCTTGACTTGAAACAAAGCATCTAATTCTTGCAATATTTTTCAGATGATAGTATGCTGATTTAGTTATTGCTTTGACATGACTACTGAAACTAAGGTCTGACTCTAGAGACACACCAAGATTCCTGACTTGATTTTTAGTTGTTAGACCCCTAGCGTCAAGGTATGCATTCACCTTGAGAACTTCATCTTTGTTTCCAAATGCAATGACTTCAGTTTTGTCTTTGTTTAACTGAAGAAAGTTTTGGCACATCCAATTGTTTACTTCATCAATGCATTGGCACAGGGAGTCAATGGGGCTGTAGTCGTTAGGCGATAGGGCTAAGTAGAGCTGTGTGTCGTCTGCATAGCTGTGGTAAGAGATTCGGTTCTTTCTCATTATTTGGCTCATTGGGAGGATATACAGGTTGAATAGGAGTGGTGCAAGAATTGAGCCTTGAGGGACTCCGCATGTCATGGATGTCCACTCAGACTTATGGTCTCCTATACTCACATAATAACCTCTCCCTTCTAAGTATGACCTGAACCATTTTAGGACTATCCCAGAAAGCCCCACCCAGTTTTCCAGCCTGTCAAGAAGTATGTCGTGATCGACAGTGTCAAATGCAGCACTGAGGTCGAGTAGTACCAGTACTGATAATTTACCTGAATCAGTATTTAAGCGAATATCGTTTATTATCTTTATGAGCGCTGTCTCTGTGCTGTGATGCGAACGGAATCCAGATTGAAAATTGTCAAATTATCCATTCAAGCTTAAGAATTTGTTCAGCTGATTGAAGACAACTTTTTCAATGATCTTGCCTTGAAAGGAAGATTTGAGATCGGTCTATAGTTGCTTAATATAGTCTTATCCAGATTGCTCTTTTTCAAGAGGGGCTTGACAACTGCAGTTTTCAGGGAGTTTGGAAAACTACCAGAAAGAAGTGAGGCATTAACCCTCTGAGGTCTAAGGGTCTTTTGGGGTCCTTGAGGTGTTCTGACATGCTCTGACATTTGTGCTTTTTTCAGTTATTTATAAACATGTTAATGGCAAAGGTGTAAATTCACTCAATATAGCACAAACAGGGCTACCGTAATATCTGAGCAACATGTATGTACATGTTTGTATTTTTGAGAGAATATTGCTTATGCATGGTTATTGAAAAAACTAAAACTTAAAGTGTCTGAAATAAGGCCACAAAACACATACTAAATATGTGTCCACAAGACTTTTGACTAATGAGTGTTGTTGCCTAGAATTTTTGCTTCAAAATGATCTGAAAATCATCCTGCCTAATCATTTACACAAACACATACACTGATTTAAATTTTATAAGACACCTTTTGTTTGGAAAGGCAATATGCGTGGAGGCGTGTTCACACCCGAGAAGACAAAGGCCGGATAATGTGCCACATAATGAGCTGCATATCAATTAGCCCTTTCACACAGGTGTGTCACAGGATCCCAAAGAATGCAAGGACAAAAGAAATTATCTATATATACATATTTTACAATTAGAAATTGTAACCAATTACAAATAGGTTACAATTACAACAACAATTACAATTTTAACAATATTTCAAGTGTATTTCTTTGTAAAAAGTATACATTTTATCATACGTATTAAAAAAGGTAAGGATTCATTAGTTTGAATATTGGAACAAACACTATAATAACATCTTAGTTGATAATTCAATATACCTACTTTATTTTTGACAAAACATCATGCTATAGTATATTTAACTATGAGCAGAAATTGGTGAACAAAAGCGTACCTATTTAATGTGACAGTAGTCTTTTTTTACAGTCAAAACTTTATAATCTATCCAAAACTAATCACAAAATCTTGTCTAAACATTCATATTTAGTCTGTAACATATTGTGTATGATATATTAGTATATACATTGGAATTTGCAGCTTGTTGCTTATACAGACATTTTATTTCAACATATTTCAGTCTATTTTTACTCATCTTAGTAGGCTATAGCAATATAGTTTGGATATGTTTATGTAAACATAACGTTTACTAATGTAGGTGCGAGAGTGAATGAACGGCACAGACACGCGATGTATAACTGTAGTAAACAAAGCGCGCGGGCCTGTGGCGTTCATTCATCATTTAGCCTACACACAGACACGCAATTCATATTTAACTACTTTTAGGAGATCTGCTTCTAAACTGTTTAACACACTTTTGAAGAAAGATATGGGAAGTGCGTCAAGGGCACAGGTTGATGTTTTAAGGTGCTGTATTGTTTCTTCCAAAATTTTCCCATCACTTTCTATTATAATCTATTACACCTTTAACCTTTGAGGTAAAAGAATCAAGGAGAAAATCAACAGAGTCAGCAGATATGCTTGGTTTTAAAGATATGGCCTTCATAAATAGCACACTAGTGTTCTCATTTAAGCATCTCTTCTTGACAGACACAGATCTGGCTTTAATGGCAGGAGAGATCAATATATCAAAGACAATTCAGAAATGACCAAACAGTGCTACATCCTTAATAACAATCGATGAGATGTTTAAACCCTTACTGATAAGTAAAGGGTGTGTCCACGATTGTGTGTGGGTCCATGTACATGCTGAGTCAGATCAAAAGTTTTTAAAACAGTTTTGATTTCTTTTGCCATATTGTTTTCTGCATTATCTATGTGAATGTTAAAATCTCCAGTAATAGCAAAACAGTCAAACTCTGAGGAAATTGTTGATAACAGTTCTGTAAAGTCCTCAGCAAAGGCTGGAGAGTGTTTTGGAGGCCTGTAAATAATGATAAGTAAAATAAGTGGGGCACCTTTTAACACAATACCCAGATATTCAAAAGAGGGGTAGTTACCAAATGATGTTTGCTTACATTGATAGACATCTTTAAAAAGAGCAGCTACTCCCCCTCTCCTAGCAGCTCTGCAGACACTCATAAAAGTAAAGTTAGGAGGGGATGTTTCATTGAGGACTGTTGCACTGCAGCTGTCTTCTAGCCAAGTTTCATTTAGAAGCATAAAATCCAGGTTGTATGTGGTTTATTAAGTCATTGACTAGAAGTGATTTATTTTTAAGTGAGCGGATGTTTAAAAGTGCTAACTTAACAGTCTTACTTTTTGTTACTTTTGTCTTAGTTTGGCGTGCAATAGGCACCAGATTAGATGGGTTTGCTGTACGGCTTTTGAAGGCCTTAGACTTTCTATCATGTAATCGAACAGCAATAGAGAAAGATACAGGCACACTGGGTAAATATCACTGAGAGCTGGTATCAGTTGTTTTTGGTTCACCTCGAGCCGATGGAGGAGGGTGTGGGGCCTGGAGTTTTTGCAGAGGCCGAAGAGCTCTCACAAGTGGAGAGCGAGCTGGGCCCGCAGGCTTTCGTGGTTTTGGGGCCTGACTTTTTTTGGTTGATGTCTGGGGGCTTGCAGATAGTTTGGTTCCAGCAAACACCAGTTTTTCCACTTTCTCTGAGAAACACAGAAGATGCTGTGGAGATGCTGGAGATAGGGATAATGTGTCTGGTGATAGGGTAGAGGTTGGAGGGGGCTGTTTCTCTGGTGTTATTGGAGGCTGTAAAATGCTGTCCTGGTTTTCCAGCAAGTCGTCCTTGGGTGCTGAATGTTGGAGCAGTTCTAGTATGTCACAGTCTGTCTGTGGTGAGCGCTGTGGGCAGGGCTCAGCTAAGATTGTATCCGTGAGCAGAGGTTGTTTTGGCTGAGTGGTGTTATCATTGTCCTTGTTTGACGTGTCAACCGCATGTCCATCCAGGTGCTGAAGTGAAGTCCTGTGGTCATTCATACTGTGTCCAGGTGTGTGTGTGCCATTCAGGTTGAGTGTATTGGCACACACTGCAGAAGGATGATTGAGGGAGAAGTAGATATTGTCCTTTAGCACTCTTGAGCCAAGTTTGTTTGGGTGGTGGCCATCCTGTTGAAACAGTTGCCTTTGACTCCGATTGAAAAGATTGAAGTTGTCAATGAAGTTTACTCCTTTTATATTGCAGGTTTTTTGGAGCCATGTATTAAGCCCAAGCAACCGTGAAAATCTGTTTGTTCCTCTTGCTGGGAGTGGTCCACTGATCAATGTTTGTACTTTGGGTTCGCGTACCCCGAAGTGATAAAATAAAACAAAATTCTGTATCAAAATTTATAGGCAAGACAAGTAGTTTGTTTAGGCATGGGTTGTATGGAATTACAAACCTGCGCACATATTTTCAAAAGCACATAACTATAGAATCAATTCTGAATGAGCATGTGAACGCCGTCAGCGTTTATCACAGGTTCGCGTTTAAAGTCTGATCATTTCGACGGAGGTGAATCAATCAAAATTAACTTTAGCTGGAAATAACATTATTCAAGAACCGCTATAAAGCCAAAACAATCTGTTACCTTAAATTATATGTTTATCTCTGTAAAGCTGCTTTGAAACAATCCATTGTTAAAAGCGCTATATAAATGAAGATGACTTGACTACTTTCAGTCTTTTAAGTGTTTCAAAAAGTTCATTGAAATCCTTCTGAAGGAGTTCTGACTGCTCTTTATGAATATCATTTTTCCCCACATGAATGATGAGTCGATTTGCAGTCTTATGTTTCATCAGAATGTTCTCAAGTTCCCTGTTTACATCAGAAGTCGTTGCTTGTGGAAGGCAGCATGTAGTTGTATCCCTGCTAATAATGTTCTGATTATGGAGTCACCCACTATCAGAGTCCTGTGCTCGGCTGCGCTCTGAGCTGAGTGACGCTGTCTGCTTGACCTTGAGCGCCAGTTAGCACCAGTGTTAGCTACTGGCTGATTCAGTCTTTGTTCAAACACATTCATCACGTTTGGGGATTCCTCATTTACTTTCACTAATACTTCAAATCTGTTCTCAAGATGTATAGGCGGTGGTAGGAGACCAGTATTTGCAATCCTTGTCAGAGCCGTATCTGGGGTAGAGGAGGCTACTGCGGCAATATGTGATGCTTGTGACAATCTGATGTCTCGAGTGCCTTTGGGTCTCGCTCCCTGTTTGTGCCACCGATTTGTAAGTCGATCGGCTTGTTTCCTGACACTCAGTATGGCCTGTCGAGGAGGACTAGATTCATGGGACTCACCGGCTGTAGGCTGAGGGCATCCATGACGAAGCTCTGTTGTGTGTTCCGTCTGGTTTGGTGGTCCCACAAGTAACTTTGTTTCAAGAGCTACAATCCTTTGTAAAAGTCTGTGGCAGTTAGTGTAACAAGTAGATGCTAGAAGAGGCATTTTCTCTTATCCTTTAGAATGTAGGCATTTGTGTTTTCCTCCTCGGAATGTAAGCAGTGGGAGGCTGGTTGAAAAAAGTATTCTGCTTTTTTTGTAGTAATCCAAGCGTTTGAGCACTGTGTTGATTAGCTGAAGTTAAAATTAGGTGATAAAAGGATATACAATATAAAAATATAAAAGCGATAGAGCAAAGCGCGGAGCGGTAAGCAAGAGCGTCCGAACAGTAGCAGAGCAGGAAGTGTTCTGAAAACCACCTGTTGAATATTATAGGTTGTATTTTTAATCAGTTTGAATATTTTGGAAGTGAAATATGAAAGGTGAATATGGATTGTTGGAATTTTTCTAATGAAAATGTGTTTGAAATGTTTTGAATTTAAATATTCGCAGCTTAAATATTCAGCCATGCTAAATTTCAGCCCATAAAAATGCAAGCCCTAAACATACAATGGAAGCAGGGTTAATGCAATGCATATTTTTTTCAAGTAGTACAATTCAACAGGCTTTTTGTTTCAAAAACATTTGGCATTATTTTACTTGATTGATCGGTTTTGTTGATTGGGGGATTGTTTGATTTTGTTGTCGCTTGATTTTGATTTTGTTGTCGCTCCAACCCTTGCTGCAAGAAGGAAAGCACGGACCCTATCGAACATCTTCGGGGGTCCTCTCGGCGAGAAGAACACCATTCGACGAACAGGTTCTACTTCAGGGCATAAACACATCTCGTGGATGGCGCCGTGCTGGTGTTAGTACCTCTGGGGGTAAGTCACCTAGAACCTAGTTTCCAGAGGTCTGGACGTGGGTGCCATAGGGTGCCCCGTCTCTGAATCAGGAGGTCCTTCCTCAGAGGAATGGAGGGGGGACTGTCACAAGGAGCATGAGTTCTGGGACCCACGTCCGGGTGGGCCAGTAGGGCGCCACCACAAGGACCTGCTCCTCGTCCTCCCTGACTTTGCGAAGTGTCTGCGCAAGTAGGCTCAGTGGGGGAAACTCATATTTGCGGAGGCCCAACTGTGTGCCAGTGCGTCAGTGCCGAGTGTTCCCTCAGTCAGGGAGTAAAACAACTGGCAGTGGGAGGTCTCTGAGGAGGCAAACAGGTCTACCTGAGCCTCCCTGAATTCTCTCCATATCAGCTGAACCACCTGGGGGTGGAGTCGCCATTCCCCCGGAATCCCAGCCGGTGGCAGAGGAATCTGTGAATACCACAGCATGCCTGGACACCTGTTCCAAGGGGACTCCTGCCCGCAGGAAGGAGGGATCTGACCACAGACTGAAGGTCTGGCAGCACGCCGGTGTAATTGCCACCCGGTGAGTGCCGTGATGCCATGCCCATCTCGGGACTCGGCCGTGAAGCCAGTGCTGAAGCAGTCTCATATGAAGCAGACCTAGCGGGTTACCACTGCTGCTGCTGCCGCCATATGCCCCAGGAGCCTCTGAAAGAATTTCAGCCTTTGAATATGTTCAAGCAGTTCAGCACCAACTGAATACGCTGCTCCGTGAGGCGCACTGTCTGTGCGACCGAATCCAACTCCATACCGAGAAAAGAGATCCTCTGCACAGGGGAGAGTTTTGTCTCCCTGGCGTAATCCCAATTTCATCTGTTTAACCCGACGTGATGTTGGGAGTGATCGACTGAAAAGGAACACAGAAGATTTCACTGTGAAATATCTTTAGCATGTCGTTTCTATCAAGCTGCAAATGTGTAAACTGTGATACGTAAATGTGTGAGAATATAAACTTGATATTCTAAAACTTTCTTACACTGTTACAATCTCAGCAGAACTGTTCCATATTCGTGATTATGGGTGGAGCTATAGCATCACTGCAAGTGTGTAAAGACTTGAAAGTGAAGTGAAAGTGAAGTTAAACATATGAACAGGAGGCTTCACCAAACAACAGCATTTCATTTCAGAAACTCTGAAATCAACGACCAGATCTGATATTCACTCACAGGTAAGTGATGGAAATGTAAGAGCTAGTTCAGTAGTTTAATAGCATGAGGCAGCATCAGAATGCTGGTAAAAGTACTGTATGTCTTTTTTTTTGGCTGTAAATCAGAGCTTGATTATTTGTGGTCATGTCACACTTTAGAGACTTTAGAAACTAAAAGTACTTGAATTGGCGGCAGAATGAACAAATGAAAAATCAGAATGATGACTTTTCTAGTAAAAGTTGCATGTCTATTAACCCTTTACAGCACAGCGTTGCTATAAGGCAAGTTTTCTTAAGGCTTATGTTCAGTATGTTTCTATAAAAGATTTCAACTACTTAGAATGGCCAAAACATAAAGAACTGTCTAATAATATGTGGGAGTCATTATCAAGCACCATTTGAAAGCAGGATTTCCTTTTCTGACACATGGTCACAGGAGTACATGGTGTGAGAAGAAAGTAAGATTATATGCGTTGATAATCTTATTTAAAATCACATGAACTGTACATAAAAAAATGTATGTGTGAATGAAGGTGTAGAGAAGGTTTTATGAAGTTGTAATTTATTTTGCATGTTCAGAATTGTTTCCTTTCGTTGCCTCAGGGTGATAAGGGGTAATTTTCAAGGATGTCTTTGCTAACAATGTATTTGGACGTAATCACATATTATCACGTATTAGTGCACAATATAAGCTCTAAATATAGTTAGTATATTTCTTCACATTTTAAAAAAAAAGATTTGTGATAAGGTAATTTTGCTCTCTGACCAAATTGTCTTGTCTAGTAATACCTTGTGAATTAATCATTAGGCAACGAAAAAAATATTTTATTAATAAAATGTTCCCAAATGAACCAAGAAAAGGTGCGGAACACATTTTATCATGTACCATCAAAATGTGTGCAGTAGAGGGTTAAAAAAAACTGACACGTGGTATTTCAAGATGTTTATTTAGGTGGTTATTTGTTTGAAAAATACACTTTCACCTATTTCTGTGTTGTCTTTTATATAGAAACAGACCTTATCATGATTGTATAATATGGTGTTATAAAAACCAGTTACATTTGCTGTTTGGCTCTCAGAGATACATTTAGTTTCTGTATTTAGATGATTCTTCTGCAGCCCAATAGATCAGCAGCCATCAGAAGCACATGGTCTCAGACTGGCAGTTAGAGGCGGAGCTTATAGGCTCAGTGAGATTAGAGTTAGTGATGGAGATGAAGAGACTTCTCACTGAGGTTAGAGTTAGTGATGGAGATCGAGGGACTTCTCACTGAGGTTAGATTAGTGATGGAGATCGAGGGACTTCTCACTGAGGTTAGAGTTAGTGATGGAGATCGAGGGACTTCTCACTGAGGTTAGAGTTAGTGATGGAGATCGAGGGACTTCTCACTGAGGTTAGAGTTAGTGATGGAGATCGAGGGACTTCTCACTGAGGTTAGAGTTAGTGATTGAGATCGAGGGACTTCTCACTGAGGTTAGAGTTAGTGATGGAGATCGAGGGACTTCTCACTGAGGGTAGAGTTAGTGATGGAGGAACTTGCTATCAGAAACTGCTGTCTCATATGCCTTCTAATGGCATGAATGGCTGCTTTGACAGCTTGACAGTGGTTCCATAGTTTAAGTAGTTTTAACATATTTTAGTTATAATACTTTTTAACTATGCAACATCCATTTTAGAACACAAACTAAATTACTCAGTGCACATTACTTGTATTATGAAAGTTGCTCTCTTCAGCAATGTAGATGATATATTGTCGTCATTACTTATCTTTTCAGCCATGGCATCCTCCAGTGGTCCATCACTAAATGAGGAGCTCCAGTGCTCCATCTGTATGGAAGTGTTCACTGATCCAGTCACCACTCCATGTGGACACAACTTCTGCAGAACCTGCTTGATCAAGTGCTGGCCGAACTCACAGACCTGCTTCTGTCCACTCTGTAAAGGAAAATACAACAGAAGACCTGATCTCAAGATTAATACAACACTCAGAGAAGTTGTGCAACACTTTAAGGAGAAGCCCAATTTAGGAGAATCTGACGTGCTCTGTGACATCTGTGATGAAAGAAAGCAGAAAGCTGTGAAGACCTGCCTGATGTGTCAAAGCTCTTACTGTGAGACTCATCTGGAGCCTCATCTCAGTGTCCCACATCTAAAGAAACACACACTGATCAACACTGTGGAAAATCTGGAGAATTATATATGCCAGAAACACGAGAGACCTCTGGAGCTGTTCTGTAGAGATGATCAGACGTGTGTTTGTCTGTCCTGCACTGAAGGAGAACACAGGGGACACAACACTGTTCCTATAGAGGAGGAGAGTCGAGAGAAGAAGGTAAAGAGCTACAAACAAAGCACTTTAAACACCCCATGAAATTCAGTTCCCTATTAGTCAGTCACGTTCGACGTTACTTCGGACTGAACTGACGTATAGGGATCTCTTTTTTGAGGAAAAAAAGTTTTTTGTCCAAAAATTGGAATCTCTGTTTTTTTTCAGAATTAAGTAGTAGGAAATTACTAGTCATCCAGTTTTTTATATCAGCTATGCATTCCGTTCATTTTGTGGATTGGTAAGTTTCGTCAGAGCGTGAAGAAATATAGAGCTGAGTATCATCAGCATAACAGTGACAACTAATTGCTTACTTCCTAATGATATCTCCTAATGGTAGCATGTACAGAGTGAACAGCAATGGTCCTATTACTGAGCCTTGTGGTACGCCATACTGAACTTGTGATCGATAAGAAATCTCTTCATTTACTGCTACAAACTGATAACGGTCAGATAAGTATGATTTAAACCTTGCTAATGCAATTCCACTAATGCCAACATAATTTTCGAGTCTATTTAAAAGAATGTTGTGGTTGATAGTGTCAAATGCAGCACTAAGATCGAGTAGCACTAATAGTCGGTATAGGGCCTAACATACATGTTGTCGATTTAGATGATTTAACGAGTTTATAAAATTTTATTAGGAGTTTATTTAAAATTCACCCTCTTCTATAGCAATGAATTAATGGAATTTTTCATCAGTGAGACTACACTGCACTGTCTGATGCGATACTGTAGTAGACGGTTACATACTTATAATTTTCTCCCTGATATTATCAATCTTGTAAGTAAAAAAGTTCATAAAGTCATCACTGCTGTGCTGCTTGGAAACATCTGGGCTTGAAGCTTAATTTTTTGTTAGTTTAGTCACTGTTTCAAATACATTTGTTTATTTTCTTCTAATAGGGTTGAAAAATAAGCAGATCTAGCAGTTTTTAAGGCCTCTCTGTATGCTCTCTTTTAATGAAATGCGAAATACCTCTAGTTTTGTTTTCTTCCAGTTTCGCTCCATTTTTCTGGCTGCTCTCTTTAGGGCCTGTGCAGCCAGTACTAACTCTGATAGAAAGTCAGCAAATTCAAATACAAGCCAATCCACTTCCCGCTTCCAGTTATATAAGGCAGCGGCAAACTCACACACTAAGCTTTTGCTTCGGAGCAGAGCAGATGTTGTTTCACTCTGCTCTTCAATCATCGTTCAGTGAGTGAGTTGTTCCGTTGTTGGTGTGACTCTCCTGCCGGGTGAATCCCTGCGGTCCCATGGGGGACCCGGCATCTCATTCGGGGCTCCTGCAGAGGACCGGATGTCGAATGGAATCCTCTGACCATGTCCCACGGCTGGATGACTGGGAACGTCTAGGTTACTAATGTAACCTGGAAGCCTGTACACAATGCCTGTATCTCCGCTGAAACGGCTGGGACCCCGTCTCAGCTCCTCAGCAGAAAACTTAATGTCAGAGTTCACACGCTGCCTTATACCCAGAAACGGGGAGTGGATTGCAATTCAAATCTCACATTGGCTAGTTCTGTTACCACTCAAAAATGACTGGGCTCTAACGTGCGAGATAGCAATACATCAGTTTAATCCAACGTTACGTCTCCGTTCCATCTTTCGAGGAATGTGGGTTACATTAGTAACCTAAGTAAAACAATGAGTCCGCACACCAGAAAATGCCCCTAAGTGAATTTAATAGTTGCTCACCACATGTAACGTTTCGGGCCCAAGCCCTTCATCAGACATGGGCTTGTCTGATGAAGGGCTTGGGCCCGAAACGTTACATGTGGTGAGCAACTATTAAATTCACTTAGGAGCATTTTCTGGTGTGCGGACTCATTGTTTTACTTTTGCAACTACTTGTCTGCCCAGCACCCTTTATTGTTTTGGATGTGCGTGCTGCACCTTTTGAACTCTGTTACATTAGTAACCTAGACATTTTCTTTACTGTGTCTTGACATGTTGAAGAACTTTTTATTAGAAAAAACAGCTAAATCGAATAGTCTTTCATTACATCTGATAAAAGCTGATTTTGTCACTCTCAAAACAGTCAGACGGGTAATAAAAGATTCAAACTATAATTTTGAATTAATTTGATCTTGAAATGGTTTTAAAAAAACTAAATAAAACTAAGAATATGGAAAGCTATATTCAGTGATACATGTCTGTTTTTCTCTGTATGTAGAATCAGCTGGTTCAGACACAGATAGACGTTTATCAGATGATCCAGGACAGAATGAAGAAGATTCAAGAGATCCAGCACTCAGTAGAGCTGAGAAAGGTTTGTGCTTCGATCAACCCGAGTTCATATCCTGACTCATGGTCGTTTCCGATCCCCCTCTCCCATTTCACTTTCTGTTCACTCTCTAACTATCCTAGCAAAAAAATACTGTTAAAAAATTAAATGCATCATAATAGTTCAATCTATTTAATAAAAGCGTTAAAATAAATTTTGAGTTCTGCCATCATCTAGTAACCCTCATGTTGCTCCAAACACGTATGATGTTTTCCTATAGAGCTCAAATCTGTTGTATGGAGTTCTATTGGAGTTCTTCGACAGCTAGTCCTCAAGAGCAGCATGCAAAACATTTGAAAATCACACATTTTAAGTGACATAAGGTTAATTAAAGATGATAGAATTTTCATTTTGGGGTGAACTATCCCTTTAAATAATATGTGAATAGGGAATAGATTAACAAATATAACTGTTCTCATTCATCAGAGAAACACAGAGGAAGAGAGATCCTCCAGTGTTGAGATCTTCACTGATCTGATCCGCTCCATTGAGAGATCTCAGTCTGATCTGATGAAGATGATGGAGAAACAGCAGAAAGCAGCAGAGAAACAGGCTGAAGATCTCATTAAAGAGATACATCAGGAAATCACTGAGCTGAAGAGGAGAAACACTAAGCTGGAGCAGCTCTCACACACTGAAGATCATCTCCATCTCATACAGGTCTGTCAACATCTGTCTCAGTCAATATGTACAATATTACAGGACAAACGGTCTGTTATTTAAGGTCCACCCAATTGACCCAACGATGGTGTCCAATGGTGTGGCTGAAGGTTTCCTGTGTGTTCTGTCTTTTCAGTACGTTCAGTGCATGTTTGTCTAGCCCCCTATAGTGATTGCAACTATATAACAACTTAACTAAAATCAAGCTGTTCGTCAGACATCTTGAATCTCGCCTGATGTGCTTCATGCTCAGTCTAACCTGATATCTAGTATGTACTCAACCCTGGACACAGATTAGTGGAAACATGGATACAACAAATCTAGATTCAATAATCTCAGGTAAATCAGGTAATTATATAATGACAATAACATAATTATGTCGAAGATAATCACTACAAAACAATACAAAATGCTCAGAAATAAAGAGTAAAATATGCATACCTGAGATCTGAAAGATACATAATGCTGAGTGTATGGAAGACCTTCAGCATTACGGGCTGATCAGATTCAGAATCACACTGAGCCTTTTGCAACATTTCTTTAAATACTCAGAACAAGATAAAACATCCTCCAAATGGAGGCATGAACTAACAATTGGAATTTGCATTAATCAAGATCCCAGAATTGGGTAGTTTAGACCTTATTGAGGACAGAAGGTCATTTGCATGAAAGACCCTGGTAAAGGGCTCTCCCTCCACAGTAAGCAAAGTATTTCTAAACTCTCTAACTTGTAGCTTTTGGTCTATTTCTCTGGACATGAGACCATTGCACCAATCACACTGAAACATTTCATATGATACCAAACAATGCTGTCAATTCACTTGCATTGACAGAACATTGTCTTTTCATGTAATCATTGAGTGAATGGAAGAATAATATTTTTCTATTTTTCATTTTCATTTTTATTTAAAGTTTTAATAATTTTGCTTTTTTTTGACATTTGTATAACATTTTTTATGTTTTAAATGCCCATAGTTTTTATAATTTTTTTATAGAAGGTTGTAGTTTCAGTTATTTTAGGACGTCAAGTTACACTTACAGAAAATGACAAATGTTGCTGTCTTTGGATTGTGGGGGAAACCAGGGAAAAGTGTGTGTGTGTGTGTGTGTGTGTGTGTGTGTGTGTGTGTGTGTGTGATTTTAGTTTCATTAACTAAAATAACCCTCAGTCAGAAATCGTCTCAGGTTACTGGTCTAACCTATGTTCTCTGAATAGGGAACGAGACGCTACGTAGCGTAGACGCAGTGGGAAAGCCCTCTGGGTGTGCCGATTGTCTGAAGCCCATTTAGAATCACGGCAATACATTTGCTGATGGCGCGGGCCATATTATAATTATATTAGCGTGTGCACACCATCTGCTCCTCAGATTTCTCTGCCGAAAAAAGGAAGCTTGCTGGCAGCGCGAGGAGCTTGGCAGCGAACGCAGCGTCTTGTTCCCTATTCAGAGCACATAGGTTACACCAGTAACCAGAGACGTTCTCTTTCATAGGTTCACTCAACACTGCATAGCTTAGACGCAGTGGGAACGAAATGCCAAACTCGCCAACTAAGCGCTGCCGTAACTAGTACAACGACCAGATAAAATACATCATTGGTTCATGACTGGTAGCCTCTGTAACCCAGTTGGAAATTCTCTGCTTCGATGCAGCAAGCCCGCGGTGGCCAGCACCGAAACATACCAAGAGCTGACTAGATTTTCTCCAACCGCTAGAGCGATCTACATAGAACTACAACGCTCGGACAGGGAAAAGCAAATGAAGCTTCCCGTCTTCCTCAGAAACAAAGGGAGGAGGATGGAAAGAGTGAAGGTTGACAACCTGAGAGCGAAAAGGATGTGGACATATTCTGGCCTTGGTCTTAAAGTCACCTTGACCAGACCAGGGGCGAAGTCCATACATGTCTCGCTAACAGAAAAAGCCTGCAAATCCCCAACCTGCTTCAAAGAAGTCAAAGCTAATAAAAGAGTAACCTTGAGAATCCGCTCCGGAGCTGACTTCAAGGGCTCAAAGGGAGCCTCTGTTAAGCCGTCCAGGACGACTGACAGGTCCCAAGAGGGAACTCCAGGGGAGCGTGCTGGTTTCAGGCACCTAACCCTGCGCATAAATGCTGAGACTAGCCTTAGTTTCCCCAGGGGGATCTCATGCGACTCTCTATGAGCTGCAATAGCAGCAACGTATACTCTCAGAGTGGTAGCGGCCGCTCCAGAAGCAAACTTCTCCTGTAGGAACTCCAGCACTGAACCCACCGGGCAGCTGACTGGATCCATAGCGTGTGTCGAACACCATGACTCAAAAACTCTCCACTTGGAGGAATACAGCCTTCTCGTGGAAAGGGCTCTCGAATTCACAATTGTCTCCTGGACGTCAGTGGGAAGACCAAAGCTCAAAGCTAGTGGCCTCTGATGGGCCATACGCATAGCTTCCAAATGTCTGGGCGAGGATGCCATATCCTGCCCTGAAGCTGGGATAATAGATCCTCCCTGACCGGAATCTCCTAGGGAGGGGATTCCAGAAGAGGAATCAGCTCTGAGAACCATGGCTGGGATGGCCAGAATGGGGCTACGAGTAGGAGACGGGTTCTGCTCCCCCTCACCCTGGATAGAACCGCCTGGATCAATTTGACAGGCGGGAATGCATAAAGGTTCTGCATCGGCCATGGGTGGGTGAATGCATCTATTCCCAACGGTGCTGGGGGCTCAGGTAGAACCAAAGTGGGCATTGGGATGACTCCTGTGATGCAAAGAGGACCACTTCCGCCTTTCCGAACACGTCCCAAATCAGGGCTGCTGTTTGATGGTTCAGCATCCACTCCCCTGACCTGAGCTTCTGTCTCGACAGAAAATCCGCTGCGAGGTTCAAGATCCCGGGGACATGGACAGCCCTCAGTGAAAGGAACTTGTCCTGAGCCCACAGGAGGATGTGGAACATTGTCTGTTCTGACAATGACATGGTGCCCTTCCTGAAAAGGGAGAAAGTGTAGAAGGCCCAGGGAAAACGCTCTCAACTCCAAGCTGTTTATGTGCCAAGAGAGAGTCTCCCCAGTCCAGACCCCGCATGCTGGCCTGCCCTCGAAAACCGCACCCCAGCCGGTCAGAGAGGCATCCGTCTTAATCATTTGGCATTGGAAAACAGCGCCCATGCTGACCCCCTTCTGAAGAAAGAGGGGGCCCCGCCAGACTGAAAGGGCGCGGGAGCAACTGCGCAACACCTTCAACAGGCGAAGAGCCGGTCCTGACGACCAGGCTCCTGAGAGCTTCATCCACCACAGAAAAGGTCTCATGTGGAGCAACCCTAGGGGTAGCACAGGGGAGGCTGTGGCCATGAGACCCAGATGCCTGCGGCAAGTGCCCACAGAAACACAATGGCCAAGCGGGCCAAACATGTCACGAGTCTGGACATCTTCAGTGCTGGACATCCGGGCAGGAGCCAAACTGGATCGGTACCGCAGGGTCTGCCTGCTCCTGAAGAAAACTGAACGTGTCTCAGAGGATGCGAGTGGTAGATATCAAACATGTCAGGGGCGAGGGGAGAAAGCTTAACGAAAGTCAAGGAAAGCTCTCCTTTTTCTGACCTGAGGTTCAGGAGCGTTTTGAGGGAACTGGAGCGGAAGGTTTGTTAGACCGCTTCAGCTCAAGACGAATGTGAGGTCGCTGGCGGGGAAATGGACGACCGGAGGCTCCCCAAACCGTAGCTGGTGGGGGATGATCCGGGTCACTCCTCCTAGTGGCGAACTCCTTCCTGTGAAAGGCAGGTTCTCTGGGTTGAGACGGGGAGGGGTTAGACGACTCCCTAACCCTCCTGGGCATAAACTGCCTGAAGGCGGCCGACTGGGACTTGGCGGCTCGGAAATTGTCAACCACAGTGTTGACCGCCTCCCCGAACAGTCCAGACTGAGAAATCGGGGCATCCATTAAGGAAAACCTTCTCCTTGACAAGGATCTCTGTGAGATTGAGCCACAGGTGGCGCTCTGCAGCAACTGCGCCTGCCATAGAGCAATCTATAGTGCGCGCGGTGAGTTTGGTGGCTCTTAAGGCCAGATCCGTGGCCTTACGAAGCTCCTTGACAGCTTCTGGCGTTAGGCCAGTGCCCTCGTCCATCTCCTTTAGAACATCCGCTTGGTAGGCTTGGAGGATGGCCATAGTGTGAAGGGCCATGCCTGCCTGACCAGCTGCCATGTAGGACTTTCCTATAAGGGCGGAAGCAGTCCTGCAAGATTTAGAGGGAAGGAGGGGGGGAGATTTCCAAGATGGAGCCGACGACAGAGAAAGGTGAGTAGCCAGTGTGTCCTCGACCGCTGGGATGGGCGGAATAGCCCTGCTCCACAGAACCAACGAGGTTGGCAAAGTCAGCGGCTGCCGCATTAGTCAAACGGGTGGAAAAAGGCTGCTTCAAGGATCTGGAGGTCTCATGATGCAGATTACTAAAGAAGGGCAGCTTTCTTCACTCTGTCCTAGAATTAGGGCCACTTAAAAACCTTTCGTCGAGTTTAGACGACTGTAACTCGCGGGGCTCGTCGGGCCAGTCAATAGCGAGCTTCTCTGTAGCGCGCGAAAGCACATCAATAAGCTCGGGAGAGGGAGGGAGAAAAAGGGCAAGGCCCGTCTGCTCATACTCCATACCACTGAGCTCTACATCTGAACCCCAGGTCACGGATCCCCGCGAGGCCTCGGTGGTATCGTGGGGAGCGCGATGGGGGGGGGGACTCTTTCTCAAAAACCGCGAGCCGAGAGCGGAGGGCTTTGAGAAGTAAATTGTCACAAAATTTACATTTTGACAAACCTAGAACAGCCTCGCGCGTGCGGAAAAAAACTCAAACACTTAACACACTTACTGTGAGGGTCTTCACTCGCAATAAAGCGAGTGCATGGCGGCAGGCAACGACTAAATTCCATGGCACTTCCCCGCAAGGAGAACTGAGTTCCACTATTCCACTAATCTTTTCTGATTTATGGAGTAAAAAAAATCCCAAATCCCCTCAGTAAAAACCTTTAACTCTAATATGTCAACAGAATCAAACAAAAATGTTGAACCTGGCTTAATTCAATTTTCAGATTTCTGTTCTGGATATTTAATCAAATCAGTGCATATTCAATTAGACAATGCTTCATTTGCATATTTAAATATTTCAGAAACCTTTTAATAGAGAAAATATAAGCAATTATTCATGTAATCAATCAACTAGAGGAAGTACGGTCATATCCATCCATATTCATACAGAGGTCTTGCCTCGACTGTGTTAGAAAGCTCCTGTGTAAAACATATTGAATTTTCTGCTTTAAAAATAGTGATCATATTTAATAGTCTTCTCTCTCTCCTGCTATAGATGAACTCATCCCTGTACACTCGTCCACACACCAAGAACTGGACTGAGATCAGGATTGACTCTGAAGTGAACTCTCTGAAAAGAGCTCTGACTGAACTGAAGAAAACTCTAGATGAGACTCTAAATGAACAAATCAGTCAAACTGGTATGTGAATATCAAATACAGTGTATAGATTTTTTTTGTTATTAACTTAGACATTTTTAGAAAGTTTTTCAAGGAATATTATGGGTGAACAAAAAATTGGTGATAACCAACAAATATTTTATCTCAATCTACAAAAGATTACACTGTTTGAAAAATATAATTATAATATAACTTAAACTTGCCATGTTAGCATTAGACTGGTATGATAAAACGCTTACTAAAGGTATGTAAAGTTTTATCCAAACTATATATAACTGATGCCATATCCAGTTATTGCAGTATTACTTTAACTTACTTTAGAGACATGTATGTGATATGATGTACAAACACTAATACAAATCACTGTGAAAAAATTGTTACATGCTATTTAAAAACAAAATGGTAGTAAAAATATTACACATGGTATTTTTTAGTAGTTTTTAAGGCTTGATTTCTTTAATGAAATCTACCTGAATAAATAATGTAAAATATCCTAAATTATTTAATGTATGACACAATGAATTGAATATTTTCTTAGTGAAATGTGCTTTTTTTGTTGACTCTCAGAAGTGTGTGATTTTTAGTGAACGGAAATGACCTGTTTGAATTGGACTTGTATTGTATTTGACAGTGAGTCTGGTTTCTCCAAAGGTTTTTTTTTTCTCCATTCTGTCACTTGATGGAGTTTTGGTTCATCGCCACTGTCGCCTTTTACGTCTTTGTCGCCTTTGGCTTTTGACTTGAAAAATAAAGGTGACTTGATTTTAAGTTATGTTTAGAAGTAAAAGACTGTGTGATGCTCAGCACAGTATAAGAAACACACTTGTTACTGCACTGGCATTAGCAAACCTACTGAACAAAGCAACATAGTATTAGTATATGCAGTTATTCACAACCTATACGCTCTACTCTTCTGCACAATGGTAACAATCAAAACTTCAAAATAACAGAAACTCTTTCACATGTCAAACATAACTGAACATTAAACATAACAGGTGTTTCCCTTCACTCAACAACATAAATTAACACTTAATTTCAATATTTACTCTCCATTTCCAGCCATATGCAAAGCATGCTGGGAACTAACAATGGTGTCTCTACATAAAACTCACTGTTAACCTGAAACTATTGCTATAAATAATTCATCATTATATTGTCCTCTGTGTTCACAGGATTGAAGTTTGTGCAGAAGTTTGCAGGTAGGCCTACAGTGTGACTGACACCATTTTCTTCAATACATTGGTTATAATCTGTATTATATACTGTATCTGAAAATGTTTGTTCTGAAGTTGATTGATAATGTCTGATCTCTCTCAGTGGATGTGACTCTGGATCCTGATACAGCTCATCCACGTCTCATCCTGTCTGATGATGGAAAACAACTCAGTTATGGAGACGTTAAGCAGGACGTCCCAGAAAACCCAAAGAGATTTGATGAGAGTTACTGTGTTGTGACAAAGCAGGGATTCAGTTCAGGGAGATTTTACTATGAGGTGCAGGTGAAGGGAAATACTGAGTGGGATTTAGGAGTGATCAGAGAATCCATTAACAGGGAGGGGGACATAACACTGAGTCCTGAGGATGGAGTCTGGATTGTGATTCTGAGGAATGAGAATGAATATGATGCTTGTGAAAATCCACCTGTCTCTTTATCTCTGAGAGTGAAACCTGAGAAGGTTGGTGTGTTTGTGGATTATGAGGAGGGTCTGGTCTCTTTTTATGACGTGAAGTCCAGATCTCATCTCTACTCTTTCACTGCTCAGACTTTCACTGACAAACTCTATCCATTTTTCAGCCCAGGCGATTATGATAAAGGTAAAAACTCAAACTCACTGATCATCACTCCTGTCAGATGAAACGATCAAATTAACATAAAATCTCAAAAGATTAACTATGGATGTGCATGTTTTTTCAAAATGTAAATAAAAACCAAAAAAGAATTTGGACTAACCACAATCAAGAAGTTTTAACTTACAACTATTAGGAAAATGAATATGTGATACAAACTGAAAAAATAAATGTATATTCAGGCCCTTAAAAATCCTATTATAACAAAATATATGTGTTATATATAGTCTATGTGTAAATGGCTAATTTGTTCCACATCTATATATGTCTTTTGTCTAACATTATTAATTTTCTTTTCAAATCTACAATGAAATTTTACATATGCTTTCAAATTATATGGTGAAATTCTACAAAATGCTAAATTTACAAACTTTCCAGTATTTCTACAAAACTTTCTGAAGCCGTTTTCTCTCTCTTCTCTCCAGCTGTTAACACTGAATTACTTGTGAAATGTTGAGGTTCTTGGTTCATGTAAATAAAGACTTGGTTTACGTCTGTAAGCCTCATATATCTTTGTTTTGTATCATTATTTACTAGCATTTCCTGTTGTTTATACTGCTAAATATAACTTACTCAACATCACATATTAACTTTACATCGCTAGCTTCAATCTAAATTGACACAACATGCTAGTAATTTGCTAGCCTGTTAGCGTGCCACCAGTGTGCTCATTTATTTATTTATTTTGCTTGCGCCTTTTACCAATCCATTAAACAACTGTGGTGAGTATCAGTCAAACAAACACGGTGAGTCATGTCATCTTCTCCTCTTATTGTCACTTGCACTTCATGTAACATGTATAGCATAGCCTTTTCTGTCAGCACAGGATTTACATGTGATGAATGCGGGGAGATAGTCAGGCTGACAGAGAAGATTTCAGAACTAGAGACACGCATCCAAACTTTAATTGAGGTTAATTGTAAGAGTGCAAGGGCTTTAGATACTACTTTGGATACGATTAACTTAGAGAACGCTGAACATTGTTCGGTTCTGGCTGTAGTAGAGCCCGTGCAGCAGGGCAACTGGGTGACGATGAGACGGTGTAGTCGCGGGACAAAACACCGCTCTTCCGTTCCGATTACAACATCAAATAGATTCTCCTCACTCAGTGAAACACCCTCTGAGAATCCTGTTAAGTGCCCTAGTTATTGGCGATTGTATTACACGGAACGTGAAAATAGAGACACCAGCCACCATAGTCACATGTTTGCTTGGAGCCAGAGCGTCTGACATCAAAGCTAATTTAAAAGTGCTGGCTAATACTAATCTAATTTCTCTTAGATTATTATTCACGTCGGCACTAATGATGTTCGACTTCGCCAGCCGGAGATCACTAAAATTAACGTTAACCTGTTAACCGTTGCCAGAGCGCGGGCGCACTGAAGCGTTTTTTTTTTTTTAAATAGTTCAAAGTTACTATCATAATTTATGTTATTACCTTGACACACTATACATCATTAAAAAGATATAATACTCAAGTTTCAGTATTTGAGCACTATTGTATTCTGAGAAACTTATAGTGACAGTTATGTCTTAATTGGTTTTAGGAGTTATGTAATTAAAAAATGAGTCGATACCTTTAATATGAATTATGAGCGTCAGCCGCTCCCATTCCGAAAAAAACTCCTGTGTCGTCGTCATGACCAACGCAGTCTCATCCCAAGACGTCAACTGACGCTTTTGACCATACGTCAAACATCCGACGTTTTAGGGTACCCTTTAACGTCAGTTAGATGACACTATCTAATCCTACCCTACCCCAGACCTAAACCTACCCGCGTCATCTAACTGACGTTAAAGGTAAAGCGTCAGTTGGATGACGCCCCAGGATCGTCATCTAACTGATGTAAAGGGTACCCTAAAACGTCGGATGTTTGACGTATGGTCAAAAGCGTCAGTTAGTTGACGTCTTGGGATGAGACTGTGTTGTCATGACAGCGCTTGACAAAACAACGTCCCTCAGGGCTTTTAGCTCAACAATGTGCAGATTTGGAGAAATATTGCTCGATTCTCACAGGTCTAGATCAGATTTCTATAGACAGGAATAATATTTATTGAATTTTTACCCAAATGCGTCGATGTAATAATTATGAGCGCTGGTGTAGTGGACAAATTTTAATCTTACAGTAATCAGTAGTTAATAGAACTGAAGGGATTTTTTGAGCCATGTGACTCCTGATGATTTTGATGACATAAACTAAAATGTGTGTACGTGCATGGCGTGACACTCAGGAGCAGATGGGAGGAGACCTTTGACCTTAGGCACTGATCAGCGTTTTGGCCAGTGTATTTCTGTGTTAGGCTGTGGCCTGGAGGGAGGAGAGGCGCCTGTAATGCCCTTAAAAGACACAACAGCCACATCATATCTGTAAACGTAAAAGGAAAGGTCCTTGAAACGGGTATAAAACCCCCCGTCTGCTCTTCGAGGGCGTGTCACTCCTCGCACAGATTGAACTTTGTGTGTTTGGGACTGAACCTATTTCTGCAGGAATAAAATACTTCTTTTATTGAATTTGACTCTATGATTCTTACTCAGGTGATATTGACTGGTGGTGAATTTTGCCTCAACACTGGATACTCTGATGTACTGTGTTTTCAATCCATACTGGCAGCCTGAGGGCGCCGGCGCTCTATGCACAGTATATAGTCCATATATGGAACACACGAAGAAGTGCCAGAATCATGTGACATTCCAGGAACTGCCTGACAAACAAAGCTAACAGAGGCCCTGTCCCAAATGGCACACTCCGGACTTGTGGACTTCCTCAGAGTCCACACTTCGGTGACGTCATGTAGTGCAGACCTATAGGGCCCTTAGCGCGAGTCCGTGAGGGCGTATTGAGAGGTATTTCTGGGACAGACTCGATCGTCACGCCGGAAGCAAGAAGACGGTCTGATTGTTGTTATGGACAGGAGCTACAGGTTCGGGGAAATATGCTGCCTATTGTTGTTGTGTTTACATGACTCAGTAAAGCCCTGACATTCTGTTCTATTTAATGAATCATAATGCGATCGTATTATTCAGCTCGCTATTATTAGCCTATGTTTGAGACATCAACCACTGGTCGATGATCATAATGTTTGTATAAACTTGTCCTAAAAACCGTAATGATAATTACACTTAAAGATTTTCTTCTCAGCCATGTTAACAATTGTCCGTGAGCGAAATCTCCTCCCATCCGTCGTCTGATTGGCCTTTCGCAAGGATTCCTGGGTAGTTAAAGTGCGTGGAGCCTGCATCTATGCGGGCTTCGCGGAAGACCGCTTCAAGGGTACAAAGGGGGCGCTGCTGAGCACACTTCAGAGCGTTAAAATGCTAAATGGGACGGCCTACGGACTCGTAGACTCGGCGAGCACGCGCAATTTAAGTCCACGAGACCGAAAGTCCGCATGAAGTGCGCCATTTGGGACAGGGCCAGAGATCGCTGTAACCATAGGCTGCGTTCCAAACCGCATACTTCCCTACTATTTAGTATGGGAAAAAGAGTAGGCGAGCGAAAAAGTATGTATGAATCCAAAAGAGTAGGCGAGAATTACCTGGGTGACGTACTAATTATCGCGAAATTCGGACTTAAGTGCGTTCGAATATGCCTACTTTCCTACTATATAGTAGGCGAAAACAGTACGTGAAGGAAGCATTACGTTCGAAACATCAGTATTCATAAAAGAGTAGGGGAGAAGTTCCCGGATGGCTTACTGCTTCCGGCCCGATTTTTGAGTGCTCGTCCGATGGATACTCATCTATCCCAGGAGGCCACGCGAGAGCATACGTCATTATCAAACATCACGGAGATCAGCGACGCCGGGGGTTTTCAAATGTGAGTAAACACGGTTCCTTATGTGTTAAACTACTATAGAGTAAACGTTTTAACTGTTGAAGGTGTAAAGTAGTTAGACAGTATAGTATAGTTGTGATTTTGCTGTAAAAACATGTTTTGTATAGCTAGCTAACAGGGGAGCTCTAAGCACACGTAACGTCTCTAAAGTGGATTAACATAACCATATAAGTTACATCTTAAACACGCTTATTTAAAATGTCTATTTACATCTGAAAGGAAAATATTGTAAGTATTGACATATAGCAGATGAGCACATCCCAACATGAAAAAGACATCTGAGTGATGTATGTGTGGCATTATTAATTCAATTCAATTCAAATTTATTTGTATAGCGCTTTTCACAATACATATTGTTTCAAAGCAGCTTTACAGAAAGTGCATTTCAGAAATGTACATAGAAAAGTACAGTTAGTTAATCATGTATTAACAAAGAAAATCTTGGTCGACTGAAGTCCTGAAATTTTCGACTAAAAATCCACTAAAAATGTTTATTAAAGGTTCTCTAAGCGATGTCGGGTGACGTCACTTCTTGTTGACGTTTAAAGTATTGTCAAACAAAACGGAGGCTAGCTAGACCCTCCCTCCTCCTCATCCGTGCACTAACCCCCCAAACCCCGCCCCCAAGTCCTTCTCGTCGGTGATTGGCTGGAACTGTTTGTCATGTTTCGTGATTATTATAGGATAACATCAATTCACTGTTGTCAACACTGTTGACATTAGACAAATGTGCTGTAAATAAACAAATCTATAAAGTAACTAAACATGTTTTTATTCAGACTGGTGTGAGCACTGAGGATGAGGAGCCCAGAGCTGAATCCTGGAAACGGTGCCATGGATGAGACGCTCCATCTCTCCATCTGCCCTTATCGCCTCAGATTGTGAAGCGCAGCTCAACACAAGCTCCGGCACGAAGGCACGCTCACCTCTGGTGAATTCATCAAAATAAAGCCGCAGAATGGGAACCGCTGTGTTGAGATGGAAATAGGATTTGGGGTTCATCGCCTGTAAATGCTTGTTGTTTGAATAAAGATTTGTTTCATGTGTTGTTGAATTGTATATGCATTTGTTTATTGTGTGATGGTTACTTTTATTTGTTTTTTTACTCATTTATTCATGTTTCTTATTGTTGTCAGTATATAAAATATAATTATTTAATGTATGCATTAATTCATTGCTTGACTGACAATTGAGATGTTCACGTGTATTCATGCATAACTCATATGACAAAACAAATTACATTTTGCTTTTTTATTAAATCATATCATTTTTATTATATAAAAAAGTAATATAATTAAGTATTGGTCAGCATTTAATATTATTTTGTTTAAGTTTTGGGGTGGGGTAACAATGGAATTCATTCTGAGGTAATATTAATTTTTAAGGAGCGATACTTACATTTTTTGAGTATAAAGTCAACAGTTTTCTCCAAAGGAGATCTTCGAGCAGCCGCCCGTCTCCTTTGTGCAGACATTACAAACGCAGAGGAAAACTGTTCTAGGTTGTGCTGTCGAGTTACTGATGTTATGAAGTGTTAGTGCACATGTCGCTCATATAGGCTAATTTAAACTTATAAACTTATTACATAAAGATCATGGAAAGATACCATAGTTGTATCTAACAATGAACAATCATAATGACAAAACATAAAGATCATTGGTTTGTTTGTGTACATCATCATAATATGATATTTATACACAGGAAAAAAGAACAATAACAAGGCTAAATATCTTTAAATAGTTCTTCATAATACATTAAAAATTGATTTGTTGTTATAAGTTTGAGGGATGAAACGAGAGGTAAATTCATCAAGAAAAGAGGAAAACTTAAAGGAGAAACTTTTTGGGTATAAAATAAAGAAATTAACAACATTCAAGAGATGACGATTTTGGGGTTTCTTAAAAATGAAACCGTGGTAAACAATTTAAGAACACTAGCGGTTCAATGTTCAATATAAACACGAATCCGACTCTAATGCGACTGAGCGTGTTTCACACATAACTGTTGATAGTTAGATATAATTTATCTAGCAAGTGATATTTACGATATGTTAAAACATTTTGGCGATGAGGCCAAAAACTGCTTACTTTTCATAAAAAGAAGAACGATTCTTAAGACATAAAACACAACGCCTGTTTTCTGGATCAGGCCTTAAAGACCCCATGCCTAAAACTCTTGTGTCAAAGTATCGGTGTAGACGGAATAAAAATGAATCATCCCGCCTTTCACGTTGTTTAACCAGCTTAACTGTTGTTTAGCCACATACACAAAATAACTGCGTATCTATGACTGTGCTGTGAAATGGGGAATAGCTAGACGAGTTGAATAGTTTTATAGGTAACAGAAAAGCAGCAATACTCAGCTTTAATGTCGATGTTTCGTAGACATAGCTGAAAGATGTTCTAAAAGAAATATCTCATGTTTTTGCAAATTGTACAAAAAAAACCCAAAAAGAAGCAAGATGTAAACGGCGTAATCGATTAGTATATAAAATGTCAATTACAAACATACAAAACTGATCACGAGCGGCTTTTCGTATTTGTTTTAAATGGAAGCAGGCTGATCTCTAAAATTAATTTTAAACACCAAACTTTGTTTAACAGTCTCAATGATCACGCCTCTCTCAGTGCAATAGTCAGATGTGATTCTGTTGTAATCGTGTAAAACAGCATGCGCTTACTTTTGCGTTAATACTTTGTGTGATTCCACATCGTAGATAGAGGAAAGGTTGCACTAAACAAAGTATCAATTTAGTTCTCAAACAGAAATAGTATCACTTAAATTATCAACGGTCATTTATTCCTATAAACACTGAATGTTGACGGCTCTCAAAGAAAAGTCTTTACCTAAAACACATACGGTCCAACATGTGAAACAGTGACATCGGCTAGCTATCGGAATAGTAATAAAACCATCGTTCGCAAACTTTTGTCTATTTATTATAAACAGTGCTTTTCAACCCTCCTGTCTTAGTGATTTGGTCTTTTGCATTACTGTATAAAGTTAGTCCATAGGCTAGAGTATGGTACTTTGCATCGCTACGGTGTGACAAAATACAGCCAAATATTTAAGCACTACTATTTACACACACACACACACACACACACACACAATGCAGGAGAATATCTTACTGTAGCTTGTGAACATTCCGTTATCTGATTATTTTGGGTCAGAAAACAATTTTGAACAAAATTGTGTGCTGGCTATTGAAGTGTTAGTTAAAAATAAAGGTATTAGTTGATAACAAACCATAATATAATTACAGTTTGATAATATTTTATTTTAGTAAAGCTATGACCGTATCACCCACCACAAAGTTTTGCGTTTGTGGTTGAGACCTCGCAGAGATTACGCCAATATTAGGGTTCTCAAACATCGGATGTTTGCACTATGCCTGACACTTAGTAATCAACAGGCATTTCTGTAGGTTTGTCAAAAGAAAGAAACTGTTATCATGGTTTTAAACACTACTTTTCTTAAAACATTGTGTCAGACGTATTTGGTAGCATGATTATCTTGTTTCATTGTGTATTAAGTCCATATTTATCAAGCTGATATTTGTAGAAAGTCAATTTATCAAAGAAAAAAGAACCGGTTAATGGCCTTGTGTCAGAACACAGCAAATATGAAGAAGTGCTTTTACATTTTTGTTCAAATTTTAAAGTAAGATTATCCTTTAAAAAGTGTAATACAAATCGTATAGAGTAATTGATTTTGGGGGAACGTTGCAAGCTAGTGTCATTAAACTTAATCTTTGGTTTTAAGGGGAATTAAATATTCTCAGGACCCCCATCGACCCCTGAAGTTATCTGAAGATCTCTCATGTGTAGATTCACTCGGTTGAAAAATGTAATTGTAAAATTGAAAGTTTTGTAATTTACACATCTAAAATTAAAGGTACAGTAGTTTTAAAAAAAAGTATTTTAATAGCTAAAATAAATGTCTTTATTCATAAATATGATCTCATTGGTGTAAAATTAGCTCTGCCAATGTTCTGACTTTTCAATAAGAATTTCTTATCTTTATTTACATGGTACGGATAAGTCCATGGAGGCCTCCATGTTGTTCCGCCATCTTGAAAAACTATAATAGTGGAGAGGGGCAAAAAGTGCTAGCCTGCCTCAACTAGCCAACCTTTTCGTTCAGAGCCGGCTGACTGACACCATCTGAAGCGGTCAGTGAGAGGCGCTTGAAAGGCTGCACTGCACGGTACTTCATAATGCAATCCTCGTAGCCATGATAAAGCTTAAAAAATTCATTGAAAGTGAAACGTATCCGGCAAATTCAAAACGAGGGTAAATATCGGGATAGCTTTTCCTAGGTGGATAGAGCTAATGAAGGAGAAGTTGCCTGCTTTCTTCTCGACAAGTCAATGTTACGGTCTAAATTACAAGCTTTTTCTTTCCATGGTTGTGTCATTCATTATATAGGCGGCATAACGGTAGAACATGTATAGTTAAACCCGAAAAAGTGCTATTGGACGACATGTCGTAGCTTCCTGGCACATAACGCTCACCGTAGTCGCAACACGCATTTAAAAAAGCGCGGCGCTAGAGAGCACTATGCGTTTGAATGCAAAATACAATTTCACCACTAGATGGGAGAAATTGCTACACAGCGTACCTTTAAGGGACTAAGCTATAGGGTCTTTAACAAAAAGCCTCCAAAATGATGGGGGTCAAAGGGCATGTTTCTGCTATAGTATCATCGGCTCTCCCCAAAGTCTGTTCATGTGGTCAACAGACAGCCTGTCGCATCAACAAATGCTGACATTTGAAAATTCTACATATATTTTGAGTAGATAACCGATAGTATATTGTCAGTGAAGGGTTTCACCCTGTGTGTTTCCACAATGAATAAAAGTGAAAATGATATATCTTATAGGTACAATTGGTCATAGCTACCGTATAAAAAAAAAAAAAAAAAGTAAGATCATGCTTTGAATTAAGACGAGTAAAATTAAATATTCGCTCAAGACCGACTTTACTTATGGACCACAGAGGCACATTTCGTCTCTGAAAATGTGTGGTGATTTTCTAAATGATACAACTTAATCTAAATAAGAGCAATGTAGAGTCCTGGGATTTCTTTTAAAATAACAACAAAAAAACTAACTTTGACAACATGTTTCATGTGGCATGGGCAAAAATACTGTTTAAAATATTTTTGTATAAATAAGATCTAAGACGCCAAATATTCATATATTCATTTGTGTTCTGAAGATGAACGAAACTCTTACTGGTTTGGAACAACATGAGGGTGAATAATTAATGTCAGAATTAAATTTTTTGGATTGATTAAATCTTTAATTTACTTTGAAATCAGTAAATTCAAGTCTTAATCTAACCAAAATAGTTTCTTGTTTGAGTCGATGATTGAACTTTTTTCACCATTGACTTGCTTAATTTATAAAACACAAATGGTATTAATAGTACTTGGTCTGGTTTTGTGTTGTCTAGGGAACCAGTACTACAGGATTTTTTGAGAAAGTTGGATCTGCACAGCCTTTCCTGCTCTGTGAAACAACAACTATGCACTGAACTTTACTGTTAGCAACTGGACACAACTGATCCACTCATATCCTGCTACTGTTTTTCATCTGTTGAATGTTGTTGACTCAAGCACTGCTGTACTGTTGCAAAGTCAAAGGTACTGAATCAACTTTACTGAC
Source organism: Tiaroga cobitis (assembly GCA_030578255.1). NCBI lineage: Eukaryota > Metazoa > Chordata > Actinopteri > Cypriniformes > Leuciscidae > Tiaroga > Tiaroga cobitis. Next base: position 2,661,468 of record CM060613.1, read on the forward strand.
ACAGGACTTACATTCACTGACATGTTCAGGACTTGAAGTATTACAGACCATTTGATAAGCAGCTTTCATATAATTTTGATGACAGACATGCCTATATTGTGCATTCATCGTTTATTTTAAAAGTTAACCTATGATTTAAAGGGGCTTGTTCGTTAATAAAAAACTAGTTTGTTAAAACAACTGTTTGCATTTTGCCTTTATTTTTAACTTTACAATAAACAGAAGTCTACTATGATCACAGACTAAGGTTACAATTTAACTTTCTGGATTGTTTTGAAATAAAGTTTTGAAAGAGTAATATAGAGTGATGTGTTTATTTCAAAGTGAACTTATTCTTTTCAGATTAAATGATTTGTCAGTTTATTTTACAGTTCTTTAAAGTAGGTAATGCAGAACCATAATAAGAAAAACTTGTAACTCCTTTGGTGTTTTTATTTGTAAAAAGGTGTTCTATCAACACCAGGATGGTGTAATATTTGACTCCTATAAGGTTGAGAAGATTGTGATTTCCATTCTTTTAAAGTGTTAGGTCAACACCAGAACGGTGTAGAATTTTAACTCTGCCCGTGTTTGTTACATGTATGTCCTGTTTCCCCCTGCATTGTGTATTTGGTTCAGTCCTGTATCTCAGTTTTCCCGCTCCTCGTTTGTGTTCAGTTCCTTCACCTGTCTAGTTCATTTGCCCCAGCTGTGCCTTGTTTCCCTATTCTGTTCTCTGTGTATGTAAACCCTGTGTTCTCCCTCACTCCTGGTCGGTCAATGTTTGAGCATAAGCTCTTTGTTGTATTTTGCCTTCTAGAAATTAAACCTTTGATTTTGATGTAGTGATTCGTCTGCCTCCATCTCCAAGCCTATACGGTGACAGATTGACCGACCTAGACAGAAAGTGACAAGATGGGTATTTTCCTCACCCCTTCCAACCCCAACGAATCTAAGCTGATCTGTTTCCAAGACGGCCGGCACATCGAGGAGTATGTTGCTGAATTCCTGGAGCTCTCTGAAGGGGTAAGCTGGGCAGAAGAGGTCCAGAAGACCGTCTTTTGGTTTGGGTTAGATGATACCCTTCATCATCAAGCTCCAGCGGCGGTAATCCCAGGATCTTTTGCCCACTACCTGGATCATGTGCTATGGTTGAGTGGCTCACCCTTCACCGTAGTTGAGGTTGATGACATCGCCACTCAACCACCAACTCCAGCCATCTCCACCACGCCAACCATCATCCCAGAGTCTAGTCCCGCCGAGATAGTCACACCAGAGTCCTTAGTTCCTCTCCTCGTCCAGGTTCCAGAGGAGATGAACCTTATAGACTTTGACTCTGAGCCAGTGTTTCTCCCCGTCATGTCTGCCGAGCCTGAGCTCCCCTGCAGCCCTGCCGAGCCTGAGCCCGTCGCCTGCCCGCCAGAGCCTGAGCCCGTCGCCTGCCCGCCAGAGCCTGAGCCCGTCGCCTGCCCGCCAGAGCCTGAGCCCGTCGCCTGCCCGCCAGAGCCTGAGCCCGTCGCCTGCCCGCCAGAGCCTGAGCCCGTCGCCTGCCCGCCAGAGCCTGAGCCCGTCGCCTGCCCGCCAGAGCCTGAGCCCGTCGCCTGCCCGCCAGAGCCTGAGCCCGTCGCCTGCCCGCCAGAGCCTGAGCCCGTCGCCTGCCCGCCAGAGCCTGAGCCCGTCGCCTGCCCGCCAGAGCCTGAGCCCGTCGCCTGCCCTTCAGGGCCTTCTCCGCTGGTCCCGTCCAGCCCTTCAGGGCCTTCTCCGCTGGTCCCGTCCAGCCCTTCAGGGCCTTCTCCGCTGGTCCCGTCCAGCCCTTCAGGGCCTTCTCCGCTGGTCCCGTCCAGCCCTTCAGAGCCTTCTCCGCTGGTCCCGTCCAGCCCTTCAGAGCCTTCTCCGCTGGTCCCGTCCAGCCCTTCTGAGCCTTCTCCGCTGGTCCCGTCCAGCCCTTCTGAGCCTTCGCCGCTGGTTCCATCCAGCATAGCCGGTCCTTCACCGCTAGCCCAGCCAGAGACTTTCCACGTCCCGTCTGCCCACCCAGAGCCTGTCCCAGAGCCTGTGATTCCCCCCAAGAAAGTTTTGGGGGGGGGATATAGGCCACCTGATGGTGCGTCTCCGCCATGGCCCCCTGACCAGCTTGCTCCGCCCTGGCCACCGGAAGAGGCGTCTCCACCCTGGTCACCTGAAGGGGCGTCTCCGCCATGGCCCCCTGACCAGCTTGCTCCGCCCTGGCCACCGGAAGTGGCCTCTCCACCCTGGCCACCTGAAGTGGCCTCTCCACCCTGGCCACCTGAAGTGGCCTCTCCACCCTGGCCACCTGAAGTGGCCTCTCCACCCTGGCCACCCGAGGGAAAGTCTCCACCCTGGCCACCCGAGGGAAAGACTCCGCCCTGGCCTCCTGCATGTCCTGCTCCGCCCTGGAGGCTTCCTGCTTCGGGTAGGCCACTCCCTCGTCAGCCTCCAGGGCGCCCACCCCCCCACCCTTATTGATGTTACTCGGCGCGAGGACGCGCCTTGCAGGAGGGGGAGCTAATGTTACATGTATGTCCTGTTTCCCCCTGCATTGTGTATTTGGTTCAGTCCTGTATCTCAGTTTTCCCGCTCCTCGTTTGTGTTCAGTTCCTTCACCTGTCTAGTTCATTTGCCCCAGCTGTGCCTTGTTTCCCTATTCTGTTCTCTGTGTATGTAAACCCTGTGTTCTCCCTCACTCCTGGTCGGTCAATGTTTGAGCATAAGCTCTTTGTTGTATTTTGCCTTCTAGAAATTAAACCTTTGATTTTGATGTAGTGATTCGTCTGCCTCCATCTCCAAGCCTATACGGTGACAGTGTTTACTACAAAGCTGCACCCAGCTCTGTAACAGTGTAGTTGTTCTCTGCATTGGTGTTAAAACTCTACTCTCTTAGCGTTCATATTGTAACACTGTGTCGGTGTTGCGAGAGGCAACACTTTTGAAAGTGTTGAACTAACACTTTGTGGGTGGTTCCCATATATACACTTTTAAAGTGTTGAAATTAACTCTATTGGCGTTGATTTCCGGATTTCAAATTTACTGTGTCGATCAGGAAAAAGGACGGTGCTATCTTTCGTGCCTGTGTGAGGTTTGTGCAGCTGAAGAGACGGCATTTCTCTTCCGCATCGTCTTCGAACAAGAACATGTATATCAGGAATAAAAATATCTCTGTCTCTCGATGAGAAACCGCTCATTTATATTGTGTAACGTTATATTGTGTATATCACGTAACGTTAGTCTGGTCGGATATTAATGAGCATTACATACGATACGCGCCTGATCAAAGCTTATAGTTTCCGTTATTGGTAAATTCCAATACTCCTAGATGACCAATAATAGCTTTGCTATTAACTGATATACGATGGTAATAATCTGTACAATATTGTGAGCACAATGTATATCGTTAGCGAACGTGTATAGGCTATATCTATAAGCTAGCAGCAGTGGTCTCTCACCACGACACCTGCCGTTCTCAGTGGCGGCGTTTCACAAAACTAGAGTATTCCCCATTACTCTGTGCATGTAGAACAACGACATTACCGAACGATATATACACCTCACATTTTACCAAACAGAATGAATGATGCACTATTAAGTCTATTAGCCTATACCAGGGGCGTTTCCAGCATTGAAGGACATCCGGGGCTTAGCCCAGACCATTTTGTGTAAATACAGGGATCACTCAAAGAGGTTTTTTTATTTTATTACAGTAACAATTAAAAAAAAAAGACGATATGATGATATACAGTATAAAATTAATGTAAGTGATCACTCGGATTTAGACCTATCTATATTGTATTTATATAAAACGTTTACAGGCAAATTTTCTTAATTTATTTCCCCGGCGTCGAAATCAGGCACATATAAATGTCAGGAAACACGATTCCTGGCTGCATGTCAATATCCATGGATCACTGGATCTTTGATAAGTTGTAAGGAACACTATATCGAGTCCAACTTTTAGTTTAAACTGATAATAGTTTGTTTTACTCGCGTTAACGCAGTTTCCCCTATTAACTCCAGTCACGCAGCAGCTCTTCTGCCACTCAGTCCGGCTGAGGGGGGCGTGTCCAGCGGGAGAGTGACGTTAATGCATTCTCTCTATACATGGATGACTTTAGTCTACGTTCATTGACACACCATGGCATCGAACTGTATATAATTCTCAATGTACATCTGTCAAAAACTTTTCATTAGGAGCATTGGGATAAACAATGTTTCACTTTTATCTTTCTCCAAAGTAAAATGACTGATTTATTGTTACCAGTTTCCATGTCTGATCCTGGCACAGCTGCTACTGCTGCTGCTGGCTCCTCCCCAGTCTGCAGCTCATCTTTGCTACCCTCTACAAAACCATTTAATCAAATCAAAGTGTATATTTACTACAAACTACAAACACAAAACAAGTCACACATACATTTTATGTTAATGCTTATTGGTTATCCTTAGAGAAAACAACACCTGATAAACAAGGAAAGTATTCAGTGCAGTGGGATAAAACTAATGTTTCTGGCTACCCTTACGAAAAAGAAGTATACTTCAAGTTCATTTTATGAAGAAGTATTATTCGTTTAAATGTGTTATAAGTGTAAGAGTAGTAAACTTTAAGTACACAACTAGGTTTCTCATTTTGCATCTGTACTACAAGTGAACTTATAAGTATACTAGTAGTAGTTTACTATTTTAATACAATTAGTATTTTTTTAGTTTATGAAAGTACACACTGAAGTGTACTGTCAGTAAACTACTAGTTTATACTGCAATTATACTTGCAAGTTTTCTTTAAGTTAACACACTTACTTGTTATAGTTCAGTATTTATGAATTATTTTTGCACTTGCAGTATACTATTATGTTCAAATGTAATTTTTTTTTTATTAAAAAATACCTTTAACTGTACTTTAATTTTAAAGACTTTCATTAGCTTCATGCATTCTTTTTTTATCAACACTTGAATGTTGGTAAGTTTCATAAAGAAAGGCAACATTAGAATTGGAATTTAAAGGATTAAATAAAATGATGCAGACAAAATTAAAATGAGGCACACTGCTTATGACTTGCGTGACGCGGGACAACAAACGAGGCTGAATCCAGCTACTTATTCGCAGCTACTTATTGACGCTATCCGTTCCACCTTAAATGACGCGAACTTCCGCGTTTGACGCTTTACTTAATGACGCTCGAGTTTAGGGACCGTGTGCTTTTCTCTCTTTTTTGCGTTTTTGAAAGGTTGTGTTAGGCCTACTTTTTTTGTCTATTTTTAGAATAAAATAATAATAAAAATGTTTAAATGCAAATAAAACTGATATATCAGCGAAAATGGACTGTAAAAATATAAAGGCACATAAGGCTACAGTATTTTTTAATTATTGTGCATGTCATTAGCTCAATTTAAGGACCATGTGGGTTTTCACTTATTCACACATTTTTTATATTTTCAGAAAAGAATAGCCTAATTAACATAATTTTAAGGTATTTAAATACATTCAATACATGTATTGTTTTGTATTATTATGACAAAATATAATTTGTATTAATAAAATTACAGCCTCTTATGAAGATTTCAGATGACCCAGCACCTTTGAAGATTAAACCTTCCCCTGCAAGGACTCCAGAATCAAACATGGAAGATTGTACAAACATTATCATTACGTTAAACTGCACACTAATCTTGGTAAAATGCATGTTTGATATTTGTAAATATTTTTTTTTACTAACTTATATAAATGTACTTTCTGATATCTTATAAAATCCTAATGTGATTTTGTAACACAGAAACCTGCATTTTCTGTAAAGCTCCTTTTAAATGATGTATTGTGAAAAGCATTATACATGTATGAATTAAATTAATTGACTTGTAAGCATTCAGTTTTTACTGTACAATTATTTTTTGAATTTTGCATTTCACAGTGCTCAATGAACCGCCTAATGCATTTTCTGGCCATTTCGCTGTGCTGTTTCTTGGCCAACTCAGAGGGTGCGTTAAATTGGACATTGTCCCTTTATAATATCTACTCCTCTAACGAAATCAACAATTTGAGCATTTTTTACTGTAGAATTTTTTTTAATGAATTTTTTAATTTTGCATTTTACAGTGCTCAATGAACCGCCTAATGCATTTTCTGGCCATTTCGCGGCGCTGTTTCTTGGCCAGCTCAGAGGGTGCGTTAAATTGGTTATTGTCCCTTTATAGTAAAGCTACTCCTCTAACGAAATCCACAATTTGAGCAGTTTTTACTGTAGAATTTTTTTTTTATGAATTTTTGAATTTTGCATTTTACACAGTGCTCAATGAGCCGCCTAATGCATTTTCTGGCCATTTCGTGGCGCTGTCTCTCGGCCGCCTCCAAGAGGGTGCGTTAAATTGGACATCATCCTATTATAGGACAGCTGTTCCTCTAAAGAAATTCAAATTTTTAGCATTTTTTACTGTAGAATTTTTTTTTAATGAATTTTTTAATTTCGCATTTTACACAGTGCTCAATGAGCCGCCTAATGCATTTCTGGCCATTTCGCGGCGCTGTTTCTCGGCCACCTCAGAGGGTGCGTTAAATTTGACATTGTCCCTTTATAGTAGAGCTACTCCTCTAACGAAATCAACAATTTGAGCAGTTTTTACTGTAGAATTTTTTTTTAATGAATTTTTGAGTTTTGCATTTTACACAGTGCTCAATGAACCGCCTAATGTTTTTTCTGGCTATTTCGCGGCGCTGTTTCTTGGCCACCTCAGAGGGTGCGTTAAATTGGTTATTGTCCATTTATAGTAAAGCTACTCCTCTAACGAAATCCACAATTTGAGCAGTTTTTACTGTAGAATTTTTTTTTAATGAATTTTTGAATTTTGCATTATACACAGTGCTCAATGAGCCGCCTAATGCATTTTCTGGCCATTTCGCGGCGCTGTTTTTCGGCAGCCACAGAGGGTGCGTTAAATTGGACATCATCCTATTATAGGACAGCCGTTCCTCTAAAGAAATTCAAATTTTTAGCATTTTTTACTGTAGAATTTTTTTTTAATGAATTTTTGAATTTTGCATTTTACAGTGCTCAATGAACCGCCTAATGCATTTCTGGCCATTTCGCGGCGCTGTTTCTTGGCCACCTCAGAGGGTGCGTTAAATTGGACATTGTCCCTTTATAGTAAAGCTACTCCTCTAACGAAATCCACAATTTGAGCAGTTTTTACTGTAGAATTTTTTTTTAATGAATTTTTGAATTTTGCATTATACACAGTGCTCAATGAGCCGCCTAATGCATTTTCTGGCCATTTCGCGGCGCTGTTTTTCGGCAGCCACAGAGGGTGCGTTAAATTGGACATCATCCTATTATAGGACAGCTGTTCCTCTAAAGAAATTCAAATTTTTAGCATTTTTTACTGTAGAATTTTTTTTTTTAATGAATTTTTTAATTTCGCATTTTACACAGTGCTCAATGAGCCGCCTAATGCATTTCTGGCCATTTCGCGGCGCTGTTTTTCGGCAGCCACAGAGGGTGCGTTAAATTGGACATCATCCTATTATAGGACAGCTGTTCCTCTAAAGAAATTCAAATTTTTAGCATTTTTTACTGTAGAATTTTTTTTTTAATGAATTTTTTAATTTCGCATTTTACACAGTGCTCAATGAGCCGCCTAATGCATTTCTGGCCATTTCGCGGCGCTGTTTTTCGGCAGCCACAGAGGGTGCGTTAAATTGGACATCATCCTATTATAGGACAGCTGTTCCTCTAAAGAAATTCAAATTTTTAGCATTTTTTACTGTAGAATTTTTTTTTAATGAATTTTTGAATTTTGCATTTTACAGTGCTCAATGAACCGCCTAATGCATTTCTGGCCATTTCGCGGCGCTGTTTCTTGGTCTCCTCAGAGGGTGCGTTAAATTGGACATTGTCCCTTTATAGTAAAGCTACTCCTCTAACGAAATCCACAATTTGAGCAGTTTTTACTGTAGAATTTTTTTTTAATGAATTTTTGAATTTTGCATTATACACAGTGCTCAATGAGCCGCCTAATGCATTTTCTGGCCATTTCGCGGCGCTGTTTTTCGGCAGCCACAGAGGGTGCGTTAAATTGGACATCATCCTATTATAGGACAGCTGTTCCTCTAAAGAAATTCAAATTTTTAGCATTTTTTACTGTAGAATTTTTTTTTTAATGAATTTTTTAATTTCGCATTTTACACAGTGCTCAATGAGCCGCCTAATGCATTTCTGGCCATTTCCCGGCGCTGTTTTTCGGCAGCCACAGAGGGTGCGTTAAATTGGACATTGTCCCTTTATAGTAAAGCTACTCCTCTAACGAAATCCACAATTTGAGCAGTTTTTACTGTAGAATTTGTTTTTAATGAATTTTTGAATTTTGCATTATACACAGTGCTCAATGAGCCGCCTAATGCATTTTCTGGCCATTTCGCGGCGCTGTTTTTCGGCAGCCACAGAGGGTGCGTTAAATTGGACATCATCCTATTATAGGACAGCTGTTCCTCTAAAGAAATTCAAATTTTTAGCATTTTTTACTGTACAATTTTTTTTTTTAATGAATTTTTTAATTTCGCATTTTACACAGTGCTCAATGAGCCGCCTAATGCATTTCTGGCCATTTCGCGGCGCTGTTTTTCGGCAGCCACAGAGGGTGCGTTAAATTGGACATCATCCTATTATAGGACAGCTGTTCCTCTAAAGAAATTCAAATTTTTAGCATTTTTTACTGTAGAATTTTTTTTTTTAATGAATTTTTTAATTTCGCATTTTACACAGTGCTCAATGAGCCGCCTAATGCATTTCTGGCCATTTCGCGGCGCTGTTTTTCGGCAGCCACAGAGGGTGCGTTAAATTGGACATCATCCTATTATAGGACAGCTGTTCCTCTAAAGAAATTCAAATTTTTAGCATTTTTTACTGTAGAATTTTTTTTTTAATGAATTTTTTAATTTCGCATTTTACACAGTGCTCAATGAGCCGCCTAATGCATTTCTGGCCATTTCGCGGCGCTGTTTTTCGGCAGCCACAGAGGGTGCGTTAAATTGGACATCATCCTATTATAGGACAGCTGTTCCTCTAAAGAAATTCAAATTTTTAGCATTTTTTACTGTAGAATTTTTTTTTAATGAATTTTTGAATTTTGCATTTTACAGTGCTCAATGAACCGCCTAATGCATTTCTGGCCATTTCGCGGCGCTGTTTCTTGGTCTCCTCAGAGGGTGCGTTAAATTGGACATTGTCCCTTTATAGTAAAGCTACTCCTCTAACGAAATCCACAATTTGAGCAGTTTTTACTGTAGAATTTTTTTTTAATGAATTTTTGAATTTTGCATTATACACAGTGCTCAATGAGCCGCCTAATGCATTTTCTGGCCATTTCGCGGCGCTGTTTTTCGGCAGCCACAGAGGGTGCGTTAAATTGGACATCATCCTATTATAGGACAGCTGTTCCTCTAAAGAAATTCAAATTTTTAGCATTTTTTACTGTAGAATTTTTTTTTTAATGAATTTTTTAATTTCGCATTTTACACAGTGCTCAATGAACCGCCTAATGCATTTCTGGCCATTTCGCGGCGCTGTTTCTTGGCCACCTCAGAGGGTGCGTTAAATTGGACATTGTCCCTTTATAGTAAAGCTACTCCTCTAACGAAATCCACAATTTGTGCAGTTTTTACTGTAGAATTTTTTTTTAATGAATTTTTGAATTTTGCATTATACACAGTGCTCAATGAGCCGCCTAATGCATTTTCTGGCCATTTCGCGGCGCTGTTTTTCGGCAGCCACAGAGGGTGCGTTAAATTGGACATCATCCTATTATAGGACAGCTGTTCCTCTAAAGAAATTCAAATTTTTAGCATTTTTTACTGTAGAATTTTTTTTTAATGAATTTTTGAATTTTGCATTTTACAGTGCTCAATGAACCGCCTAATGCATTTCTGGCCATTTCGCGGCGCTGTTTCTTGGTCTCCTCAGAGGGTGCGTTAAATTGGACATTGTCCCTTTATAGTAAAGCTACTCCTCTAACGAAATCCACAATTTGAGCAGTTTTTACTGTAGAAATTTTTTTTAATGAATTTTTGAATTTTGCATTATACACAGTGCTCAATGAGCCGCCTAATGCATTTTCTGGCCATTTCGCGGCGCTGTTTTTCGGCAGCCACAGAGGGTGCGTTAAATTGGACATCATCCTATTATAGGACAGCTGTTCCTCTAAAGAAATTTACATTTTTAGAATTTTTTACTGTAGATTTTTTTTTTTATGAATTTTTTAATTTCACATTTTACACAGTGCTCAATGAGCCGCCTAATGCATTTTCTGGCCATTCCGCTGTGCTGTTTTTTGGCCAACTCAGAGGGTGCGTTAAATTGGACATTATCCCTTTATAGTAGAGCTACTCCTCTAACGAAATCCAAATTTTGAGCAGTTTTTACTGTAGAATTATTTTTTAATGAATTTTTGAATTTTGCATTTTATACAGTGCTCAATGAGCCACCTAATGCATTTTCTGGCCATTTCGCGGCGCTGTTTCTTGGCCACCTCAGAGGGTACGTTAAATTGGACACTGTCCCTTTATAGTAGAGCTACTCCTCTAACGAAATCCACAATTTGAGCAGTTTTTACTGTAGAATTATTTTTTAATGAATTTTTGAATTTCGCATTTTACACAGTGCTCAATGAGCCGCCTAATGCATTTTCTGGCCATTTCGTGGCGCTGTTTCTTGGCCAACTCAGAGGGTGTGTTAAATTGGACATTGTCCCTTTATAGTAGAGCTACTCCTCTAACGAAATCCACAATTTGAGCAGTTTTTACTGAAGAATTATTTTTTACTGAATTTTTGAATTTCGCATTTTACACAGTGCTCAATGAGCCGCCTAATGCATTTTCCGACCATTTCGTGGCGCTGTTTCTTGGCCAACTCAGAGGGTGTGTTAAATTGGACATTGTCCCTTTATAGTAGAGCTACTCTTCTAATGAAATCCAAATTTTGAGGAGTTTTTACTTGTAGAATTATTTTTAAATGAATTTTTGAATTTCGCATTTTACACTGCTCAATATTCCGCCTATTGCATTTTCTGGCCATTTTGTGGCGCTGTCTCTCGGCCGCCTCAGAGGGTGCGTTAAATTGGACATTGTGCCATTATACTAGTGCTACTCCTCTAACGAAATTCAAATTTCTAGCAGTTTTTACTGTAGAATTTTATTTTTATGAATTTTTGAATTTTGCTTTTCACAGTGTTGTTCAGGTGCAGGGATAGTCCAATTGCATCATTAATTACGTCTCCCTCCTTGATGGGTAGGTTTAGGTATGTTTAAGAATTTGATCCCAATTCCCTGTAATGGTTAGCTTTTAGTGCTTGTTCAGGTGCAGGGATAGTCCAATTGCATTCTAATTACGTCTCCCACTTGTGACGGGAAGGTTTAGGTATGTTTAAAGAATTTGGTCCTGTTTAAAGAATTTGGACCTGTAATGGTCCCAATTCCCTGTAATGGTTAGCTTTTAGTGCATGTGCAGGTGCAGGGATGGTCCAATTGCACCCTAATCACGTCTCCCTCGTGCGAACACAGTCTCATCCCAAGGCGTCATCTAACTGACGCTTTTGACCATGCGTCAACATGCCGACGCACATGGCACCCTTTAGCGTCAGTTAGATGACGCTTCCGTTATGGGTAGGTTTAGGTCTGGGGTAGGGTTAGGGTTAGACCACTAGGAGGCGCGTCTCATATTGACGCTTAAAGGGTGCCATGTGCGTCGGCATGTTGACGCATGGTCAAACATGGTCAAAAGCGTCAGTTAGATGACGCCTTGGGATGAGACTGGGCTGTCGTGCGAAGGGTAGGTTTAGGTATGTTTAAAGAATTTGGTCCTAATCCCCTGTAATGGTTAGCTTTTAGTGTTTGTGAAGGTGCAAGGACAGCCCAATTTCATCCTCAGTACGTCTCCCTCCTGTGAAGGGTAGGTTAAGGTATGTTTAAGGAATGTGGTCCCAATTCCTGTAATGGTTAGCTTTTAGTGCTTGTTCAGGTACAGGGATAGTCCAATTGCATCCTAATTACATCTCCCTCCTTGACGGGCAGGTTTATGTTTGTTCAAATAATTTGGTCCTAATCCCCTTTAATGGTTAGCTTTTAGTGCTTGTGCCGGTGCAGGGATAGTCCAATTGCACCCTAATTACGTCTCCCTCGTGTGAAGGGTAGGTTTAGGTATGTTTTAAAGAAATTGGTTCCAATTCCCTGTAATGGTTAACTTTTAGTGCTTGTGCAGGTGCAGGGATAGCCCAATTACATCCTAAATACTTCTCCCTCATGTGAAGGGTAGGTTTAGGTATGTTTATGGAATTTGGTCCTAATCCCCTGTAATGGTTAGCTTTTACTGCTTGTGCAGGTTCAAGGACAGCCCATTTGCTTCCTAACTACGTCTCCCTCCTGTGAAGGGTAGGTTAAGGTATGTTTAAAGAATTTGGTCCCAATTCCTGTAATGGTTAGCCTTTAGTGCTTGTTCAGGTGCAGGGATAGTCCAATTGCACCCTAATTACGTCTCCCTCCTGTGAAGGGTAGGTTTAGGTATGTTTAAAGAAATTGGTCCCAATTCCCTGTAATGGTTAGCTTTTAGTGCTTGTGCCGGTGCAGGGATAGTCCAATTGCACCCTAATTACGTCTCCCTCCTGTGAAGGGTAGTTTTAGGTATGTTTCAAAGAAATTGGTCCCAATTCCCTGTAATGGTTAGCTTTTAGTACTTGAATTTTGAATTTTGCATTTTACAGTGCTCAATGAACCGCCTAATGCATTTCTGGCCATTTTGCGGCGCTGTTTCTTAGCCAACTCAGAGGGTGCGTTAAATTGGACATTGTCCCTTTATAGTAGAGCTACTCTTCTAACGAAATTCAAATTTCTAGCATTTTTTACTGTAGAATTATTTTTTAATTAATTTTCGAATTCGCATTTTACACAGTGCTCAATGAGCCGCCTAATGCATTTTCTGGCTATTTCGTGGCGCTGTTTTTCGGCAGCCACAGAGGGTGCGTTAAATTGGACATCATCCTATTATAGGACAGCTTTTCCTCTAAAGAAATTAAAAATTTTAGCATTTTTTAGTGTAGAATTTATGTCCAGAATGTGTAGAATGTGTAGAATGTCCAATATAAAGCACCCTCTCAGGTGGCCGAGAGACAGCGCCGCAAAATGGCCAGAAAATGCATTAGGTGGCTCATTGTGCACTCTGTAAAATGCGAATTTCAAAAATTCATTAAAAATAAATTCTACAGTAAAAACTGCTCAAATTGTGGATTTCGTTAGAGGAGTAGCTTTACTATAAAGGGACAATGTCCAATTTAACGCACCCTAAGAGGTGGCCAAGAAACAGCGCCGCGAAATGGCCAGAAAATGCATTAGGCGGTTCATTGAGCACTAAAATGCAAAATTCAAAAATTCATTAAAAAAAAATTCTACAGTAAAAAATGCTAAAAATTTGAATTTCTTTAGAGGAACAGCTGTCCTATAATAGGATGATGTCCAATTTAACGCACCCTCTGTGGCGGCCGAAAAACAGCCTCACGAAATGGCCAAGAAATGCATTAGGTGGCTCATTGTGCACTGTGTAAAATGCAAAATTCAAAAATTCATAAAAATAAAATTCTACAGTAAAAACTGCTCAAATTGTGGATTTCGTTAGAGGAGTAGCATTACTATAAAGGGACAATGTCCAATTTAACGCACCCTCTGAGGTGGCCAAGAAACAGCGCCGCGAAATGGCCAGAAAATGTATTAGGCGGCTCATTGAGCACTGTGTAAAATCCAAAATTCAAAAATTCATTAAAAAATAATTCTACAATAAAAACTGCTCAAATTGTGGATTTCGTTAGAGGAGTAGCATTACTATAAAGGGACAATGTCCAATTTAACGCACCCTCTGAGGTGGCCAAGAAACAGCGCCGCGAAATGGCCAGAAAATGCATTAGGCGGCTCATTGAGCACTGTGTAAAATGCAAAATTCAAAAATTCATTAAAACATAATTCTACAGTAAAAACTGCTCAAATTGTGGATTTCGTTAGAAGAGTAGCATTACTATAAAGGGACAATGTCCAATTTAACGCACCCTCTGAGGTGGCCAAGAAACAGCGCCGCGAAATGGCCAGAAAATGCATTAGGCGGCTCATTGAGCACTGTGTAAAATGCGAAATTAAAAAATTCATTAAAAAATTATTCTACAGTAAAAACTGCTCAGAATTTGGATTTCGTTAGAAGTGTAGCTCTACTATAAAGGGACAATGTCCAATTTAACGCACCCTCTGAGGCGGCCGAGAGACAGCGCCACGAAATGGCCAGAAAATGCAATAGGCGGAATATTGAGCACTGTGTAAAATGCGAAATTCAAAAATTCATTAAAAAATAATTCTACAGTAAAAACTGCTCAAATTGTGGATTTCGTTAAAGGAGTAGCATTACTATAAAGGGACAATGTCCAATTTAACGCACCCTCTGAGGTGGCCAAGAAACAGCGCCGTGAAATGGCCAGAAAATGCATTAGGCGGCTCATTGAGCACTGTGTAAAATGCGAAATTAAAAAATTCATTAAAAAATTATTCTACAGTAAAAACTGCTCAAAATTTGGATTTCGTTAGAGGAGTAGCTCTACTATAAAGCGACAGTGTCCAATTTAACGCACCCTCTGAGGTGGCCAAGAAACAGCGCCGCGAAATGGCCAGAAAATGCATTAGGCGGCTCATTGAGCACTGTGTAAAATGCGAAATTCAAAAATTCATTAAAAAATAATTCTACAGTAAAAACTGCACAAAATTTGGATTTCGTTAGAAGAGTAGCTCTACTATAAAGGGACAATGTCCAATTTAACGCACCCTCTGAGTTGGCCGAGAAACAGCGCCGCGAAATGGCCAGAAAATGCATTAGGCGGTTCATTGAGCACTAAAATGCAAAATTAAAAAATTCATAAAAAAAAATTCTACAGTAAAAAATGCTAAAAATTTGAATTTCTTTAGAGGAACAGCTGTCCTATAATAGGATGATGTCCAATTTAACGCACCCTCTGTGGCGGCCGAAAAACAGCGCCACGAAATGGCCAAGAAATGCATTAGGCGGCTCATTGAGCACTGTGTAAAATGCGAAATTCAAAAATTCATTAAAAAATAATTCTGCAGTAAAAACTGCTCAAAATTTGGATTTCGTTAGAAGTGTAGCTCTACTATAAAGGGACAATGTCCAATTTAACGCACCCTCTGAGGCGGCCGAGAGACAGCGCCACGAAATGGCCAGAAAATGCAATAGGCGGAATATTGAGCACTATGTAAAATGCGAAATTCAAAAATTCATTAAAAAATAATTCTACAGTAAAAACTGCTCAAATTGTGGATTTCGTTAGAGGAGTAGCTCTACTATAAAGGGACAATGTCCAATTTAACGAACCCTCTGAGGTGGCCAAGAAACAGCGCCGCGAAATGGCCAGAAAATGCATTAGGCGGCTCATTGAGCACTGTGTAAAATGCGAAATTCAAAAATTCATTAAAAAATAATTCTACAGTAAAAACTGCTCAAAATTTGGATTTCGTTAGAGGAGTAGCTCTACTATAAAGGGACAATGTCCAATTTAACGCACCCTCTGAGTTGGCCGAGAAACAGCGCCGCGAAATGGCCAGAAAATGCATTAGGCGGTTCATTGAGCACTAAAATGCA
The DNA here is from genome assembly GCA_030578255.1 of Tiaroga cobitis. Lineage (NCBI taxonomy): Eukaryota > Metazoa > Chordata > Actinopteri > Cypriniformes > Leuciscidae > Tiaroga > Tiaroga cobitis. Next base: position 2,677,121 of record CM060613.1, read on the forward strand.
AAATTAAAAAATTAATTAAAAAAAATTCTACAGTAAAAAATGCTAAAAATTAGAATTTCTTTAGAGGAACAGCTGTCCTATAATAGGATGATGTCCAATTTAACGCACCCTCTGTGGCTGCCGAAAAACAGCGCCGCGAAATTGCCAGAAAATGCATTAGGCGGCTCATTGAGCACTGTGTAAAATGCAAAATTAAAAAATTCATTAAAAAATAATTCTACAGTAAAAACTGCTCAAATTGTGGATTTCGTTGGAGGAGTAGCTTTACTATAAAGGGACAATGTCCAATTTAACGCACCCTCTGAGGTGGCCAAGAAACAGCGCCGCGAAATGGCCAGAAAATGCATTAGGCGGCTCATTGAGCACTGTAAATGCAAAATTCAAAAATTCATTAAAAAACAATTTCTACAGTAAAAACTGCTCAAATTGTGGATTTCGTTAGAGGAGTAGCTCTACTATAAAGGGACAATGTCCAATTTAACGCACCCTCTGATTTGGCCGAGAAACAGCGCCGCGAAATGGCCAAGAAATGCATTAGGCGGCTCATTGAGCACTGTGTAAAATGCAAAATTCAAAAATTCATTAAAAAATAATTCTACAGTAAAAACTGCTCAAATTGTGGATTTCGTTGGAGGAGTAGCTTTACTATAAAGGGACAATGTCCAATTTAACGCACCCTCTGAGGTGGCCAAGAAACAGCGCCGCGAAATGGCCAGAAAATGCATTAGGCGGCTCATTGAGCACTGTGTAAAATGCAAAATTCAAAAATTCATTAAAAAATAATTCTACAGTAAAAACTGCTCAGAATTTGGATTTCGTTAGAGGAGTAGCTCTACTATAAAGGGACAATGTCCAATTTAACGCACCCTCTGAGTTGGCCAAGAAACAGCGCCGCGAAATGGCCAGAAAATGCATTAGGCGGCTCATTGAGCACTGTGTAAAATGCAAAATTCAAAAATTCATTAAAAAATTATTCTACAGTAAAAACTGCTCAGAATTTGGATTTCGTTAGAGGAGTAGCTCTACTATAAAGGGACAATGTCCAATTTAACGCACCCTCTGAGTTGGCCAAGAAACAGCGCCGCGAATTTGCCAGAAAATGCATTAGGCGGTTCATTGAGCACTGTAAATGCAAAATTCAAAAATTCATTAAAAAATAATTCTACAGTAAAAAATGCTCAAATTGTGGATTTCGTTAGAGGAGTAGCTCTACTATAAAGGGACAATGTCCAATTTAACGCACCCTCTGAGTTGGCCGAGAAACAGCGCCGCGAAATGGCCAGAAAATGCATTAGGCGGCTCATTGAGCACTAAAATGCAAAATTAAAAAATTAATTAAAAAAAATTCTACAGTAAAAAATGCTCAAAATTTGAATTTCTTTAGAGGAACAGCTGTCCTATAATAGGATGATGTCCAATTTAACGCACCCTCTGTGGCTGCCGAAAAACAGCGCCGCGAAATTGCCAGAAAATGCATTAGGCGGCTCATTGTGCACTGTGTAAAATGCAAAATTAAAAAATTCATAAAAAAAAAATTCTACAGTAAAAACTGCTAGAAATTTGAATTTCGTTAGAGGAGTAGCTTTACTATAAAGGGACAATGTCCAATTTAACGCACCCTCTGAGGTGGCCAAGAAACAGCGCCGCGAAATGGCCAGAAAATGCATTAGGCGGCTCATTGAGCACTGTGTAAAATGCGAAATTCAAAAATTCATTAAAAAATAATTCTACAGTAAAAACTGTTCAAAAATTGGATTTCGTTAGAGGGGTAGCTCTACTATAAAGGGACAATGTCCAATTTAACGCACCCTCTGAGGCGGCTGAGAAACAGCGCAGCGAAATGGCCAGAAAATGCATTAAGCGGCTCATTGAGCACTGTGTAAAATGCGAATTCAAAAATTCATTAAAAAAACATTCTACAGTAAAAAATGCTAGAAATTTTAATTTCGTTAGAGGAGTAGCACTAGTATAATGGCACAATGTCCAATTTAACGCACCCTCTGAGGCGGCCGAGAAACTGCGCCGCGACATGGCCAGAAAATGCATTAGGTAGCTCATTGTGCACTGTGTAAAATGCAAAATTCAGAATGATAAAAAATAATTCTACAGTAAAAACTGCATGCTTACAAGTCAATTAATTTAATTCATACATTCATATGTATAATGCTTTTCACAATACATCATTTAAAAGGAGCATTACAGAAAATGCAGGTTTCTGTGTTACAAAATCACATTAGGATTTTATAAGATATCAGAAAGTACATTTATATAAGTTAGTAAAAAAAATATTTACAAATATCAAACATGCATTTTACCAAGATTAGTGTGCAGTTTAACGTAATGATAATGTTTGTACAATCTTCCATGTTTGATTCTGGAGTCCTTGCAGGGGAAGGTTTCTGTCACGGTATATGAATCGGCTCTCTCACGCTGATGTGTCTGCGTGAGTGTATTGTGTGGGTGTGGTTACTCGTTGTGCTGATTAGTGTCACCAGCTGTCATCCATTCCAGTTCCCTTTATATGCCCAGCAATTCTCTCCCTTGTTGTCAGATCGTTGTGGTTGTTCCCCGGTGTGTTTCCTGTGCTCGTGCCTCATCTGCTGTTCCTCGTCTGCTGTTCCTCGTCTGCTGTTCGTCAGTTCTTCGTGTCATCTGGATGTTCACTTTCCCTTGGATTCACTCGAGCACGTCATCACCTGTTTACCACCGGATCGCCATCTCGTCCCTGCTTCACAATCCATCTGAGTGTTGTCCCCGACTTGTGCCTGCTACATTGTTTCTGTCTGAACTATCCATTAAAACTGAGTTTTACTTGCATACTGCATCCTGCTGTTATTTCCTCACAGAACGATCTGACCAACCATGGATGCAGCAAGTTCATCACAGTTCAACGATTTCATCGCTCACAGTATTTCACGTATGGACCAACAAGCAGAGAGCATCTCGGGCACAGGTCGTGCGGTGCAAGCACTCGTGAAGCAGGTGTCCGAGCTCACCCAACAGGTACAACTTTTACAGATTCCCACTGCGCCCCCCACACCGCCCGTTCCCCCACCACCGTTGCCTGCAGCAGTTGAGAGACCAGAGCCACGCCTACCCACACCAGAGGGATATTCCGGGGAACCGGAGTATTGCAGAGCATTCCTCACAAGATGTTCTATGCATTTTGCCTTACAGCCACGCACTTTCCAGAGCGAACAGGCCAAAGTAGCCTTCGTGCTAACCCTGCTGTCAGGGAAAGCAGCACTTTGGGGAACGGCGGTGTGGGAGAACGGAGACGACTGCTGCACCTCGTTCCAGGCACTCTCCGAGGAGATGAAGAGGGTTTTCGACCGTGCAGTGGCGGGTAAGGAGGCGGCCAGATTACTCGCCGAACTGCGACAGGGAGAAGGCTCGGTGGCGGACTACTCCATTCGGTTCCGCACCCTGGCCGCAGAGTGCCGTTGGAACGAGGAGGCGCGGTGGGATATGTTCCTGCATGGGTTGGCTGACCGCGTTCAGAAGGAAATATACGCGATGGACTTACCAGAGACACTGAACGGACTGGTGGAACTGGCGCTGAGAGTGGACTCTCGCCTGGGTCGTGTGACCAGACTGACGCGCCCCAGCCGTTCCCAGTCCAGCCCGGAGGACCACCAGCCCGGTGGCGCGAGCGCGGTCAGCCCCGCTTTCGACCACGAACCCATGCAGGTGGGGAGAGCTCGGCTTTCCCGGGAGGAGAGGGAGAGGCGGAGATCCCAGGGACTCTGTCTCTACTGTGGCCGGGCAGGTCACTTCATCCACTCCTGCCCGGTAAAAGAGCAAAGCCCGGTAGTAAGTATGAGGCTACTATCGGGTGGGATCTCCGCCGAGAAGACCTCATCACCATCATCAACCCTCCTCCCGGTAAGACTGAGATGGCGACAGTCGACGCACTGCACCAACGCACTACTGGATTCGGGAGCGGAGGGTAATTTCATGGACTTCAAACTGGCACTTAAGCTTCAGATTCCCGTCACTCCTCTCTCGCACCAGATTACAGTCAACGCACTCAATGGTCAAGAACTTCCCCTTATTACTCATGCTACTGAAGACATTACCCTAATCACTTCCGGAAATCACACAGAACTCATTTCATTTTTGCTCATGGACTCACCACTTGCACCAGTGGTTTTGGGACACCCGTGGCTTTCCAGGCACAACCCCCGGATCGATTGGTGCACTAACACTGTTTCCACATGGAGTAACCACTGTCATGAGTCTTGTTTAGTGTCTGCCTGTCCTTCTGTGTCTGGTTCTATGTTTCAGAGTGAGGCAGCGGATTTGTCTAACGTGCCCGCGGAGTACCAAGACCTGAAGGAGGTGTTCAGTAAGTCTCGCGCTGCTTCTCTTCCTCCGCATCGTTCCTATGACTGTGCGATAGATCTACTGCCAGGTAAATCTCCGCCTAAGGGCAAACTTTACTCTCTTTCTGTTCCCGAGAGGGAGGCCACGGAGAAATATATTTCTGATTCTCTGGCCTCTGGGTTCATCCAACCTTCCTCTTCTCCTGCGGGGGCGGGGTTCTTTTTCGTTGGGAAGAAGGATGGTTCTCTGCGACCTTGCATTGATTACCGAGAGCTGAATAACATCACGGTAAAGAACTCTTACCCTTTGCCGTTGATGTCTTCAGCTTTCGAGAGGTTGCAGGGAGCATCCATTTTCACGAAACTGGACTTACGTAATGCATATCATTTGGTTCGCATCAGGAAGGGGGATGAATGGAAAACCGCTTTTAATACCCCTAGGGGGCACTTTGAATATTTGGTTATGCCGTTCGGGCTTTCCAACTCCCCAGCGGTTTTTCAAGCACTCGTGAATGACGTGTTGAGAGACATGGTAGATCAGTTCATATATGTTTACCTGGATGACATATTGATTTTTTCTTCGTCTCTCCAGGAACACGTTCAACACGTCAGGCGAGTGCTCCAGAGGTTATTAGAGAATGGGCTTTTTGTCAAGGCGGAGAAATGCTCGTTTCATGCACAGTCTGTTCCCTTCTTAGGGTACATCATCTCTTCTGAGGGAGTGCGCATGGATCCTGACAAGGTTAAGGCTGTGGTAGATTGGCCAAGTCCAGATTCCCGTAAGGCCCTACAGCGGTTTCTGGGATTCGCCAATTTTTACCGACGTTTCATTCGTAATTTCAGCCAACTAGTCGCACCTCTGACTGCCTTGACCTCCCCCCGAACGACGTTCAGGTGGTCGAACACTGCCGAGGCAGTGTTCAACAACCTCAAAAGTCGCTTCGTTTCGGCTCCCATTCTTGTCACCCCTGATCCCACACGTCAGTTCGTGGTGGAGGTCGACGCGTCGGAGGTGGGAGTAGGAGCAGTGCTTTCACAACGCGCTTCCTCAGACGACAAGATGCATCCCTGCGCGTTTTTTTCTCATCGACTATCGTCTGCCGAACGTAATTATGACATTGGTAATAGAGAGTTGTTGGCAGTTAAACTAGCGTTGGAGGAGTGGCGTCATTGGTTAGAGGGTTCGGGGGTTCCCTTTATCGTTTGGACCGACCATAAGAATCTTGAATATATCAGATCTGCTAAAAGACTCAACTCCAGGCAGGCTCGGTGGGCTCTTTTTTTCGGTCGTTTTGATTTTGTTCTCTCGTACCGCCCCGGGTCCAAAAACATCAAACCCGACTCTTTATCTCGTATTTTTGATCCATCCGAACGCCCGGTGACTCCCGAGTGTATTTTGCCTGAGAAAGTTGTCATCTCCACTCTGGTATGGGAGGTCGAGTCGAAGGTCAAGACAGCCTTAGAAGGGGTAACGCCTCCGCCTGGTTGTCCACCGAGCCGATTATTTGTTCCGGAGGGGTTACGGTCCGACGTTATCAGATGGGGTCATTGCTCCAACGTGGCTTGTCATCCAGGAGTGACTCGCACCAGGTTTCTAGTTAAACAACGATTTTGGTGGCCATTGATGGCTCGCGACATTCACGATTTTGTTTTGGCTTGCTCAGTCTGTGCCACTAGTAAGACATCTAACCAACCCCCAGACGGGTTACTTCGACCGCTGTCTGTCCCTTCGAGACCCTGGTCCCACATCGCTCTAGATTTTGTCACCGCCCTCCCGCCTTCCAATGGCATGACGGTTGTTTTAACCGTAGTGGACCGGTTCTCGAAGGCGGCACATTTCATTCCCTTGCCCAAATTACCTTCAGCCAAGGAGACAGCGGTCACTGTCATTGATCACGTTTTTCGGTTACATGGCCTCCCGATGGACGTGGTCTCTGACAGGGGTTCCCAATTCGTATCCAAATTTTGGCAGGAATTTTGTAAATTGCTGGGGGCCACGGTCAGTCTGTCCTCGGGCTATCATCCCCAGAGTAATGGCCAGTCTGAGCGAGCCAATCAGGACCTGGAGAGAATGTTGCGATGTTTGGTTGCCAAGAATCCGTCGTCCTGGAGCCAACAGCTTTCTATGGTGGAGTACGCCCACAATTCATTGCCAGTGTCATCCACGGGCCTCTCGCCATTTAAGTGTAGTTTAGGTTACCAGCCACCAATTTTTCCGAGTCTGGAATCCGAGGTCGCGGTCCCCTCCGCTCACGCATTCGTCCAGAGGTGCCACCGTACTTGGACTAGAGCCCGTGAGACTCTACTCCAAGCAGGGAGGCACATGAAGGCCAAGGCCGATCGCCACCGGTCAAAGCCTCCCGTTTACGTCGTGGGTCAAAAAGTGTGGCTTTCTACCAAGAATATTCCTCTCCGCTCCGTGTCTAACAAGTTAGCTCCTAAATTTATTGGCCCGTTTCCTGTCACCAAAATTATTAGTCCGGTGACAGTCCGACTCAAACTCCCTCCTGCGTACAGGAGAATTCACCCCGCCTTCCATGTGTCTAAAATCAAACCCGTGTTTCATTCTCACATTAATCCGCCTGCCCCGGTTCCCCCCCCGCCGCGACTCGTAGATGGGGAACCCACATATTCGGTTAACCGCATTCTGGACTCGAGACGGAGGGGACGAGGATTTCAGTACTTGGTGGACTGGGAGGGTTACGGTCCGGAGGAGAGAAGTTGGGTACCGGCTAGAGACATCCTGGATCACTCCCTTATCGATGATTACAATCGACAGGTAAGGAGTCTGAGAACGCCAGGAGGCGTTCTTAGGAGGAGGGGTACTGTCACGGTATATGAATCGGCTCTCTCACGCTGATGTGTCTGCGTGAGTGTATTGTGTGGGTGTGGTTACTCGTTGTGCTGATTAGTGTCACCAGCTGTCATCCATTCCAGTTCCCTTTATATGCCCAGCAATTCTCTCCCTTGTTGTCAGATCGTTGTGGTTGTTCCCCGGTGTGTTTCCTGTGCTCGTGCCTCATCTGCTGTTCCTCGTCTGCTGTTCGTCAGTTCTTCGTGTCATCTGGATGTTCACTTTCCCTTGGATTCACTCGAGCACGTCATCACCTGTTTACCACCGGATCGCCATCTCGTCCCTGCTTCACAATCCATCTGAGTGTTGTCCCCGACTTGTGCCTGCTACATTGTTTCTGTCTGAACTATCCATTAAAACTGAGTTTTACTTGCATACTGCATCCTGCTGTTATTTCCTCACAGTTTCATCATCAAAGGTGCTGGGTCATCTGAAATATTCTTAAGAGGCTGTAATATTATTATTACAAATTATGTTTTGTAATAATAATACAAAACAATACATGTATTGAATGTATTTAAATACCTTACAATTATGTTAATTAGGCTATTCTTTTCTGAAAATATAAACAATACAAAAAGGGTCTAAAAAGTGTGAATAAGTGAAAACCCACATGATCCTTAAATTGAGCTAATGACATGCACAATAATTAAAAAATACTGTAGCCATATGTGCCTTTATATTTTTACAGTCCATTTTCGCTGATATATCAGTTTTATTTGCATTTAAACATTTTTATTATTAGTTTATTCTGAAAATAGACAAAAAAGTAGGCCTAACACAACCTTTCAAAAACGCAAAAAAGAAAGAAAAGCACACGGTCCCTAAACTCGAGCGTCAATAAGTAGAGCGTCAAACGCGGAAGTTCGCGTCATTTAAGGTGGAACGGATAGCGTCAATAAGTAGCTGCGAATAAGTAGCTGGATTCAGCCTCATGGACAACAAAGCTTCACATTCTTCACAGCTTCACAAAATGCAGGACAGATGGTCCACCTTTGATAATATTAAGCGGATTTTTGATTTACGTTTAATGTTTGATGATGATCACGTTATTTTATATTAGAGTGAGTGAGCAATTTTCTATCACTTGTTTCAGCTTCTTCTCCTGTGTTTTTATCCGGAAGAGATTCTGTACTAGAAAATGCCAGTAGGCCTAACGTTAAGTGCTAACGTTATAATGTTAGCCTATGCGGTAATAGCTAGTTAAACAAATAGGCCTACAGTGAAAGCCAGCCAGATGATGATCTATCTTCAGACTTTAAGGATAAAAAAACTGAATTCTTACCCACTGACTTCTTTCCGAAAAATCCCCAAAGTCTCGTTTGCTTCATTTTTCTTTATTTTTTTCTTTCCTGCTCGCTGACTGTCTCAGTTGTTAACTCGCGCTCTTGCGGTTGACTGTGCTAGCTCCTCCCCTCCCTGCTGCTGCTGCATATTTAACAGAGAGGAAGAAACGGAGTAGCCCATAGGCTACCGACAGCAAAGAAATGTATTCTATAGGCTAGATTATTTTTAAGATCTATTTTTTACAGGCTGTATGCATCCAAAGCCAAAGCGCAATGAAATAAAGCAACTTATGATTTCGGGCGTTTACATAGGCTTGTTTGTCCAGTTTCATATTTGCTCAGTGAAAGTCATCATTACATTCGGGGCTTGACTCAAAACATTCGGGGCTGAAGCCCCGGCAAAATCGGCTGGCGACGCCCCTGGCCTATACTATTGATTAAAACTCACAGTGAACAGCATTAAATATAAAAACACATGCCGTACCTTTTTGTTGCAGTGCAGTTTTTATTGCAAGTGGTATAATGTTTTGCCGACAGCATACAGTCCTCATTTTTTTATTGCTGCTTCCATTCTCCTGATTGCTATTATTTAATTTCTTCGTTAAAAAAAAACATCCAGGGAAGATTGAATAGGCTGTTTCTTTTAATGTTTACTCAGTATCTGACAGCTAGGCTAATCAAAAAGACGCGCAATTAAGTGATCCAATAAACTGCGGCTGCGCACACTCACTCCACACAAGTTTTTTATTATTAATATTTCTGCAATATTGTGTGTCTCCTCTGACCGTTCTTCTGTCTAACATTAATCCTGGCCTGTCCCTGCTCTCTCGGCAGCATCGCAGGCTCATAATTGTATGACTGTGGTCCGTGGTCTGTCATACGAGTAAGTCCGAAATGTCATTGCGATCCATTGTTTTCCTGTTGTTTGAATGGTTTGAATCGACCGCTCTCCCTCCCGTTACGTCACGCCCACCACGCCCATTTTTAGATGCGGAAGTAAAATTCTCACAAAAACGACTCCAGTAGCCAATGTAGCGTATTTATAAGTATATTTTAAAGAAAATCTAGTTACTACATTTTTTCCTATACATTGACTCCTCTATACATTCTATACATTCTATACATTGACTCCTTGGGTCCTCTAACCTGCAATATGCCCTTTAAGTGAAAGTAAAGCTAAACATAGGAACAGGAAGCTTCATCAAACAACAGCATTTCCTTTCAGAAACTCTGAGTGAATATCAGATCTGGTCGTTGATTTCAAAGGTAAGTGATGGAAATGTAAGAGCTAGTTCAGTAGTTTAATAGCATGAGGCAGCATCAGAATGCTGGTAAAAGTACTGTATGTTTTTTTTCTTTGGATGTAAATCAAAGTTTGATTATTTGTGGTTATGTCACACTTTAGAGACTTTAGAAACCAGAAGTACTTGAATTGGCGGCAGAATGAACAAATGAAAAATCAGAATGATGACTTTTCTAGTAAAAGTCACATGTCTATTAACCCTTTACAGCACAGCGTTGCTATATGGCAAGTTTTCTTAAGCCTTATATTCAGTACGTTTCTATAAAAGATTTCAACTACTTAGAATGGCCAAAACATAATCAAAGAACTGTCTACAGTGGCCGAGAGGTGCAAAACAAATCACAATTATAAAAACAAAATATCAAATCCAAAAACAAAATAACAATTCAGAAAACACAACAACAATTCAAAAAACACAACGACAATTCAGAAAACAAAATAACAATTAAAAAAACACAACGACAATTCAGAAAACAAAATAACAATTTAGAAAACACAACAACAATTCAGAAAACACAACAACAATTCAAAAAACACAACGACAATTCAGAAAACAAAATAACAATTCAGAAAACACAACGACAATTCATTCAAAACGGAAAAGGTAGGTATATTTTGAGAGTGGCATACTTGTCGCTGATTGGACGAGACACCTGTCAATCAAGCCAGAACCGGAATCAAGCGATTACTGGAAGTACAGAGGGTAGAAAAGCGCTTCGTTTTTGGTATTTTGGCATCAAATAAACTGTAAAATCATGTGTACATATTTTTTCAGTACCACATGAGCTCATATTAAAGGGTTAGTTCACCCAAAAATGAAAATTAAGTCATTAATTACTCACCCCCATGCTGTACCAACCCCGTAAGACCTTCATTCGTCTTCGGAACACAAATGAAGATATTTATGATTAAATCTGAGAGGTTCATCACTCCTCCATAGGCTCCCTAAGGGAATGAAACTTGACGGCCCAGAAAGTCATTAAGGAAAATGTTTAAATATTCCATGTCGCAACAGTGGCTCAACTATAAGTTTATCAAGCGACGAGAATACTTTTTGTGCGAAAAAACAAACAAAAATAACGACTTTATTCGACTATTCCTTTTCTTCCTTGTAGGCCTGAAACGAGACTTCAAGAGATTTCCACGACGCATGCGCGAGAATTGCGATCTCCTTCAACTACTTCAGTTCAGTTCTCGCGCGTGCGTCGTGGAAATCTCTTGAAGTCTCGTTCCGAAGACGAACGAAGGTCTTACGGGGTTGGTACAGCATGGGGGTGAGTAATTAATGACTTAATTTTCATTTTTGGGTGAACTAACCCTTTAATTTTAATATCAACTATCTAAAAAGTGTGCATCATGCCTGACATCTAGCTACTATATCATGAATAATTTACAGATGGTTTTATGACTGTAAGTCATTAAAATGCTATTGGAAACGTGTGTACCAATGTCGTATGTAACTTTAGAGACGGTCACGGTCCCTAAATGTACGAATATCTAGGCCAGCTTATGCCAGTTACATTAGCCTATACTTCACAGGGAATCACTTAGCGTAAAACTGTGCGCGTTATGTTCATATTCTGGTCCATATGCTTACCTGTAGCCTATTAATATAGCCTAAATCCCCAATAAGGTGGGAGTTTGGTCTTTTATTGTGTTTTGTCCATTGAGTTACTTTAAGTGTCCTGACCGCAGGGTGATCCTGGACAATGACGATTGAGGGAATCCCTAATTCTGCAGCACAGCGCCGAGATATAAAGTTAAGGAAACTAAACAACCGAGAAAAATATATGTCTACTACTTCAGATTTAACGTTTGATCTGTACATCAGCATCGGGAAATAACATTATAATCTCGTTCACGGTAGAGAAAGCTGCATGTACAAAAGTAACCGTGAAGACTTCAATGTAAAAACCTATTTTTTACAGTCTATGGTAAAAACAATCACTTTTCTACCCTCGGGGTACTTCCAGTAATCGCTTGATTCCGGTTCTGGCTTGATTGACAGATGTCTCGTCCAATCAGCGACAAGTATGCCATTCTCAAAATATACCTACCTTTTCCATTTTTAATGAATTGTCGTTGTGTTTTCTGAATTGTTATTTTGTTTTCTGAATTGTCGTTGTGATTTCTGAATTGTAATTTGTTTTGCACCTCTCGGCCACCGTAACTGTCTAATAAGGTGTGGGAGTCATTATCATGCACCATTTGAAAGCAGGATTTCCTTTTCTGACACATAGTCACAGGAGCGAGAAGTGAGTAAGATTATTTGCATTAGTAATCTTGTTTAAAATCATATGAACTGTACATAAAAAAAAAGTGTGAATGAAGGTATAGAAGAGGTTTTATGAAGTTTTTATTTAATTTTGCATGTTCAGAAATTCAGTTTTTCCTTTTGTTGCCTCGGGGCGATAAGGGGTACTTTTCAAGAACGTCTTTGCTAACAATGTGTTATGTACGTGATAATATGTGATAACGTCCAAAGTGCACAATATAAGCTCTAATTATAGTTAGTAGATATCTTCACATTTTAAAAAAAGATTTGTGATTTTATCATTTTGCTCTCTGATCATTATCTTGTAATACCTATGTGAATGAATCAGTAGGCAACGAAAAAAATTTTTTATCAATAAAATGTTCCCAAATGAACCAAGAAATGATGTGGAATACATTTTTATCATGTACCATCAAAATGTGTGCAGTAGAGGGTTAAACAAAACTGACACGTGGTATTTCAAGATGTTTATTTAGGTGGTTATTTGTTTGAAAAATACACTTTCACCCATTTCTGTGTTGTCTTTTATATATAAACAAACGTTTTCATGATTGTATAATATGGTGTTGTAAAAACCAGTTACATTTGCTGTACTGTGGTTCCCAGAGACACATTTAGTTTCTGTTTTTAAACGATTCTTCGCAGCCCAAAAGATCTGCAGCCATCAGAAGCACATGGTCTCAGACAGGAAGCTTATAGGCTCACTGAGGTTAGAGTTGGTGATGGAGGAACTTCCTGTCAGAAACTGCTGTCTCATATGCCTGCTTATTGCATGAATGGCTGCTTTGACTGCTTGACAGTGGTTCATAGTTTAAGTTGTTATAACTTATTTTAGTTATAAATAATACTTTTTAAAGGTGCAAAACGCAGGTTTCTGAGTTTTTGCAGAACTACGCCCCCTCTGGCGACAAGCAAAACTGCAACCAGAGTTGTAGTTAGACCACACGCACGCATGCACGAGCACGAGCTGTTCATAACTAAAGGAGCATCTGCCGCACAGATCTTTGGTGTACAGCCAAAATGTCTTCAGAGGTAATAAAGTTATAAATCTGCAAGTCATTTCAAATATATGGAAGGAAAGACATTTGAGTAAATTACTCTTATGTGTGAGGGGAAAACAGGTGTAGTAAAAAACTCTGTTTATGTGTTTACTGTATCCACCTATGATTGTATTGTTATGAAAACACGTTCATGAACAATATAATTGATTACTTCGCAATAGTTCAAAATAATAATCATACCGTACACGGTTGGTCAACAACGTTCACTCAAATGTCTCAAGGTAATAAACAATCAAATGTCACCATGAGGTTTTCATAAAAGCCAAACAGGCTAATCCGCCGAAGACTTGCGTTCAGCCTGTTGTATTGATCTGCTAAGTAGAATATTACAATAACAATCAGTGTTGTGCAAGTTACTTCCAAACTGTAATACATTATATATTACTTGTTACTGTTATTCAAAAGTAATTCATTACCTTACAATATTACTGTCTCAGAATTGTAATGCGTTAGCATCTTTTATTGGATATGTTTTATGTTTCATGTTGTACAATTCTTCCGAACACAATTCCTAGTTTATGAAACTGTTCACTAACAATGGTAGTAAAATCAATTCTGATTGTACATGTATCCAGCTTACGCTAAGCATTACACATTTTACGCATCATCATTTGTTGTCATACATAGATTGGCCATATCAAACATTAGAGACTGGGCTATATCTTACCGTTTTATCAAGAAAAAAGCCAACTCATCCCGTTTGAGACCAAGAGCAGACCGGAGATCTCTCCATTTGTTGAATGCCTTCCCGAGGTTGACTCTCGTCTTACTCCGACGCTTGTCTGACTCCAATTTGGCCCTTTTGGTGGCACTAGACAAAATTTTTCTTTTTTTAACTTTACGTGGAGTTTGCGTTGGGGTTTGGAATGGACTACAAGCCGGTCTCTTTGAATCCATCTTCTATTTTTGACGCACGAGTTGTCCGCTGATGCGGAGAATGGCGGCGCCGGCGAATACACAAACTTGTGAGACAGCCTGGTGAGCGTGAACGCGCATGACGTCACGCCCAGTCTCAAATTCGAGCCCGAATCCCTCCTATATATTTTACTGTACAGGATTATAGAGGCAATCTCAGTGAGCAGAGAAGGGCTCAATCAGCCCATCAGGCAGTTCTTTAAGCATTTATAGGAAGAAAAACAGCTATTTTTAACATGAAAAGTTGCGCAATGCACCTTTAACTAAGCAACATTCATTTTAGAACACCAAACTAAATTACTCAGTGGACATTACTTGTATTATGAAAGTTGCTCTCTTCAGCAATGTAGATGATATATTGTCATCATTACTTATCTTTTCAGCCATGGCATCCTCCAGTGGTCCATCACTAAATGAGGAGCTCCAGTGCTCCATCTGTATGCAAGTGTTCACTGATCCAGTCACCACTCCATGTGGACACAACTTCTGCAAAACCTGCCTGAGCCGGTGCTGGCCGAACTCACGGACCTGCTTCTGTCCACTCTGTAAAGAAAAATACAGCAAAAGACCTGATCTCAAGATTAATACAACACTCAGAGAAGTTGTGCAACACTTTAAGGAGAAGCTCAATCCAGGAGAATCTGAGGTGTTCTGTGACTTCTGTGATGAAAGAAAGCAGAAAGCTGTGAAGACCTGCCTGACGTGTCAAAGGTCTTACTGTGAGACTCATCTGAAGCCTCATCTCAGTGTCCCATGTCTAAAGAAACACACACTGATCAACACTGTGGAAAATCTGGAAGATTATATATGCCAGAAACACGAGAGACCTCTGGAGCTGTTCTGTAGAGATGATCAGACGTGTGTTTGTCTGTCCTGCACTGAAGGAGAACACAGGACTCACAACACTGTTCCTATAGAGGAGGAGAGTCGAGAGAAGAAGGTAAAGAGCTGCAAACAAAGCACTTTAGACACCCCATGAAATTCTGTTCCCTATTAGTCAGTCACGTTCAATGTTACATCGTACTGAAATGACGTATAGGGATCTCGCCTGAGAGCCCAATCACCATCGAGTGGTAACAGAACAAGCCAATCCACTTCCCGCATCCAGTTATATAAGGCAGCGGCAAACTCACACATTAAGCTTTTGCTTCGGAGCAGAGCAGATGTTGTTTCACTCTGCTCTTCAATCATCGTTCAGTGAGTGAGTTGTTCCTTTGTTGGTGTGACTCTCCTGCCGGGTGAATCCCTGCGGTCCCATGGGGGACCCGCCATCTCATTCGGGGCTCCTGCAGAGGACCGGATGTCGAGTGGAATCATCCAACCATGTCCTGCGGTTGGATGACTGGGAACGTCCAACATGACTGACTGCTAGGGAAAGTCTAGGTTACTAATGTACACAACGCCTGTACCCCCGCTGAAACGGCCGAGACCCCGTATAAGCTCCTCAGTAGAAAACTTGATGTCAGAGTTCACACTCTGCATTATATACCCGGAAGCGGGGAGTGGATTGCAATGCAAATCTCACATTGGCTTGGTCATTTACTACTCAAAGGTGATTAGGCTCTAATGCAAGATCGCATTCAGTCCAAACGTAACATCTCCGTTCCCTCCTTCAGGAAATGGGGGTTACATTAGTAACCATTTTCTTTTCCTGCGTCTTGACATGTTGAAGAACCTGTCTCTTTTTTAAACTAAAAAACCCCGCAGATAAATCCAATAGTCTTTCATTACATCTGATAAAAGCTGATTTTGTCACTCTCAAAACAGTCAGACATGGACTAAAAGATTCAAACTTTAATTTTGAATTAATTTGATCTTTACAGTAAATGGTTTTTAAAAAAAGACTGTAAGAAGATGGAAAGCTATATTCAGTGATAAATGTGTCTATGTTTTTCTCTGTAGAATCAGCTGGTTCAGACACAGACAGACATTCATCAGATGATCCAGGACAGAAAGAAGAAGATTCAAGAGATCCAGCACTCAGTAGAGCTGAGAAAGGTTTGTGCTTCGATCAACCCGAGTTCATATCCTGACTCATGGTCGTTTCCGATCCCCTTTTCACTTTCACTTTCTCTACACTCTCTAACTATTCTAGCAAAAAAAAAAATACCGTTAAAAAAATTAAATGCATCATAATAGTTCAATCTATTTAATAAAAGGCGCTAAATTAAATTGTTAGTTTTGCCATCATCTAGTAACCCTCACGTTGCTCCAAACACACATGATTTTTTCCCATAGAGCACAAATCTGTTGTATGGACTTGTATAGGAGTGCTTCAACAGCTGGTCCTCAAGAGCAGCATGCAAAACATTTATTTTGTGTTACACTGAAAATCACACATTTTAAGTGACTTAAGGTTAATTAAAGATGATAGATTTTTCATTTTGGGGTGAACTATCCCTGTACATAATATGTGAATATGTAATAGATTAACAAACAGAACTGTTCTCATTCATCAGAGAAACACAGAGAAAGAGAAATCCTCCAGTGTTGAGATCTTCACTGATCTGATCCGCTCCATTGAGAGATCTCAGTCTGATCTGATGAAGATGATGGAGGAACAGCAGAAAGCAGCAGAGAAACAGGCTGAAGATCTCATTAAAGAGATACATCAGGAAATCACTGAGCTGAAGAGGAGAAACACTAAGCTGGAGCAGCTCTCACACACTGAAGATCATCTCCATCTCATACAGGTCTGTCAACATCTGTCTCAGTCAATATGTACAATATTACAGGACAAACACTCTGTTCTTTAAGGTCCACCAAATTGACCCAACATCTGTGTGTTCTGTAATTTCAGTACGTTCAGTGCATTTTTGTCTTGACCCCAATAGTGAATGACACCATTATCAAAACGATCCCCATTCACACGGATCCGCGAAAACGACTAAAAACCCTGTGTTCTGCTGCCAGGCCAGTAGATGGCGATGAAACACTATAGACTGAACACATAATACGCATGTGCATGACATCATCATCTTCAGAGATTGCGTTTTTATTGTTTACACGGAGACCATTTTTAAAAACGTGTACTTTGAATCCCGTTTTCAAACGTTTGCATTTTCAGGAACCCAAAACGCCGTCATGTAAATGAACGGGCAAAACATTATTTTTTTTTAAACATTTTTAGCTAAAAACGGTGTCATGTAAACAGACCCTGAGTTCAGTTTAGTCTTAATTGCATCCTATTTCCATTTCGTAGTCACTCCAAGTTACGTCGATTAGAAGCCTATCACCTTCGAATATTAAAAAACGAGCCAATGGCAAAGAAATGCCATGGGTCTGCGGAATTTGCGTAGCTCCGCCCCACCTCATGGGTATATAAGGAAGGACGCTGGCAACATGCAGATATGTTTTTGCTTTGGAGCCAAGAGTCCTCTTCACTCCTGTAAGCTTGATTTCTCTGACTGTCATTGAGTATCTTCGAGACGAGCAGCTCTCCAGTCTGTGTTGGTGCAAAGGCGATTTTCCAGCGAGATTCACATTCCTGCCTGCTGATCTGTGCAGTGGTCTGCATCCAGCGCGTGTTTCTCCCTGGCCGCTTCAGCACAGCTGAGTGTCCTCTCACAAAAGAGCTTGCACAGGCACGTCTTGCCTGTGTGTTTCTGGGTCCGATCATTCCATTTCTTCCTCTGATGGGCATGATCGCTGCCTTGCGTGTTTGGGCTTAGAACATGCTAAGGCAGCTTTCATGGATGAGTCATGTTCTCATTGTGGGAACATGACCATCGCTGCACTGAGATCGAGACTCCGTGACCTTACAAAAGGTAGAGTCCCCTCTGCTGCACCCCGATCTACCCCCTCCACGAGAGGTGGTGCTTCGGCTGGTGGCCAGGATGATCTGAGGGTGACGGTGTGGAATTCTGCCCCGACGATGCTTCCTCGGGCCAGACCCCCCCTCACCAGCGCCACAATCCACTAGTTCCTCGAATGTAGTCGCAGGGGTGTCTTCGGATGTGCCGCGTGTCTCATTCGGGCTCCAGAGGATGAGGTGATGTCGGTCGATGTCGATTCTTCTGGGGATGAAGGCTCGGCTGTGCTGCCGCCTTCCGGGGTCCCAGCATTGTCCAAGTCAGACCCGGAACTGACAGCTATGCTCTCCCAGGCCACCGCAAGCACCGGGTTAGCGTGGAACCCTCCACCCTGCCCTGAGCGCTCGCGGCTGGGTGACTGGTTATTGGGGACTGCACGTGCTGACTCTCGTCAGCGCACACCCCCAGTTCCATTCTTCCCGGAGGTGCATGAGGAGGTCACGAGATCCTGGGAGGCCCCGTTGTAGCGATGCAGTTGTGTCCTCAGAGCACTTCGACATAGCGTGGTGACCCAAAGCACCCCTCCAAAGCCTGTAGATTCTTGTCTACCCTGGTGGCGAAGTCCTACAGAGCTGTGGGGAACGCCGCCGCCTCACTGCATGCCATGGCCATCCTCCAGTTCTACCTGGCCAGGATGCTCAGAGACATGCACAAGGGTAGAGCTGACCAAGGGATCTTTGATGAGCTGCGTGCCGACACCGACCTCACTCTCCTAGCGACGAAGGTGACCACACGCTCTCTTGGTCAGGGGATTTCCACAGCTGTGGTCCAGGAATGACATCTGTGGCCGATATGCAGGACGCTGAGCAGACTCGTCTTGCACAGGTTTGAGTATCCTACCACCAGCGGTGGTGGCTACCATCACTTCTGCTAGAGCAACGTCCACGAGACATGCCTATGCGTTGAAGTAGAACCTCTTCGTCAACTGGTGCTCTTCTCGCCGACCCCACGATATGCCCGATCAGTGTCGTGCTTTCCTTCCTGCAAGATGGGTTGGAGCGAAGGCTGTCTCCCTTCACCCTGAAAGTTTATATTGCCGCTATCGCCGCACATCATGTTGCAGTTGAGGGTAAGTCCATTGGGAAGCATGACCTGGTGATCAGGGTCCTGAGAGGAGCGAGGAGACTGAATCCTTCTCGCCCTCCTCTCATACCCTCTTGGGACCTCTCAATGGTTTTAACTGCCCTGCTGAGTGCTCCCTTCGAGCCCTTGCAATCAGTGGAGCTTAAGTTCCTGTCGATGAAGACAGAGCCAGGCAGCCTTTATACTATTCTCAAGGTCTTTACTCAATGGGTTTCTTTTCCCCCATGCACGTTCAAGATAAGACATATGCTGTTCCATATCCTTCTATTCATCAATAGTTAACACTTAAGACCACCAAAGGTAAATATTAGGGTAAATACTAGGGTCAAAGGTCCCTTCCCAGCTGTTCCCAAAGTGTCTTCCTCCTGCATTTCCATAGGTATACAAACATACATATATCCTGTTCACACACTACTTTGTAATACCTACTAAGGATCAATGAATATTAAAATTTCCACTACATCGACCGTGCCCCCTTGGTGTGAAGGCCCATTCCACTCGGAGTCTGGCTTCCTCTTGGGCTCTAGCGCATGGCGCCTCGCTAACAGACATCTGCAGAGCTGCAGGCTGGGCGACACCGAACACATTCGCCAGATTCTATAATCTCTGACTGGAGCCAGTGTCCTCTCGTGTACTCGCTTCAACTAGCCAGTGAGTTCTGAGTTCTGAGTGACGTCAACAGTCCCCGAGTTCCTCCACTGTTGACGTCAATGCCAAGGTTATGCCTCCGGCAGCTTTCGCAGTTGGCTAGGTCCCTCCATGTGCATGGTTCCCCAGCTGGGTGACCCCCACATGTGTATTTCCACTGTAAGCCTCCTTGAGTATGTGTCTTTCCCTCGGCAAGCCACCTTGCCTCCCCTGGAGTTGAAAGATTACACCCTACGGGCTGGACACTCCAGTGTTCTTCCGTATGCTACCCCCTCACGGGTCATACGTGTATTCCTAAGACCTCCCTTCGGGCGGGCATGGTTTGCATATTTCCACTGAGATATGCTTCCCAGTGTACCTTGGTATTCCTGTGTCTAAGTTCTCTGTCTTGCACCTCTCAGCTGCAAGACAGCCGAGAGGTGGCGTGATTAGACTGGTACCCCCATTTCGTCATCACTCGTCGTAACTCGGAGTGACTACAAAAGGGAACGTCTTGGTTACGTATGTAACCCTCGTTTCCTGAGTAGGGAACAGAGACTTTACGTCTTTCTGCCACTTCCGCTGGAACGCCGAGTTCAGTCTTGGCTCCTCAGCAGGAAACATATCTGCATGTTGCCAACGTCCTTCCTTATATACCCACGAGGTGGGGCGGAGCTACACTATGCAAATTCCGCAGACCCATGGCATTTTTTTGCCATTGGCTCGTTTTTTTAATACTCGAAGGTGATAGGCTTCTAAGCGAAACCCCCATTTCGTCGTCACTCGACGTAACGTGTCCGTTCCCTACTCAGGGAACGAGGGTAACATACGTAACCAAGACGTTAGTCTCCTTGATAACTGATTACGTTCAGCTGTCTGTCATTACGTTTTTCTCCTAAGCAGTTATTTTATTTATATTTTATATTTTCCACTTTCATTTTATTTAAAGTTTTAATAATGTTGTTTTTTTACATTTGTATACATTTTTTTATGTTATAGATGTTTATAGTTTTTTTTTTTTTCATTTTTATTGAAGGTTGTAGTTTCAGTTATTTCAGGACGTCATGTTACACGAAATGTTGCTGTCTTTGGATTGTGGGGGAAACCTCAGTCAGAAATCTCCACATCTGCAGCTTTACACACACCTTACAGTTTACAGTTACTTTACAGTTTTATTCCTGTCTATATTCTAAAGGTTTTTACTGAGGGGGTTGTTCATATATCATTCACCTGATTTATACAACATCTTATTCCTAAAAACATGATGAAAAATCGTTTTTTCTGTCTGTTATTTTCTGATTTATGGAATAAACAAAAATCCAAAATCCCCTCAGTAAAAAAACCTTTATCTCTAATATGTCAACAAAATGAAACAAGAATGTTGAACCCGGCTTTATTCAATATTCAGATTTCTGTTCTGGATATTTAATCAAATCAGAGCATATTCAATTAGACAATGCTTCATTTGCATATTTAAATATTTCAGAAATGGTTTAATACAGAACATATATGCAATTCTTCATGTAATCATTCAACTAGAGGAAGTACGGTCATATCATCCGTATCCATACACAGGTTTAGCCTCGACTGTGAAAGCTCCTGTGTAAAACATATTGAATTTACTGCTTTAAAAATAATGATCATATTTAACAGTCTTCTCTCTCTCCTGCTGTAGATGAGCTCATCCCTGTACACTCGTCCACACGCCAAGATCTGGACTGAGATCAGGATTGACTCTGATGTGAATGTGAACTCTCTGTTCATAACTCTGACTGAACTGAAGAAAACTCTAGATGAGACTCTAGATGAAAAACTCAGTCAAACTGGTATGTGAATATCAAATACAGTGTATAGATGTTTTGTTTTTTTGTTATTAACTTAGAAATTACATTTTTCAAGGAATATTATAGGTTGAATAAAAAGTTGGTGATCACCACAATTATTTTATCTCAGTCTGCAAAAGATCACACTGTTTGAAAAATGTAATCATAACATAACTTAAACTTGCCATGTTAGCATTAGACTGGTATGATAAAACACTTACTAAACATATGTAAAGTTATATCCAAACTTTAACTGATGCCATAACCAGTTATTGCAGTATTACTTTAACTTACTTTAGAGACATGTTAGTGATATGATGTAACTATTCATGAACAAACACTAATTCAAATCACTGTAAAAAAATTTTACATGCTATTTTTTTTTAAAATGGTAAAAATATTACACATGATATTTTTGAGTAGTTTTTAAGGCTTGATTTCTTTAATGAAATCTACCTGAATAAATAATATAAGATCTCCTAAATTATTTAATGTATGACACAATGAATTTTATATTTTCTTTGTGAAATTTGCTTTTTTAATTTATGTTGACTCTCAAAAGTGTGTGATAAGTGTGTGATTTTTAGTGAACGGAAATGACGTGTTTGAATTGGACTTGTGTTGTACTTGACAGTGAGTCTGGTTTCTCCAAAGGCCTTTCTCTCTCCATTCTGTCACTGATGTAGTTTTGGTTCATCGCCACCGAATGTTAATTAATAACTTTTTACAACAAAATAAACAATTTCTGAATGTTACTTAAGCTGGACTGTGACGCTATTTTCTTCCAGAACCAAACTTTGTTGCATTATTTTCCTGTTATCTCTGAAAAGCCACTTTGAAACAATCTGTGTAATAAGCGCTATATATATTTACATTTTATATATAAAGGTGACTTGACTTTAAGTTATGTTGTACAAGTAAAAGACTGTGTGATGCTCTTTCACATGTCAGACACTGAACATTAAACATTAACAGATGTTTCCCTTCTCTCAAAAACATAAATTTCAAAATTGACTCTCCATTTCCAGCCATATGCAAAGCATGCTGGGAACTAACAATGGTGTCTCTAAAAAAAACTGCATAATTGAACTAATTCTCTTAAAATAAATCAGCAAATTCATTTAAATGAATCTGCTTAATCGGTTCCTCAATTCAAGCCTCTAAACTACTTGTTTCATTAAAAAAATGAGGAAAGTGTATCTCTTGGTTTTATGAGTGAAATGTCCTCATGCCACTGATGCTGCCAGTGGAGAAACTCACTGTTAATCTGAAATTACTGCTATAAATAATTCATCATTATATTGTCATCTGTGTTCACAGGACTGAAGTTTGTGCAGAAGTTTGCAGGTACAGTGTGACTGACACCATTTTCTTCAATATACTTTCAATACATTGTTTATAATCTGTATTATATACTGTATCTGAAAATGTGTGTTCTGAAGTTGATTGATAATGTCTGATCTCTCTCAGTGGATGTGACTCTGGATCCTGATACAGCGAATCCATATCTCATCCTGTCTGATGATGGAAAACAAGTCAGTCATGGAGACATTTGGCAGGACGTCCCAGAAAACCCAAAGAGATTTGATAAGAGTTGTTGTGTTCTGGCAAAGCAGGGATTCAGTTCAGGGAGATTTTACTATGAGGTGCAGGTGAAGGGAAAGACTCAGTGGGATTTAGGAGTGATCAGTGAATCCATTGACAGGAAGGGGGCGATCAGACTGAGTCCTAAGAATGGAGTCTGGATTGTGATTCTGAGGAATGAGAATCATTACAAAGCTTGTGAAAGTTCATCTGTCTCTTTATCTCTGAGAGTGAGACCTGAGAAGGTTGGTGTGTTTGTGGATTATGAGGAGGGTCTGGTCTCTTTTTATGACGTGAAGTCCAGATCTCATCTCTACTCTTTCACTGCTCAGACTTTCACTGACAAACTCTATCCATATTTCAGCCCATGCCTTAATGATAAAGGTAAAAACTCAAGTTCACTGATCATCACTCCTGTCTCACCGTTAATGGATTAGAATATGTAAATGAAAACAAAAAAAAAGATTTTGTACTAAACCACAATCAAGTAGATTTTACCATAACACTTTATAATAATACAGTAACAAAGCACTTACTGTAAGTCATTTACAAACTATCAGTTTATAGTTAATAGTTTATAAACTTTAGTTAATACATTAATAGTTTATAAACTTTAGTTAATACATTAATAAACTATATACTAAAAGTGAGTTCTTCATTCATTGTCATTGTAATTAATAATGTCTTATTGTTTAATTAGCTCATATATAAAGAGGTAGATAAAACTTATTAACCATAAATGGTTCTAACTTTAGATTAGGTCACAGAAAAGTTATTAGCCTTTATTCAACATTAGTTACATTATTAAGAGCATTAAAATGTTTACAAATACACACACACACACACACACACACACACACAGCTATGCCAGCAACTTGTAAGTTACTATGTTTATTCTAATACCTGATCTCTGATCAGTTCTGATGTGTAATTATTTAAGTTCAGACAGATTTTCTCTCAAAATCATTCAATATTGTTTATGCATCAGTAAATCATGCCAGTGACTAAATGATCAACTTCACATTGTTTCTCTTAGCAGCATGAAAATAATCTGTTATTTTAACTGGGATTAAATTATATTCAGAAAGCATCAAAGAACGCTCCCTTTACAATCCCTGAAGCTGTCAATCAAACAGTGTTTATCTGGACACTTGCCAAAACACCGCTATGTAATTAATGACGCTGTTACACTCCACAATGAAGCTCTTACATCGTGTTTGCATTGTTATTTATGGTGAAAACATTCGTGAGAGTGCAGAAATCGCGTTGCAATGATGAGATCACTGTTCTCGTTCGCGATTGGGACCGGTAACATTAGCCAATCACAGCAGTGGGCGTTTACACTGAAGTCTCACAGCCAATCACAGCAGTGGGTGTTTACACTGACGTCTCTACTAAAGATTGCTTTATCAATAATCTTCCTAATCAGTTTCATCATCTCAGCATCCCGGATAGCTTAGAAGAACTTGATATTGCAACAGAAACTTTTAACTCTCTCTTTTCCAGCACTTTAGACGCAGTTGCTCCGTTGCGCTTAAAGAAGATTAAAGAAAATAGTCCAACGCCGTGGTACAGCGAGCACACCCGGGCCCTTAAGAGAGCAGCCAGAAAAATGGAGCGAAACTGAAAAAAACTAAACTAGAGGTATTTCGGATTTCATGGAAAGAGAGCTCGATTGCTTACAGAGAGGCTTTAAAAGCTGCTAGATCTGCTTATTTTTCAACCCTATTAGAAGAAAATAAACATAATCCAAGGTATTTATTTGAAACAGTGGCTAAACTAACGAAAAAGAAAGCTCCAAGCTCAGAAGTGTCCAAGCAACACAGCAGTGATGACTTTATGAACTTCTTCACTTATAAGATTGATAATATCAGGGACAAAATTATAACTATGCAACCGTCTACTACAGTATCGCATCAGGAAGTGCATTGTAGTCTCCTTGAGGAAAAATTTGATTCATTTGTTGCTATAGGAGAGGAAGAATTCGAGATGGTTCTCACTGCAGAACATGAAATACACGGGGAGGAGTCGGATCCAGATCCAACTCCTCCCACCTTACATACACCTAAACCTAGCCAACTCCGCCCCCTGATCCCTAAACACACCCCTAATCCCTAAACCCAACCCTAATCCTACCCATCTCCACCCCTTGCATCTTGATCCGACTCCTCCCCGTGGATCTCATGTACTGCATTGAGGTGCTACTGAAGACTTCTGCAAACTCGTTAATTCATCTAAATCGACAACTTGTATGTTAGATCCTATACCGACTAAGCTACTGAAAGAGATGTTTCCAGATGTCATATATCCTCTTCTTAATATCATTAATTCATCTTTGTCTCTAGGATACGTACCAAAAACCTTTAAACTGGCTATGATAAAACCGCTTGTTAAAAAACCACAACTTGATCCTACAGATTTATTCAATTAAAGGCCAATCTCGAATCTGCCTATTCTGTCAAAGATATTAGAAAAAGCAGTATCTTCACAACTATGTTCCTTTCTAGAAAGAAATGATATCTGCGAGGATTTTCAGTCCGGATTTAGACCGTACCATAGTACTGAGACCGCTCTCATTAGAGTCACAAATGATTTGCTCTTATCATCCGATCGTGGTTGTATCTCTCTATTAGTGTTACTCAATCTTAGTGCTGCATTTGACACCATCGACCACAACATTCTTTTAAATAGACTAGAAAACTATGTGGGCATTAGTGGAATTGCACTAGCATGGTTTAAATCATACTTAACTGACCGTTATCAGTTTGTAGCAGTAAATGAAGAGATGTCTTATCGATCACAAGTTCAGTATGGCGTACCACAAGGCTCAGTACTAGGACCGTTGCTGTTCACTCTGTACATGCTACCATTAGGAGATATCATTAGGAAACATGGAGTTAGCTTTCACTGTTATGCCGATGATACTCAGCTGTATATTTCTTCAAAACCCAACGAAACTTACCAATTCACAAAATTAACGGAATGCATAGCTGATATAAAAAATTGGATGACTAGTAATTTCCTACTACTAAATTCTGAAAAGACAGAGATTCTAATTATTGGACAAAAAACTTCCACACGTAATAACCCAGAATACTGTCTAACACTTGATGGCTGCTCTGTCAAGTCTTTGTCGTCGGTTAGGAACCTGGGTGTGCTCTTTGATACCAACCTTTCTTTTGAAAGCCACGTGTCTAGTATCTGTAAAACTGCATTTTTCCATCTTAAAAATATATCTAAAATACGCCATATGCTCTCATTGGGAAATGCGGAACAATTAGTTCATGCGTTCATGACCTCAAGGCTAGATTATTGTAATGCTCTACTGGGTGGTTGCCCTGCACGCTTAATAAATAAACTACAGCTAGTTCAAAACGCCGCAGCTCGAGTTCTTACCAGAACCAGGAAATATGACCATATTAGCCCGGTTCTGTCAACACTGCATTGGCTCCCTATTAAACATCGTATAAATTTTAAAATATTGTTGATTACTTACAAAGCACTAAATGGTTTAGCTCCGTAGTACTTGAGCGAGCTCTTAACGCATTATAGTCCTTCACGTCTATTGCGATCTCAAAACTCCGGCCAGTTGATAATACCTAGAATATCTAAATCGACTGCTGGCGGTAGATCCTTTTCCTATTTAGCACCAAAACTCTGGAACAGTCTTCCTACCATTGTCCGGGAAGCAGACACACTCTGTCAGTTCAAAGCTAGACTAAAAACACATGTCTTTGACCTAGCATACACATAATACATTATAGACTTCTATAATTCAATGTTAGGCTGCATAGGTCAGCCGGAACTGGGAACACTTCCCTTAAATCTTGATGTACTCGTTACATCATAAGAAGAATAGCATCTACGCTAATATTAGTGTCTTTGTTTATCCCGAGGTTTTCCCGCAGCCTGCCGGATCTAGGCCGTATCCAGATCTGACGAAGGAGATCCGCCTGGACCCGATGACAATGCAGAGCTGAAGTGTCAACTATCCTCTCCAGAGGTGTATAAAGTAGAAGTAGAAGTAGAGAAAAAGTAGAAGTCCTGCCATGTTTTTATTCCAGCCATGAACTGATTGACAGTTGATTTCAGCGGATTTCTGTCTCCTGACTGAAAAACTGCTAATAAGCAAATCCAGGTGATTGGAACAAAATACTGAGGAGGACCTTTACTTTCTGAACCTGGACTTTACACCTCTGCATAGCAATGCCACATGTCAGCCAAGAGTAAAGAAATAAACCAGAACTGGACCTTGTCTGAGTCACAAAATCTGTGTATATAAAATATGGAGTCATTTCAGCCTTAATAAAGCCTGTTAACAAGCAGAATCACTAAAGGAAAGAAGAGAACAGAAAAAGAGACGAGCAGAAACACAAGAACTACAACTGACTTCAGACACAGTCTTAGATGAAATCAACTGAAGAGAAAAGAAGACATTACATCTGAACATCTCAGCAGAGAAGGAATAAACAACTCCACAAACAGCATTATCAGCTTCACTTATTACTAACCAGACTGACTTTATTTCTGTCAGACGTCTACATAAGGTTTTATTGAGAGTTAACAGAGGTTTAACTCTGTCACCATAACAGTGATTAGTGTTTCCATTAGTTGGGCTCTAAACTTTTATTATATATTTTATCTCTCTTGGTTGCTGTGACAGTGTGTTTGTCAAGCACATTTACAGTAGCAAAGAAAGCAAAAGAGAAATTAGATCAGGTGATGATGGTTACCTGTTCATGGTTGTGTAAGTGTCATGAAACAGACTGATTTGATTCACTGAGGATTTTAAAATCTAACAATTATGCTATTCCACTAATATATTCACATCACAAACCCTGTGTACTTTTAACAAACATAAAATGCAAAAAAAAAAAAAAATATATATATATATATATATGTATATGTATTTTGCTGACACACACAGATATCAACAATCAGCACATGAATCTCAACAATGGTGACAATCACAAATATTTAGATAAACAGATTAATTCAGAACATCACGGAAAATCTACCAATTCACAACAAAAATAACAGCAAAAAATAAAAGCAAATACTTAGAATCAAACAAAATTATAGGACAATTCAGCATAATTTATTCATGTTGCAATGCATGCTGGGAGTTTTGTACTAGACTGGTACCCAGCTTGCATTGCAGAAAAGTACTTTTGATTGTCACCATTGTTGAGATTCATACGCTGATTGTTGATGTCTGTGTGTGTCATCATAAATTGACTGTTTTGTTCTCATATTTGTTAAAGTCTACTAACTTATTGTTATAATATTGATAGATCTCATGACAGTGCAGTAACAGGTTTTGTGTTGTGAAAATAAATGAATTTGACAAAATAATTATTAAATTAAAATATCTAATTGAATCAGGCTATTTCACGATGATTACAAAATCATCACCAGGTAACCATCATCATCTGATCCCATTTAACTTTAATTTACTTTGCTACTGTAAATGTGTTTGACAAACACACTTTCACAGCAGCCAAAAGAGATACAATAACTAATAAGAGTTAAGAGCCCAGCTAATGGAAACACTAATCACTGTTATGGTGACTTTAAATGAAACAGAGTTAAACCTCTGTTAATTCTCAATAAAACTTCTGTAGACGCCTGACAGAAATAAAGTCAGTCTGGTTAGTAATAAGTGAAGCTGGTAATGCTGTTTGTGGAGTTGTTTAATCCTCCTCTGCTGAGATCTTCAGATTTAATGTCTTCTTTTCTCTTCAGTGGATTTAAAGTCAGTTGTAGTTCTTGTGTTTCCGCTCGTCTCTTTTTCTGTTCTCTTCAGAGGTGTAAAGTCCAGGTTCAGAAAGTAAAAGTCATCCTCGGTATTTTGTTCCAATCACCTGGATTTGCTTATTAGCAGTTTTTCAGTCAGGAGATAGAAATCAACTGAAATCAACTGTAAATCAGTTCATGGCTGGAATAAACACATGGCAGGACTTCTACTTTTTTTCTACTTCTACTTCTACTTTATACACCTCTGATCCTCTCCCTATGGAGGATCCCTTTCCCCTACTTCTACTTCTACTTTATACACCTCTGATCCTCTCCCTATGGAGGATCCCTTTCCCCTACTTCTACTTCTACTTTATACACCTCTGATCCTCTCCCTATGGAGGATCCCTTTCCCACAGATAAAGCGATGTGAATTTTGGCTCGTGTACCCCGAAGTAATAAAATAAAACAAAATTCTGTATCAAAATTTATAGGCAAGACAAGTAGTTTGTTTAGGCATGGGTTGTATGAATTACAAACCTGCGCACATATTTTCAAAAGCACATACCTATAGAATCAATTTTGAATCTGCATGTGAACGCCGTCAGCGTTAATCACAGGTTCGCGTTTAAAGTCTGATCATTTCGACGGAGGTGAATCAATCAAAATGAACTTTAGCTGGAAATAACATTATTCAAGAACAGCTATAAAGCCAAAAAAATCTGTTACCTTAAATTATGTTTATCTCTGTAAAGCTGCTTTGAAACAATCCATTGTTAAAAGCGCTATATAAATGAAGATGACTTGACTTGACGTCTCACAGCCAATCACAGCAGTGGGAGTTTACACTGACGTCTCACAGCCAATCACAGCAGTGGGCGTTTACACTGACGTCTCACAGCCAATCACAGCAGTGGGCGTTTACACTGACGTCTCACAGCCAATCACAGCAGTGGGCGTTTACACTGAAGTCTCACAGCCAATCACAGCAGTGGGCGTTTACACTGACGTCTCACAGCCAATCACAGCAGTGGGTGTTTACACTGACGTCTCACAGCCAATCACAGCAGTGGGCGTTTACACTGACGTCTCACAGCCAATCACAGCAGTGGGAGTTTACACTGAAGTCTCACAGCCAATCACAGCAGTGGGCGTTTACACTGAAGTCTCACAGCCAATCACAGCAGTGGGCGTTTACACTGAAGTCTCACAGCCAATCACAGCAGTGGGCGTTTACACTGACGTCTCACAGCCAATCACAGCAGTGGGCGTTTACACTGACGTCTCACAGCCAATCAGAGCAGTGGGCGTTTACACTGACGTCTCACAGCCAATCACAGCAGTGGGCGTTTACACTGACGTCTCACAGCCAATCACAGCAGTGGGAGTTTACACTGACGTCTCACAGCCAATCACAGCAGTGGGCGTTTACACTGAAGTCTCACAGCCAATCACAGCAGTGGGCGTTTACACTGAAGTCTCACAGCCAATCACAGCAGTGGGCGTTTACACTGAAGTCTCACAGCCAATCACAGCAGTGGGCGTTTACACTGACGTCTCACAGCCAATCACAGCAGTGGGCGTTTACTAGGGCTGGGTATTGACACAAATTTCACAATTCGATTCGATTTCGATTCACAAGCTTGCAATTCGATTCGATTTCGATTACGATTCGATTCGATTCAATATTGATTATTTTGGATATCAGGTACAATACATGGCAAATTTTTTCAAAGAAAAAAAATCTCTTAACTAATGCTGTAAACTATGGGAGTCAGTTGTAGCCTACTAGGCTTCATTAGCCTAATTTTGAAGGTAAAAATTAACTGATTTGAAGCTATACAAACACCCAGCGTTTTCTACGCGTTTTTAGCCGCTATATGTGAATCCGGCCAAACTGACGTCTTTCCACGGATGAAACACTGATTGAGCGATACCACATTACATGACACGGATTTCGAAGTTGTACTCTATCTTTTAACACACTTTCAGATGCTCATTGATGTTTATTTGGCGCTGTAACTGGTATTATTAAGGCGGAGTAACTGGTATTATTAAGGCGGAGGAGGAGAATGAGATCATGTGCGCTCCGTGCTGCTGCTTCTCTTGAGCTGAGCCAGAGCGATCTCACGCCACAGCGCCAAAACGGTATTTATGTTTTTGAATTTCGTAAGAAAATGGACGTAATTCGAAATTTGAGACTTTATTTCATAATAATAGTCACAAAGCACAAAGATTATTTCGATTTATTGGATGGTATGCACGATACAATGTCCTACGCGATCATCAAATGAAAACAGGATGACTAATCGATTCTTGAGATTTAAGAATCGATATCGGTTCGTAAAAATGAGAATCGATTAACATCGAGAAATCGATATTTTTTACCCAGCCCTAGCGTTTACACTGAAGTCTCACAGCCAATCACAGCAGTGGGCGTTTACACTGAAGTCTCACAGCCAATCACAGCAGTGGGCGTTTACACTGACGTCTCACAGCCAATCACAGCAGTGGGCGTTTACACTGACGCCTCACAGCCAATCACAGCAGTGGGCGTTTACACTGAAGTCTTAGAGCCAATCACAGCAGTGGGCGTTTACACTGAAGTCTCACAGCCAATCACAGCAGTCGGCGTTTACACTGACGTCTCACAGCAGTGGGCGTTTACACTGACGTCTCACAGCCAATCACAGCAGTGGGCGTTTACACTGAAGTCTCACAGCAGTGGGCGTTTACACTGACGTCTCACAGCCAATCACAGCAGTGGGCGTTTACACTGACGTCTCACAGCCAATCACAGCAGTGGGCGTTTACACTGACGTCTCACAGCAGTGGGCGTTTACACTGACGTCTCACAGCCAATCACAGCAGTGGGCGTTTACACTGAAGTCTCACAGCAGTGGGCGTTTACACTGACGTCTCACAGCCAATCACAGCAGTGGGCGTTTACACTGAAGTCTCACAGCCAATCACAGCAGTGGGCGTTTACACTGAAGTCTCACAGCAGTGGGCGTTTACACTGACGTCTCACAGCCAATCACAGCAGTGGGCGTTTACACTGACGTCTCACAGCCAATCACAGCAGTGGGCGTTTACACTGACGCCTCACAGCCAATCACAGCAGTGGGCGTTTACACTGAAGTCTCACAGCAGTGGGTGTTTACACTGACGTCTCACAGCCAATCACAGCAGTGGGCGTTTACACTGACGTCTCACAGCCAATCACAGCAGTGGGCGTTTACACTGACGTCTCACAACAGACACGCCCCTTCAAACTGAAATCAGAGGCTAAAATCAGTTAAGAAAACAGCCATTTGTTTCTAGATAGTTACAATTTTTTTATATAAAAATTATATTGACATCATAAGTGCACCTCATAAAAAAAAATCCAGTTCATGACCTCTTTAATGTCTAAAAAATATTGGTTTAAAGCACTCAATTAATGAGATAATCTAAAGTAAGGATTGGTTAACAAGTTGTTAAAGCATAATCTAACTCTTTATATTCATAGATGCCACCTACGTCACTACCAATAGTACGACGCCATATTGACGCCCGATCTCGCCCGGTATGGCCGCCCAAACTGGGCCGCCATTGTAGCTGGCTATCACTTGCTGTTAGCATCCCATTGACTTCCATTCATTTTGGCGTCACTTTGACAGCGAATAACTTTACATCTGAGTTGTCTAAAGAAACACGACAATGTATAAAGGGCAATGTATAATGTATAATAACATATACTGTAATACATTATGTACTGGTTCACCATTATTTCAAAAAGGTACGCAGTCTATGTTCTTGCTAAATTGATCACAAATGTAAGATTGTTATATCATAATAGTAGAATAAGTACCCCTTAGTTCTATAATACTCACAATATTAATAATTTTTAAATTCTCCTGGTTGTTACCCCTTTATTCCCCAAACTTAAAAAATTGTTCCCTTATACTTATATTGTAAGTACGTTATAGGCACACTATAATTACCGAAGGTTACGCTGTAAAATTGCTTTAATTACCCAGTACTTTCCGGGCTGTAATCTAAAGCGTTACCTTTTTTTCTTCTTCCATTGCCTGTATAATTTCCTGATAATTAATTTCCCCATCCCCCGTAGGTGTAGTAGTAGATAAATAATTTAAAGTTCCTGGATAAATGTTACTTCATACCTTTTTGAAATAATGGTGAACCAGTACATAATGTATAGGCTTTTTTTAATGTAAATGCTCTGAAAACAAAAACTATTGAAACTTTTGCTTAAATATTGGGGAAAGATACTCTTGTTTCATGTAGTGGTGCTTGTTACCCTCTTGTTTCATGTAGTTACAGGGTAAGCACAATAAAAATACACACACACAATCTTATATCACTGATTCGGAAACCTTTATTTATTATACAAGCACCACTTACCCTGTAACCACATGAAACAAGATATATTTCGAAGTATTTAAAAAATTGCAATAGTCTTAGCTTTTCTTGCCTTCAAACATGTTAGCCCAAACTTAAACATCTGAACTTTTGCTATAAAAATAAAATAAAAATAAAAGTATAAACGCATAGATATGTACCCTGTCATTTTTAAAAAGCCTATACAGTATGGTACACAATTATTACAAAAATGTACGCAGTGTATGTTCTTGCTAAATTGCTCCCAAATGTAAGATTGTTGTATCATAATAGTATAATAAGAACCCCTTAGTTCTATAATACTTACAGTATAAATATTTTTGTAATTCTCCTGGTTGTTACACCTTTATCCCCCTAACTTTACATATTGTTCCCTTATACTTACATGTATACTTTATAGGTACACTATATAATTACCGAAAGTTACTCTGTAAATTCCTCTTAATTACACAGTACTTTCCGGGCTGTAATCTAAAGCGTTACCGAAAAAAAATATCTCAATGTCTATCGCGGTTAACGTTGTTCGTTTATTTATTTATACACTCTAAAAATTGCTGGGTTAAAAACAACCCAATTGGCAACCCAGCGCTGGGTAAATATTGGACAGAACACATGCTGGGTTAAATTAACCCAGTGACATTTTAACCCAGCAGGCTGGGTTGTTGAGAAAACCCAAGATGTAGTCATTTTTTTTACCATTAATAGATTTGCTATTCTGGGTTATTTTTGCTGGGTTATTCTTATAATTTCACCTGTGCTTTACTGTAAAACTATGAATTAAGAAATAATGAAGAACATGTTTAGACTGTCAAAATAATATTTTTTAATGCTTGTCAACTGACATTCACAAACGTGTTAAAATTGGAAGCACAACAAACAGCACTAATCAAATTTAAATGCAAAAATCATTTAGTGCTGCAAAGTTAAATATTGTCAGTTTTAATAAATAAATAAGATTAGTTCTAAAACCATTAATGGTTTAAATACAGTGACATTGATCATAATATTTTAAAGTCAGCTAATGCAAATCAAGTCAAGTACAATTAAAGAAAGAAGATTAGTTCTGAACAATGACATTTATACATTTAACGGTTTAAATACGCAGTGAAATTGACAGACAATTCAATTTTAAAGTCAGCGAATGCAAACAAATTTTTAAAATATGCTAAAATTTACATAGGTATAGTTAAATAAATTAAAATACAGCTAATGAAGAAAGAAAATGAGTGTTGAACAATGGAATTTATACCATTTAATTCTGTAGAAACAAAATGGGGTGCATTTCCAGAAAGCATCGTTAGCCAACTATGGTCGCAAGTTCCGTCGTTATCAGCACAGTTCAACAAATCGATGTTTCCCGAAACCATAGTTCCTACGAACATTCACAAACAGCATCGCAAAGTTGTGTGTTTGGAACGACAGCTCTCGAGAGCATAGTTTCAAGATTGCATGACATGTGGACTCAATAAATCCTTAACTTGAGCAAAATAAGCAAGCTGACATTCAGTGCAACCTGTGTCTTTTATTTAGAATCCATACAAATGTCATTTACGTCTTTGAGTTTGTCAAGAGATTTAAAGCACCGTTTTTGAAGACTGCGCATGTGCGAACGTGCTCTACTATGTAAGTACGAGCCTATGATTGAATCTGGAAATAAAGCAAAATTACTGGAAAAAATTTGAAATAGTCATTCACATTTTTACATTTACATTTACATTTATTCATTTAGCTGACGCTTTTATCCAAAGCGACTTACAATTGCTATATGTCAGAGGTCGCATGCCTCTGGAGCAACTAGGGGTTAAGTGTCTTGCTCAGGGACACATTGGCGTCTCACAGTGGATCCGAACCCGGGTCTCTTACACCAAAGGCATGTGTCTGCGCCATCACCACCCCACGCGCCATCACCACCCCACAGTCCTCAGATGCCATGTCTGTAATTTATATCAAAATATCTAGCATTAATTCGATCTCAAACAGTTTCATTAAAATAAGTTATTACTCCTCCACGTGCGTGACGTCATAAAGCAATGTGGTTGAATGACCACTTTGCGACAATATGGTTTCGGGAAACAGTCGTGATTAGCTACATTGATGATGAAGGATTGCGATATCTGCTGGCCGTTTCCCATGGCCATGACAATGGGATGGGCTTTTGTGGACTCCAACCTATAAAAGAAAGTAAATACAATTGTTTCAATGGCAATGGTGTCATTATTCGGTTGAAGTCAGTTCAGTGTTGATTCAATTCAGTTCAATTACTGTGTAAAGTTCATCATGATTTCAACAATCAATATTTTTATTTGGCGAAAAGCCATATAATAAGTGGTATACTTTACATTATTCCTTAAATGTCTTGTTTGATCTTTTTTTTGTCAAGGATCAAAGCTGCTTAATAGGAATTGTTTTGAGGTAATAAAGTTAAATGTACATCCAGGCAGTTTTCATCACAAAATAAACTCCTTCGGGGTGATACGAGATCCCTCCACTTTGTGTTGATTACCCTGTTGAAGTTTATTCTGCAATATCAACTGGCGGGATGTACAGTATCCCGTGCTTAAAGGGTTAGTTCACCAAAAAACGAAAATGATGTCATGAATGACTCGCCCTCATGTCGTCCCAAGCCCGTCAGACCTCCGTTCATCTTTGGAACACAGTTTAAGATATTTTAGATTTAGTCCGAGAGCTTTCTGTTCCTCCATTGAATATGTATACACGGTATACTGTCCTTGTCCAGAAAGGAAATAAAGACATCATCAAAGTAGTCCATGTGACATCAGTGGGTTAGTTAGAATGTTTTGAAGCATCGAAAATACATTTTGGTCCAAAAATAACAAAAACTACGACTTTATTCAGCATTGTATTGTCTTCCGGTTCTGTTGTGGATCTGTTCAGTGACGCCGCTGACGTGTGTCTGGTGCGCCCGAGCTTCGTTTACAGTCTGAGGGAGACGCACGCTGTAAAAAAACAATCTTCCCAAACAATTCTAAGGATTTCCACACAGAGGAAGACTTGCATTTTTTTGCCCAGCCATATTTATTTGAACCCGAATACACGGATGCACCAGATAACACGGAAGACAATACAATGCTGAATAAAGTCGTAGTTTTTGTTATTTTTGGACCAAAATGTATTTTCGATGCTTCAACACATTCTAACTAACCCACTGATGTCACATGGACTACTTGATGATGTCTTTATTTCCTTTCTGGACAGGGACAGTATACCATACATTTTCAATGGAGGGACAGAAAACTCTAGGACTAAATCTAAAATATCTTAAACTGTGTCCCGAAGATGAACGGAGGTCTTACGGGCTTGGAACGACATGAGGGTGTGAGTCATTGTGAGTCATTAATGACATCATTTTCATTTTTGGGTGAACTAAGCCTTTAATGCACAGGCAGGTCACAATGCAATTTAAATAGCAGTTATGCAGTTGTATACTTGCTGGTTGAAGATCAATAAAAGCCTTTCTAGCTTCGTCAGAAAGACCAATTCTGTACACCATGGCAGGAAGAAGGGGAAGGACCAAAAGAGCAACATCACCTCTATTCTCTGCAGAAAAGAGACATAACATCTCAGAAACAGGACCAGCTACAACAAATATATACTAAGTTAGTGCAATAAGCTACAGACATAGAAATAAATATGCAATAATGATACTACATACCTAAAGTTGCCTTTTATGTTGTATAATTTTGAAGATCTAAAACAACTAACCTTGCAGATTTTTTATGCACAAATAGCAACATAACACACTAACTAAAGTTGAAAAATTAAATAGACTAATAAAGTAATTCTCCACCCACAAATTTAAATCTCTCATCATTTATTCGCCCTCATTCCACCCCAGATGTGATGTATGACTTTCTTTCTTCTGTGTAACACAAATGGAGATTAACCATATAACATAGTCCATCCTATACCAGCTGACAGTGCTCCCTTTATGTTTTTAGCATTAGTTGAGAGATTTTTTCCTTTAAATGTTTTTACATGAATCTACTACATCTGATATTTATCCAAATGAATCGACATTGAATCAAGATTGGAATCGAATCACAAGCTTATAAATAGCTAAACTCAGAAGTTGGCAGCCTTGTGCGATACCTATAACTATTGAACGGATCAAATGTATACATATAGGCTACGTTAAGTTACGCGAGGTTGAGTTGATTATCACAGGCAGTCAATTATATAAAAGCTGCAAAAGTGTATAAACATGAACTTACCGTTAAACGTTAGCACTACTTGTCGATAAGACTGGCTAACTGCCACTCGGAGAGTTTTCCCTCACAGATGTATCCATGCTTTTCTGACTAGAAAAAAAAACGACATTTTGAATTACATCACTTACCAAAAACAAATTTATGTCTGTAAAAATACTTTTTGTACCACACATGCATCACCTCACTGGTCCAACCCACTGCACTGAGCAGTGAGCATGCACGCGCTTTGAAAGTTTTCGCGGTGCTGATAATAAGTCGATTCATTTCTTGGAATCATTTGTTTCAAAATTGGTGAACCGGTTTATTTGAACCGGATGGACGGTTCTTTTCGACCTGCGGTCCCACAACATTTTACGCACTTGTTATGTCTTTTACATGTCGGTATGGACAATTGCAGGCATTTTACATAAGAGCAGTTAGTGATATTACTCACTTGTTTTGTTTTGAGTGACTCGACTCACTTTGTTCAATTCGCTTGTCAGTGACAGAAACGACTCTTTCCTCTGTTTCAGATATTCACATTTTTAATGGGTTCCGTGAGGTACATAATCATGAATTGTATATTTAAAATAATTATTAATTAGGAAAAAAAACATTAAATAAACTTACCTCAAAACAGTTTCACCCAGCTGCTTTGCCCCTTTGTCCCCTCAAAATGACAGCTTGGGAGCGAATTTGAACATCTCCAAGGCGCATTTGAACATCTCCAAGGCGCGAAACTCGTAAAACAACCCAGCTGGGCAGAAACAACCCAGCGTTGCGACCCAGCAGATTTAACCCAACCACTGGAAAATTAAAAATACCCAAAGGTGTTTAAAATATGGTAAAATAACCCAACAAAATTACCCAACAGACTCAACCCAGCATTCTGGGTTAAAAAACAACCCAGCATTTTTTAGAGTGTAGATCTACGCTTGAAGATAAACGTGATCCCGTTCGGAAGCCATATGCCTGCATAACGTGAAATAAAAGAAAAACGGTTTTGTTCAAGTGTTTGTGACCATGATTTATTAGCCAAAACTACATGATTTAACACCTAGCTCACAATTCTTTATATATTGGAATATTATATGGTCATGTAATATTGAATGGATACGAAAATGACTCGAAGGGACAGTATTTTATAGGTTCCTGGGCTCATACTAAGAAGTATTTTTTGGATGGGTTATTATTCTGTTTGATGTAGAAGGAAACGAAAAAGAAGGGAAAAAATTATTTGCATATGCGCCTATATTTGAATAATTTTTAAAGAGGTCATATAATGGTACATGCACTTTTACATGTTGAAAGTACTGAAATGTGTGTTGGCAGTGCCTGTACACAAACATCATATAATGATAAAAATCCATCCAGTGGTTTTGTTTTAATCTCCTTATATGTTTTCCCCTGCCTCAAATTGAGCCGTTCGTTTTTGTGACGTCAATAAAACGGACGCCCCTCCCGCGATTGTTGATTGACGGGAGCGTTTCAACACAGACCCGCCCTCGCACATGAGGGAGCTGTCAATCATAGTCTGCGCGGACATTGTTGATATGCTGGAGCACTGTCTATGAGCAGAATGGCGTCTAAGCGATTGTGGTGTTCTGTTCTTGGGTGTAATAACGAACACAGTCATTTTGATGTTCCTGAATCCGAACCGCTGAAGACGCAGAGGCTGAGTTTGTTTTCGAAGGGAATATTCCCCACGAGCAACGCCAATGCTCTCATGTTTGCCGAATCATTTCTCACCAGACTGCTTTATAAACGAGGATCAGTATAAAGCTGGATTTGCTAAGAAGCTTTGCTAAAAAGGATCGGTACCAGATATTCGTGTTCCTGCTGAACCTCCAGAAGAACGGAAGTGAGTGAAACGTTTTATTAAACTTTATATTAATATATTAATCTTTGCAAATCGCTAGCTGCACGCTTCACAATGAATGCGTCTAAGGTTTACACTCAGTCAGGGTACATTACGGCATGTTTTCTACGTATGACGTTCTCAATATAATTCATAATCCCACGTTTATAATAAACAACGCGTGGTTATTGTGTTATTGTGTTACAAACGGTGTATGCGCAGAACAGAGAGGCGGGGTGAGCAAAGCTCATGATCATTTAAAGTCATATGCACTGAAACGGCGTGCTGAAAACAGAGCTGTTTTTGACCAGGTAAAAAAAGTGTTTTCTTACAATACTAATGAGAATTTTTAAGTAAAGTATATTACAAACTTTTAATTTAGACCCTAAAGAATCATATTAGCTTGTACAAAAATGGCATTATATGACCCCTTTAATAATTTTGGAAGATTGTGCTGTAGCCTACATGCATTTATTTATCTGTTATTTTTGATTGTATTATGTGTGTGTACTAGCCAAATATTTAAATCTAATGGATATATACATAAACATGTTCAAAATAAACTAAACTAATTACAATTAGGCTACTCAAACGATTACAATCCTAAAGTAGGCTATTTTAAAGTCGATTTTAGCCACTTCTTTTATCATGTCATATTGTAATTATATAGTGTAATATGTTATTAAATTAATTATAATTATTAATAGTATTGTAATATTTTAATAAACATTATATTATGCTTTTACAATACTAAACGATTTGATTTCCAAAACACACACACGCACACACACACACACACATCAATGTGAGTTTACTCTTTACTCTGATGCGTCATTGACCGTTCGAGATTAGCTTGCTTGCGCCTGCTAGTCAAAGCCCTTATTTCTGGAGAGCCGTGATACTTCGACCTTGGAAACTTCTGATCATCATTCAGCTACTAGAAGATTTACAACTGTCAGTCAGGTTGCTCACGTGACATCTATGTGATCAAGCTCAGTTTGAGCCTGCGCAGAACGCTTGGCTATCAGGAAGTGAGTGCCCATGTTGAGCTTCAACTCTCTCCATTGAAATCAACGGGGTCGCTGTGTCCATTTCTTTTACTGTCTATGACAGCCTTTCTCAAACTTTTTTCAGTCAGGGCATCTTTCAAAAGTGCATAAAATCTCAAGGCACCCCAGTGTAAAATATAATTTAAAAACACTGCATAACCCAAATGTAAATGTCCTGTTTATTTAGACAGAACAGTAATGAACAGAGCATAATACGAAATGTAAATGACAATAACAATAATAATAACAACTTTATAGCACCTTTAAAAACGCAGGTTTGCAAAGTAATTCACAAAATAATTAATCAGAGACACAAATGCCATAAAACCTTAAGAGGTGGACCGCCCAATACAAGAACCCAACAACAAATCCAGACCAGGAGAACTAAAATGAAGTGCAGGATGCAGTTAAAATAAAATAAAAAGAGGCAGACATGAAAACATATATATACAATACGATAAGAAAAAGATGCATGTTAAAAAATGCACCAGAGATAAGTAGGTATGTTTTTCCACAGAGTGCTTGTTTTCATCCGTGCCATGCGCATGCACACACACCCACATACACAGACTTACCGGCGTGTCTTGCTTCGGTCTTGTCAGACGGATTTTTATGGTTAATTTTATATACACTCACCTAAAGGATTATTAGGAACACCATACTAACACTGTGTTTGACCCCCTTTCGCCTTCAGAACTGCCTTAATTCTATGTGGCATTGATTCAACAAGGTGCTGAAAGCATTCTTTAGAAATGTTGGCCCATATTGATAGGATAGCATCTTGCAGTTGATGGAGATTTGTGGGATGCACATCCAGGGCACGAAGCTCCCGTTCCACCACATCCCAAAGATGCTCTATTGGGTTGAGATCTGGTGACTGTGGGGGCCATTCTAGTACAGTGAACTCATTGCCATGTTCAAGAAACTAATTTGAAATGATTCGAGCTTTGTGACATGGTGCATTATCCTGCTGGAAGTAGCCATCAGAGGATGGGTACATGGTGGCCATAAAGAGATGGACATGGTCAGAAACAATGCTCGGGTAGGCTGTGGGATTTAAACGATGCCCAATTGGGACTAAGGGGCCTAAAGTGTGCCAAGAAAACATCCCCCACACCATTACACCACCACCACCAGCCTGCACAGTGGTAACAAGGCATGATGGATCCATGTTCTCATTCTGTTTACGCCAAATTCTGACTCTACCATCTGAATGTCTCAACAGAAATCGAGACTCATCAAACCAGGCAACATTTTTCCAGTCTTCAACTGTCCAATTTTGGTGAGCTCTTGCAAATTGTAGCCTCTTTTTCCTATTTGTAGTGGAGATGAGTGGTACCCGGTGGGGTCTTCTGCTGTTGTAGCCCATCCGCCTCAAGGTTGTGCGTGTTGTGGCTTCACAAATGCTTTGCTGCATACCTCGGTTGTAACGAGTGGTTATTTCAGTCAAAGTTGCTCTTCTATCAGCTTGAATCAGTCGGCCCATTCTCCTCTGACCTCTAGCATCAACAAGGCATTTTCGCCCACAGGACTGCCACATACTGGATGTTTTTCCCTTTTCACACCATTCTTTGTAAACCCTAGAAATGGTTGTGCGTGAAAATCCCAGTAACTGAGCAGATTGTGAAGTACTCAGACCGGCTCGTCTGGCACCAACAACCATGCCACGCTCAAAATTGCTTAAATCACCTTTCTTTCCCATTCTGACATTCAGTTTGGAGTTCAGGAGATTGTCTTGACCAGGACCACACCCCTAAATGCATTGACGCAACTGCCATGTGATTGGTTGATTAGATAATTGCATTAATGAGAAATTTAACAGGTGTTCCTAATAATCCTTTAGGTGAGTGTATATATATATATATATAAAATGAATGTACAATTTTATTAATACGTTCATTTGTTTAAAAAGAAGAATGTATTTATGTAAATTCAAATATATTTATATATGAAATGTCAGATTTTTTATTTTTTTTTAAG
This sequence comes from Tiaroga cobitis, assembly GCA_030578255.1. Classification (NCBI taxonomy): domain Eukaryota; kingdom Metazoa; phylum Chordata; class Actinopteri; order Cypriniformes; family Leuciscidae; genus Tiaroga; species Tiaroga cobitis. The sequence goes on from CM060613.1 coordinate 2,719,304, forward strand.
GCTACGTAATTTTTTGGCGGCACCCCTGACACAGTCAGGGGGCACCCCAGTGTGCCGCGGCACCCACTTTGAGAAAGGCTGGTCTATGAAAGGGTATGCACATGACGTCACCGTCGGTCGGAGTGAATGCGGTCACGCCCACTAAGTGGCAAAAAAACTGAGCGGATATGGCAAGCCGTTTTAGCATTTATTCATTTCCAGGATATGGATTCTTGATATCAACAATTACATTTTTTGATATCAACAATTTAATTGCTGATATCTGTAATTGTATTTTCACTAGTGAAATGTCACCATAGGCTGCCATTCAAAATTAATTGTTGATATCAAGAATTGATTTTTTACTAGTAGAAATATCATTTTTGATATCAATAATTACATTGTTACTAGTAAAAATGTGAATTCCTGATATCAATAATTAAATTGTCACTAGTTGAAATGTCTATTTTTGATATCAACAATTCAATTGTTACTAGTAAAAATTATCATTTTTGATATCTGAAAATGTATTTCTGATATCAATATTATTTCAGATATCTAAAATGGCTTTCTTACTAGTAACAATCACATTCATGATATCAGAAATTAAAATTGTCACTAGTAAAAATTGAATTATTGATATTGTAACAAGTAGGGCTGGGTATTGACACAAATTTCACAATTCGATTTCGATTCATAAGCTTGCAATTCGATTCGATTTCGATTACGATTCAATATTGATTATTTTAGATATTAGGTACAATACATGGCACATTTTTTCAAGGAAAACAAATCTCTTAACTAATGCTGTAAACTATGGGAGTCAGTTGTAGCCAACTAACGTTAGGCTTCATTAGCCTACTATAATTTTGAAGGTAAAAATGAACTGATTTGAAGCTATACAAACACTTAAATTACACTTATTTATTTTTATAATAAGAAAGTTATATGAAATATAAACATTTAAATGGTGGCTGTCATAAAAACTTGCCAGATTTATTCAAACATGCATTAAATATTGAAGAACATTAAAAATTATAATGACTATGTAATATGGTGCATATATTTAGCAAAATTCTCCTCTCTAGAGTTATTTTTTATAGCTTACTAACTGACTAAGTTTAATGTTTTTTCTGAGGTAAATGTGACGTTACATGCCATTGTTTACTTGCTGTTTAACTGACGTCTTTCCACGGATGAAACACTGATTGAGCGATACCACATTACATGATATGGATTTCGAAGTTGTACTCTACTTTTAACACACTTTCAGATGTTCATTGATGTTTATTTGGCGCTGTAACTGGTATTATTAAGGCGGAAGAGGAGAATGAGATCATGTGCGCTCCGTGCTGCTGCTTCTCTTGAGCTGAGCCAGAGCGATCTCACGCCACAGCGCCAAAACGGTATTTATGTTTTTGAATTTCATAAGAAAATGGACGTAATTCAAAATTTGAGACTTTATTTCATAATAATAGTCACAAAGCACAAAGATTATTTCGCTTTATTGGATGGGATGCACGATACAATGTTCTACGTGATCATCAAATGAAAACAGGATGACTAATCGATTCTTGAGATTTAAGAATCGATATCGGTTCGTAAAAATAAGAATCGATTAATATCGAGAAATCGATATTTTTTACCCAGCCCTAGTAACAAGTAATGCTATGTAGTGCGATAGCTACTCCGTTTCTGTGTGTATCATCAGTATATCAGGATACAAGCTATGGACCAGAACTTTAGGTTCGCTACAGAGGGCAAAATTAGGTAAAACACATTAACACAAAAACCAGACAGACCAGGAAAATTACTTTTACCAAGATGGTTTCCTTTTACTTTTTTGCAGGAAAATTGAAATGAATGAAAATGAAATGAAATAACAATAACCAATAAAATTGTATAAAACGATGAAGTTGTCTCTTTCTCTTTCCCTTTAAAGAAATGTAGGTTTTGAGCTCCTTTTGTGGCTACTTGATCTAATTAAATCTATCTGTATTATATTTATTTACTTTAGTATTTAAATCGTGGTTTTGTATATTAATTTGTTTTTAATAGACTTAAATTCAACTTTAGTTTTATGTAATTTCTTGTGTTCTAATTTATTATAGTTTTTTTGGAGCTTTGTTTCTTATTAATTTGGCTGAATTAGAACCTCTAATCCAGAAAAAAGAAATTACAATTCAAGTAACAGCCTACTTAAAGAAAAATAACAATTTAACTGAAAATAGAACACACTTGACAGTAATTCACTGTAGATAAACAGTTCTCAGTCTATGGCACAATTGTGTGTTAGTATGCAAACACAATTAGTCCTTTGAATCCAACGATGAAATCAACAAAGGTGAAAGTCTCTTGGTATGGTTGTAGTGCAAAAATGTATGTAGTGCAACAATCAGTTCTGTACGATGAGGTAGTGTTGAGGTAATTGCTGAGAAATACCACAAAGGATGAATTCCACTTGTGACGTCAGATAAGGCACTGATCACTCGATGAATCACAGGATTTCTTGTCTCTTTTAGGACTTTTCAGCTGGGAGGCTCGCCCTCTCAGGATCACAGCTTATTCCCGAATCTCAAAAAAACCTGACCTGTTTATACAAACAGCGCCATAAACATCATAGGCCATTAGTATGACTTTTAAACTCAATATATATCGTTCATATATTAACTCAACTAGGTGAAAAATACTATTTGAGCACTTTTGTTACTCAATGCATTACAAATCATTTTCCTAAATTATGTTACTCTACTTATTTAGCATTTGTGAGGTCTTCAGAAATACAATACACATACCATGGGAACAATAAATGCATATAAACCCATATAAAACACTTCAGAACGTGAATATAACTCATTAACACTTCATTTCAGAGAATTGAACATTATATTATCATGAAACTCACCAAATCCGGGGGATTTCAATACACAATTAATCAGTCACATCGGATCCTACAGGGCTCGCAATCGGCTATCATCCACTCCAAAATCAATCATTTAACACACTAGAATGACCCAAATAAGATTATAATAAGGGTTACAACATCATACAGCTTAATATTTATGTATATTAAACAAGGATGAATGTTTTATTTGCCTTTTGATCCACTTTGATTTCACTCGCGATCTGTGAAGCTCGTGCTCTCTCTCCAATTACGCCATTTCAGTGACGTCATACACAGCGCCCGTCTTATGACAAACGTCACACTTTAATTATCATAGTTAATTTAATTATTTTAATGTTCATGGCACAGCAGAACGACGTTGGCAACACATAGTTACTTATTTCAGCATTTTGAGTGAGAATATAATTATTACAAATTATATTTATTTTTCTAAACAACTCAATATTAACCTGGGTTACAATATCAAAAATGAACATTGTTACTAGTAGCAATTCAATTGCTGAAATCAAGAATCGACATTTCAACTAGTAACAATTGAATTCTTGTTATCAAAAATAAAGGTTTTTACACGAGGCTGAATCCAGCTACTTATTCGCAGCTACTTATTGACGCTATCCGTTCCACCTTAAATGACGCGAACTTCCGCGTTTGACGCTTTACTTAATGACGCTCGAGTTTAGGGACCGTGTGCTTTTCTCTCTTTTTTGCGTTTTTGAAAGGTTGTGTTAGGCCTACTTTTTTTGTCTATTTTTAGAATAAAATAATAATAAAAATGTTTAAATGCAAATAAAACTGATATATCAGCGAAAATGGACTGTAAAAATATAAAGGCACATAAGGCTACAGTATTTTTAAATTATTGTGCATGTCATTAGCTCAATTTAAGGACCATGTGGGTTTTCACTTATTCACACATTTTTTATATTTTCAGAAAAGAATAGCCTAATTAACATAATTTTAAGGTATTTAAATACATTCAATACATGTATTGTTTTGTATTATTATGACAAAATATAATTTGTATTAATAAAATTACAGCCTCTTATGAAGATTTCAGATGACCCAGCACCTTTGAAGATTAAACCTTCCCCTGCAAGGACTCCAGAATCAAACATGGATGATTGTAAAAACATTATCATTACGTTAAACTGCACACTAATCTTGGTAAAATGCATGTTTGATATTTGTAAATAATTTTTTTTACTAACTTATATAAATGTACTTTCTGATATCTTATAAAATCCTAATGTGATTTTGTAACACAGAAACCTGCATTTTCTGTAAAGCTCCTTTTAAATGATGTATTGTGAAAAGCATTATACATATGTATGTATGAATTAAATTAATTGACTTGTAAGCATTCAGTTTTTACTGTACAATTATTTTTTAATGAATTTTTGAATTTTGCATTTCACAGTGCTCAATGAACCGCCTAATGCATTTTCTGGCCATTTCGCGGCGCTGTTTCTCGACCACCTCAGAGGGTGCGTTAAATTGGACATTGTCCCTTTATAGTAGAGCTACTCCTCTAACGAAATCAACAATTTGAGCAGTTTTTACTGTAGAATTTTTTTTTAATGAATTTTTGAATTTTGCATTTTACACAGTGCTCAATGAACCGCCTAATGCATTTTCTGGCCATTTCGCGGCGCTGTTTCTTGGCCAGCTCAGAGGGTGCGTTAAATTGGTTATTGTCCCTTTATAGTAAAGCTACTCCTCTAACGAAATCCACAATTTGAGCAGTTTTTACTGTAGAATTTTTTTTTTATGAATTTTTGAATTTTGCATTTTACACAGTGCTCAATGAGCCGCCTAATGCATTTTCTGGCCATTTCGTGGCGCTGTCTCTCGGCCGCCTCCAAGAGGGTGCGTTAAATTGGACATCATCCTATTATAGGACAGCTGTTCCTCTAAAGAAATTCAAATTTTTAGCATTTTTTACTGTAGAATTTTTTTTTAATGAATTTTTTAATTTCGCATTTTACACAGTGCTCAATGAGCCGCCTAATGCATTTCTGGCCATTTCGCGGCGCTGTTTCTCGGCCACCTCAGAGGGTGCGTTAAATTTGACATTGTCCCTTTATAGTAGAGCTACTCCTCTAACGAAATCAACAATTTGAGCAGTTTTTACTGTAGAATTTTTTTTTAATGAATTTTTGAATTTTGCATTTTACACAGTGCTCAATGAACCGCCTAATGCTTTTTCTGGCCATTTCGCGGCGCTGTTTCTTGGCCACCTCAGAGGGTGCGTTAAATTGGTTATTGTCCATTTATAGTAAAGCTACTCCTCTAACGAAATCCACAATTTGAGCAGTTTTTACTGTAGAATTTTTTTTTAATGAATTTTTGAATTTTGCATTTTACACAGTGCTCAATGAGCCGCCTAATGCATTTTCAGGCCATTTCGCGGCGCTGTTTTTCGGCAGCCACAGAGGGTGCGTTAAATTGGACATCATCCTATTATAGGACAGCTGTTCCTCTAAAGGAATTCAAATTTTTAGCATTTTTTACTGTAGAATTTTTTTTTAATTAATTTTTGAATTTTGCATTTTACACAGTGCTCAATGAACCGCCTAATGCATTTCTGGCCATTTCGCGGCGCTGTTTCTTGGCCACCTCAGAGGGTGCGTTAAATTGGACATTGTCCCTTTATAGTAAAGCTACTCCTCTAACGAAATCCACAATTTGAGCAGTTTTTACTGTAGAATTTTTTTTTAATGAATTTTTGAATTTTGCATTTTACACAGTGCTCAATGAGCAGCCTAATGCATTTTCTGGCCATTTCGCGGCGCTGTTTTTCGGCAGCCACAGAGGGTGCGTTAAATTGGACATCATCCTATTATAGGACAGCTGTTCCTCTAAAGGAATTCTAATTTTTAGCATTTTTTGCTGTAGAATTTTTTTTTAATGAATTTTTGAATTTTGCATTTTACAGTGCTCAATGAACCGCCTAATGCATTTCTGGCCATTTCGCGGCGCTGTTTCTTGGCCACCTCAGAGGGTGCGTTAAATTGGACATTGTCCCTTTATAGTAAAGCTACTCCTCTAACGAAATCCACAATTTGAGCAGTTTTTACTGTAGAAATTTTTTTTAATGAATTTTTGAATTTTGCATTATACACAGTGCTCAATGAGCCGCCTAATGCATTTTCTGGCCATTTCGCGGCGCTGTTTTTCTGCAGCCACAGAGGGTGCGTTAAATTGGACATCATCCTATTATAGGACAGCTGTTCCTCTAAAGAAATTCAAATTTTTAGCATTTTTTACTGTAGAATTTTTTTTAATTAATTTTTTGAACTTAGCATTTTACACAGTGCTCAATGAACCGGCTAATGCATTTTCTGGCCATTTCGCGGCGCTGTTTCTCGGCCAACTCAGAGGGTGCGTTAAATTGTACATTGTCCCTTTATATTAGCACTACTTGAGCACTTTGTAAAATGCAAAATTAAAAAATTCATTAAAAAAAAATTCTACAGTAAAAAATGCTAAAAATTAGATTTTCTTTAAAGGAACAGCTGTCCTATAATAGGACAATGTCCAATTTAACGCACCCTCTGAGGTGGCCAAGAAACAGCGCCGCGAAATGGCCAGAAAATGCATTAGGCGGCTCATTGAGCACTGTGTAAAATGCGAAATTCAAAAATTCATTAAAAAATAATTCTACAGTAAAAACTGCTCAAAATTTGGATTTCGTTAGAGGAGTAGCTCTACTATAATGGCACAATGTCCAATTTAACGCACCCTCTGAGGTGGCCGAGAGATAGCGCCACGAAATGGCCAGAAAATGCAATAGGCGGAATATTGAGCAGTGTAAAATGCGAAATTCAAAAATTCATAAAACATAAAATTCTACAGTAAAAACTGCTCAAATTGTGGATTTCGTTAGAGGAGTAGCTTTACTATAAAGGGACAATGTCCAATTTAACGCACCCTCTGAGGTGGCCAAGAAACAGCGCCGCGAAATGGCCAGAAATGCATTAGGCGGTTCATTGAGCACTGTAAAATGCAAAATTCAAAAATTCATTAAAAAAAAATTCTACAGTAAAAAATGCTAAAAATTAGAATTCCTTTAGAGGAACAGCTGTCCTATAATAGGATGATGTCCAATTTAACGCACCCTCTGTGGCTGCCGAAAAACAGCGCCGCGAAATGGCCAGAAAATGCATTAGGCTGCTCATTGAGCACTGTGTAAAATGCAAAATTCAAAAATTCATTAAAAAAAAATTCTACAGTAAAAACTGCTCAAATTGTGGATTTCGTTAGAGGAGTAGCTTTACTATAAATGGACAATAACCAATTTAACGCACCCTCTGAGGTGGCCAAGAAACAGCGCCGCGAAATGGCCAGAAAAAGCATTAGGCGGTTCATTGAGCACTGTGTAAAATGCAAAATTCAAAAATTCATTAAAAAAAAATTCTCCAGTAAAAACTGCTCAAATTGTTGATTTCGTTAGAGGAGTAGCTCTACTATAAAGGGACAATGTCAAATTTAACGCACCCTCTGAGGTGGCCGAGAAACAGCGCCGCGAAATGGCCAGAAATGCATTAGGTGGCTCATTGAGCACTGTGTAAAATGCGAAATTAAAAAATTCATTAAAAAAAAATTCTACAGTAAAAACTGCTCAAATTGTGGATTTCGTTAGAGGAGTAGCTTTACTATAAATGGACAATAACCAATTTAACGCACCCTCTGAGGTGGCCAAGAAACAGCGCCGCGAAATGGCCAGAAAAAGCATTAGGCGGTTCATTGAGCACTGTGTAAAATGCAAAATTCAAAAATTCATTAAAAAAAAATTCTACAGTAAAAACTGCTCAAATTGTTGATTTCGTTAGAGGAGTAGCTCTACTATAAAGGGACAATGTCAAATATAACGCACCCTCTGAGGTGGCCGAGAAACAGCGCCGCGAAATGGCCAGAAATGCATTAGGTGGCTCATTGAGCACTGTGTAAAATGCGAAATTAAAAAATTCATTAAAAAAAAATTCTACAGTAAAAAATGCTAAAAATTAGAATTCCTTTAGAGGAACAGCTGTCCTATAATAGGATGATGTCCAATTTAACGCACCCTCTGTGGCTGCCGAAAAACAGCGCCGCGAAATGGCCAGAAAATGCATTAGGCTGCTCATTGAGCACTGTGTAAAATGCAAAATTCAAAAATTCATAAAAAAAAATTCTACAGTAAAAACTGCTCAAATTGTTGATTTCGTTAGAGGAGTAGCTCTACTATAAAGGGACAATGTCAAATTTAACGCACCCTCTGAGGTGGCCGAGAAACAGCGCCGCGAAATGGCCAGAAATGCATTAGGTGGCTCATTGAGCACTGTGTAAAATGCGAAATTAAAAAATTCATTAAAAAAAAATTCTACAGTAAAAAATGCTAAAAATGAGAATTTCTTTAGAGGAACAGCTGTCCTATAATAGGATGATGTCCAATTTAACGCACCCTCTTGGAGGCGGCCGAGAGACAGCGCCACGAAATGGCCAGAAAATGCATTAGGCGGCTCATTGAGCACTGTGTAAAATGCAAAATTCAAAAATTCATAAAAAAAAATGTCTACAGTAAAAACTGCTCAAATTGTGGATTTCGTTAGAGGAGTAGCTTTACTATAAAGGGACAATAACCAATTTAACGCACCCTCTGAGCTGGCCAAGAAACAGCGCCGCGAAATGGCCAGAAAATGCATTAGGCGGTTCATTGAGCACTGTGTAAAATGCAAAATTAAAAAATTCATTAAAAAAAAATTCTACAGTAAAAAATGCTAAAAATTTGAATTTCTTTAGAGGAACAGCTGTCCTATAATAGGACCATGTCCAATTTAACGCACCCTCTGAGTTGGCCAAGAAACAGCACAGCGAAATGGCCAGAAAATGCATTAGGCGGTTCATTGAGCACTGTGAAATGCAAAATTCAAAAATTCATTAAAAAATAATTGTACAGTAAAAACTGAATGCTTACAAGTCAATTAATTTAATTCATACATACATATGTATAATGCTTTTCACAATACATCATTTAAAAGGAGCTTTACAGAAAATGCAGGTTTCTGTGTTACAAAATCACATTAGGATTTTATAAGATATCAGAAAGTACATTTATATAAGTTAGTAAAAAAATTATTTACAAATATCAAACATGCATTTTACCAAGATTAGTGTGCAGTTTAACGTAATGATAATGTTTTTACAATCATCCATGTTTGATTCTGGAGTCCTTGCAGGGGAAGGTTTAATCTTCAAAGGTGCTGGGTCATCTGAAATCTTCATAAGAGGCTGTAATTTTATTAATACAAATTATATTTTGTCATAATAATACAAAACAATACATGTATTGAATGTATTTAAATACCTTAAAATTATGTTAATTAGGCTATTCTTTTCTGAAAATATAAAAAATGTGTGAATAAGTGAAAACCCACATGGTCCTTAAATTGAGCTAATGACATGCACAATAATTAAAAAATACTGTAGCCTTATGTGCCTTTATATTTTTATAGTCCATTTTCGCTGATATATCAGTTTTATTTGCATTTAAACATTTTTATTATTATTTTATTCTAAAAATAGACAAAAAAAGTAGGCCTAACACAACCTTTCAAAAACGCAAAAAAGAGAGAAAAGCACACGGTCCCTAAACTCGAGCGTCATTAAGTAAAGCGTCAAACGCGGAAGTTCGCGTCATTTAAGGTGGAACGGATAGCGTCAATAAGTAGCTGCGAATAAGTAGCTGGATTCAGCCTCGTGGTTTACGCTAATAATCATTGTATTTCTGATATGTGAAATTGGAATTTCAACTAGTAAGAAATCAATTCCTGATATCAACAATTAGTTTTGAATGGCAGCCTATGGTGACATTTTACTAGTGAAAATACAATTGTTGATATCAAGAATTCATCTCCTGGAAATGAATAAAAGCTAAATCGGCTTGCCATAGAGCGGCAGCATTTGTTTTCAGCGTGAATGCCGTGAAAAACACACAAAACACATCTAAAACGGGAAAGAGCTTTGCGATTGACTGTACAACTAGATTTGACCAGAAATCTGAGGTATACTGTATATTTTTACAGACTGCAAAAGCAGAACAGACAATATTCTGCATAATTGGATGTTTTTAAATAAACACTGACAAAAAACTATACAAGTTTTAGGGCTGGACGATATGATGATATACAGATTAATGTATACTTTGATCACTCGGATTTAGACCTATCTATATTGTATTTATATAAAACGTTTACAGGCAAATTTTCCCCGGCGTCGAAATCAGGCACATATAAATGTAAGGAAACACGATTCCTGCCTGCATGTCAATATCCATGGATCACTGGATCTTTGATAAGTTGTAGGGAACTAGACGAATCCGGCGAAACTACCGGAAGTAAGCGGGCGCCATAACTGAGCTGTTGCTGGGTAGCGTTGCGCCATTGCCTCCTATTGTTTTAGTTGCAACTTGCGTCCACTGGAATAAACAGCCCGTGATTTACGACTGTCACTAACGTTACAACTTTTATAATGTCGAGTGGGAAAACATGTTCCGTTTTAAATTGTTTCAATGGCGGCAGTAAAGGGCGCATTGGGGCAGTAACGTTAGTAACATTACTGTTATGTCTGCAACTTTTCATGTTAAAAATAGCTGTTTTTCTTCCTTGGGAAGTCAACCTCGGGAAGGCATTCAACAAATGGAGAGATCTCCGGTCTGCTCTTGGTCTCAAACGGGATGAGTTGGCTTTTTTCTTGATAAAACGGTAAGATATAGCCCAGTCTCTAATGTTTGATACGGCGAATCTATGTATGACAACAAATGATGATGCGTAAAATGTGTAATGCTTTAGCGTAAGCTAGATACATGTACAATCAGAATTGATTTTACTACCATTGTTAGTGAACAGTTTCATAAACTAGGAATTGTGTTCGGAAGAATAGTACAACATGAAACATAAAACATATCAAGATGCTAACGCATTACAATTCTGAGACAGTAATATTGTAAGGTAATGAATTACTTTTAAATAACAGTAACAAGTAATATATAATGTATTACAGTTTGGAAGTAACTTGCACAACACTGATTGCTATTGGAATATTCTACTTAGCAGATCAATACAACAGGCTGAACGCAAGTCTTCGGCGGATTAGCCTGTTTGGCTTTTATGAAAACCTCATGGTGACATTTGATTGTTTATTACCTTGAGACATTTGAGTGAACGTTGTTGACCAACCGTGTACGGTCGGTATGATTATTATTTTGAACTATTGCGAAGTAATCAATTATATTGTTCATGAACGTGTTTTCATAACAATACAATCATAGGTGGATACAGTAAACACATAAACAGAGTTTTCTACTACCCCCGTTTTCCCCTCACACATAAGAGTAATTTACTCAAATGTCTTTCCTTCCATATATTTGAAATGACTTGCAGATTTATAACTTTATTACCTCTGAAGACATTTTGGCTGTACACCAAAGATCTGTGCGGCAGATGCTCCTTTAGTTATGAACAGCTCATGCTCGTGCATGCGTGCGTGTGCGTGTGGTCTATGAGCGTGCACAACTCTGGTTGCAGTTTTGCTTGTCACCAGAGGGGGCGTAGTTCTGCAAAAACTCAGAAACCTGCGTTTTGCACCTTTAATGTTTGATTTGCTTGACTGTGACGGATTTTTTTTAAATAACAAATTAAAATAACAAATTAAATTAAATATAATGCAGTTTTTGTTATAATAACAATTATTTAATGACATAGGTAAAAAATATAATAAATATGTAATATAGTGCTCAGCAAAATCTCCTCTCTAGCTATTTTTTTCTATTCAATTAACATGCTATGGTCATTAAATGGCTTTCCTGAGCTAAATGTAACGTTATGTGACATAATTGTTCTCCTGCTGTTGTATTGACCTCTTTCCATGGTTTAAAAACAATAATTGGTTGATATTATGTATACTTTCTAGCTGTACCTTACCCTTGGCTTTTGCAATGTGAAAATGAGATAAATAATGGGCACAAATGAAAAACATGAATTCGTTTATTTGATGTCATTCATTTATTTATTGTTGCCAAATGGACAGATCTTTTTATAGTTTCCTCGTTAGCTAACGTTAGCCTAGCTAGCTTTCCAAACTATTTTCATAAATAATCTGTAAGATCGTTTGTACCTTCATCTGTGACTGGAGGCCACTGTCTAACATCATCAACCCAACAAGTCATGCTGCCTGGCTGTAGCTGTCATCGAGGGTGCGTTATCACGGAGGTTTGCTTACATACCGGTAACAGCTCAGTAATGGCGTCGCCACAAGATGGCAGCCTACACAGAACGCTCGTCGGATTCGTGTATATCGAGTCCAACTTTTAGTTTAAACTGATAATAGTTTGTTTTACTCGCGTTTTCGCAGTTTCCCCTATTAACTCCAGCCACGCAGCAGCTCTTCTGCCACTCAGTCCGGCTGAGGGGGGCGTGTTCCGGCGGGGAAGTGACGTTAATGCATTCCCTCTATCCACAAGTTTCCTACGTCCCATGAGGCCTTGCGTCAAAAGTGGGTGCGTCTTCCGGTTCGAAGTAAACAAGCGAAACTTGACACTCATTCATTCATTCGACTATCGATTAATCATTAATATTTATACTAAAATGTATTATTTAATTTGTTTAACTTTTTATCAATTACGAATGCAATGAAAATACAAAAATACAGCGTGTTTTTCCACGATGAGTTCTTTATTACAAGATCAACTTGTGGCAGTTAAACTGGACATTCGGTTATGGCTAAACTTGAAGATATGCGCTGCGGTGCTCTGGACTGCCGGTGCGAGTCGGCGTTTTTTAAACAGAGACCCTTGTTTGTTCCTAAATAGTAATAAAAAAGAATCATGTTAAATAAAACCGAAATCGCGATACTTAGATCCACGGACCTGTCGCGGTCAGGGAAGGCAGAATCACGATACGCCCTTCCCACTCCCAGAGATATCCTTCCCGTCCAGATCCAATATAGCTACCATATCTTTACTATTTGTATTATTTGAAGTTAACATTATAAAATTTGTAGACCTACACCACAAAACTAGTTGAGGATAAATTATTTAAAATTGGGCGATTCCAGCATTATGGACGTGACATTTGCAGTCAAAATATAAATTCTCCGAAAATGCATTTAGGCTATTGAAACCTCGGTTTATATACATATCATATCATATTAATCAAGGAGTCCAGACATTAGAAATATATAGCACATGCATTTTGTATTTAATATGAGGGAAATACACGAGGGTGACACAAAAAAAAACTTTAACTTTTTGAAAGCACTGAGCCTTTATTTAAAGTTAATTTCGTTTTGTATTAATTGTATCTTAATTTCAATCAATGTTTCATCAACAATTTACCTGGATTTAATAAATAATAAGTAGCGGTAAATATAGCAGACAATAATCAAGACACGGAGGCGCTGGCGCCTGAACTGCAGCTCGTCTCATAAATGAACCGAAACTCAGCGTCTACTTGCCTTACAGACCTGAGAAATATATTTATAGCCTATATTATATTAGATATACTATGAAATGTTTACTGTGTGGCATTCATGTTCTGAATATGTTGCTTCACAGTAGCCTTCACTTAAAATCTTTAGTCCAAGATTGTTGGATAATACAATTTGCCACTGAATTAGTTTAGTCCGGTTATAGGCCTATGTACAACCGCGAACAGCACATGTTGTCCCTGAGCTCCGTAACGGCATCGCTCATAAAGGTTTGCGACTTATTTTAAATAGTAAAATATTATCTGAAAAACACCTAGCCTCTTCGCTAAATAGCACACAAAATACCATCGGTATGCTACTTCCGCCGCCTGACCGGAAGTTGCACCCACTTTATTTTTTACTGTAGCGCCCCCCGGAAACAGGTGTATAGAGTGCCGAAGTGATGACGTCACTTTGTAGGACAACTCGGAAGCTAGCGGCGCATGGGTTCCCTCGATCGAAAAGCTATGCATTTTCCCCATAGACTTTTGGAAAATCGCAAAAAATAAGATATGTGTTTAACAAAGATTTGTGACCCTTACACGTTTTGTCTATCAAGATAATCTTTACAAGTTAATCCAAAATTTATACATTTTGAAGCCTATTTAAAGTTTTTAAAAAACACAAGCAGACACAATAAAGTTTAAAAAACCACAAGCAGGGTATAACTGTGTGTTCTATGTCATAGATCAAAACGTGAAAATATTTAGAGGCTTTGTTCACCACAGACCTTATTTCAGGCGATTTAGCAAAAACCCATTCAAAAATCCCATAGACTTTAGAGCGAGGGAACCCTAGGGCTAAAATGCTAACTCACTTCCGCGTTTTGGCCTACAAAGTGACGTCATCACTTCGGCACTCTATTATGATCAGTAAAAAAATGGTCGGGCCAATCAAATTGCCAGGGCGGGCTTTATACGATGATGGACAGATGATATGCAGTTACGTAATCCTCACGTCATCAAAGAACGCTTGGTTTGAACTGGTTTACAAAGATGACTGCAGCTGGAGAATTGAGATGTATAGATTCCGCTATCGCGTCTGTTTTAGAAGAAATAGATAGCGCATTAATTTTAAAAGACGAACAGAGAACTGCAATAAAGGCATTTGTCGATCGTCAAGATGTGTTTGCCGTCCTTACTACAGGATTCGGCAAAAGTTTAATTTATCAGCTGGCTCCGATGGCCGCTAAGAAGATGGGACGCAATGAAAACCCAGTTGTCATTGTGGTTTCTCCTTTGGTCGCACTCATAGAAGACCAAGTAAAAGAAGTGTTGTGGCAAAAATTCTCAAACAAACATCACTGCGTAAGAGACACTCAGAGTCAAATTATATAAAATAGAAGTATTTATTCTTGCAAGAATAGGAGCAGTCTAATACACAGTTGTTACCCTGTGCAGAAGAGTGACACACCCCCAGACAGACTGAACTAGCTTTTATCTTAGTTTCAAGGCCTTCTTCCCCCCAGAGCCTTCCTCCCAGTAGTTTTCCATAGACGTCACTAGTTGGCCCACTAAGCTCCCCTGCACCAAATGGCCTTCTGACATCTAGGTCAGAGGTCCTTGTTCGTCTGTTCTCTGGAGTGTCTCCCTCTTCTGCCTCCCCAGGTACATAAACAGAATCCTCTCACTACAAGTGAGAGACACACATGTGACATTCTTTGAATCATCTACATTTAACTAAAGATCAATGAATATCATTAAAATTGCCACTACAACTCCTCACTTTTTATCATTCTGATTACCCATAATCACAATAATAAACAATAAGACAAATTTTAAGTCATATCATCACACTTATACTTTTCATCTCTGATTTTTGCATACATGATCACTCTCCTTGAACCTGTGAAGAAAAGTTTAGAATGAAGAAGCATAAGGCTGTTTTTGTGGGGGAAAGTCCCCGTAATATTTTAGCAAGCAAGTAAACATTTCACTGCGTCGGGCTAAGCGAGAAATCTCTGTTCCTGCGCTCCTGTAAACGACACAACACTCAGTCACGACAGTAAGGAAAAGGTAGTTATAACATAGCAAGGAAACAACCAGATAAAAGTAAAATAAAAAAAATCCCTCAGTTTCAAACCCTATCTTTGTACGCCATCTCGTAACACGGATGACTGCTGCTTTTAACCCTCTTTAAATCTTTTGCCCTTAATCTTTCTCAGAAAATAAACAAATAGAAGAAAAACAAACAGAACATACATTTAACACATATCTCACTGTAGCTCCCGCTACCTGTGCCGTCACTTAATTTTGTTCATCCTTGGGCTAGACTGTCATTTTCACCAATTGAACAGACAGCATGTTTCACCTGTCACTGTAACCATATTCACCCATGAATAACAAAATTATTAGAATAACAATCCTAACTCCTATCATTAAGCCTTTCCCATTAATCTACGCCCATCTCCATATTTCACCTCGGTTTTCCTAACCATATTGTTCACTTCTAATTCAATTTAGTAAGCTCTATTTAATGCCATATTTAACAAAATCTAACCAGAGAAGTCTTATAATTTTATCCATTCTTCTAACCAATGCAGTTGTTCAATATTAACTCTAATATTTCCATTACGGACACAATCAATATATTTTCATTTACAATCAAATCAATACTTTTAATTCAAACATGCTGTGGTTCTACTTAATAAGCTTCAACAATTATCCCTATAATTTACATTAATAGATCTTCTCTTCCCAAAAACATTTTCCTTAAATATTTCCTAATGAATAAGTAACCAATCAAATCTTTTGATCTACTGTATATCAATACTAAGCCCTATTTTGATTTAATCAAATCAAATCCTCAAAATAATCACAAAACCCCATTCTTCTGTTAAACTTAAACCATCAGTTGGCAGTTGGTTCCTCCTCCAGGCGTGTTGATAATCTCGTTCGCCCCATGGACTATGGGATGGTTGTGGCCTGTTGGTGTTGTCTAAGGTGAGAGGCTTGGACCCAGGTGTCACATTCTCCAACCATTTTCTGATCCTTATAAGGTTTTCCCTTAAATCACGACCGCACCCCCACTGGAGTGAACTGTCACCTGTGAATGGAGACCTTAAGTATTTTGTTAGTGACCGCTTGTCTAGCCGCTCGTCCCCTTTGGTGTGACCTGTGGAATCAACCTGAAACATTATCACCGGATAATTTCTCGCTCACTTAATAGCACTCAGGATCCTTTTCCCCTGAAAAACAATATTTATACAGTTCTGTTTTCTGGAACCCATCCTGACATTCTGTAAAAGGAAAATTTATGTTATGCGCTGCGCAGGTGTGGCACCTTTCTGCTACAAAAACAATCCAGGCCAGGATAGTTAGTCAAATTCATCCATAGCCATCATTTTATAGGGGACATTCTCCCCTGTATCCAAAAGTCTGCATGCTCTGTAAAGAAAAACAAATGTCGAGGTTATTTTCAGATAGTAAAATACGTAGTTTCTTTTGTCTGCTGTGCTGCCATGGCCTTCGCTGCCACATCTGCCCTAGCGTTTCCTGTTGAAACAGTCCTGCAAATACATGTACAGACAGCAAATTTTGTTTGGGACCCAAGTAAACCATATTTGGCAATTGTTATACCATCTCCCTCTTGATGCACGACACAACTCGAGCATCAATTTAAACTAATTTGATTTGCCATCAACACCAACCCAAACGGCGTCCTTCAGCCAAATTTTGCCCAGACATCCTTCTCTGCCTCTGAAACAAAAAAATATTACATTCTTCACTTAAAGCCCAATCTCATCTTCTTATCGAAGTATTTGAAGGGCAACGTCCCTGAGTCTCACAGCGAATCTTGCTTTTCAGGCCTGTTGTTTGGTCTCTCAAGTCAGTCATCTACAAACATTTCTAAAGTCATAAATTTTCAGGTCAGGTCGTGCTGTACAGACTTGGTCAATGTCAGTCAATCATTTCTCCCCCTTTGTTCACAATTATCATAAATGTTAAGGGCTCTCTTGATACTTCGAAATTGACTTAGCCAATATGTCATTTTGTTGTTGCCATCAAATCTACAACATTTTCATTTATCTCAGCCCATGCCAGATGGTGATCTACAACTACACAATTCCAATTTACACAAATACTTAAACTGATCCAGAACATAATTCAAATCGACATCCTGCATGACAAAAGTATTACTACCAGACAGAGCTTGATGTCCAATCAACTTAAAGCTCGTCCCATGTTCTGTATTGTCTTTTCAACCGTTCCACTCAGAATTATCGGCTTCTTTAAAATTTGTCATTTGCCTTAACCCATCTGTAATGATAAAACTGTTCTGTTCTAATTTCAATACTGTTCTAATATTAGTACCCCAAACTAATACATACAAGACACAAAGTGCTGTCACCATCACACACACACTCATACTAGACACACATATGTTAACTGCTCATTCTCAATGTTTGCCCTTTCCTTATATCATCATTAAAAGGATTTAAATTTTAAATAAGATTTTAAACTTCACATATTTTCTGTAGCTTTTCCCTAATTTTACATGGTCTCTTAACCACTTTCAAAGCATGTCTTGTTCATTATTCATTAGATTTTTAGACAAGTCAGCTGGGTTGTTTTGGATTCATTATCATTATTTTTCTTCAGCTTGCTCTAGCAGGCCGATAACAGAAAGACAGACACAGTTACCATTCCTCCAAAAGAAAGGAAGGCACGACCTCCGCTCAAGCAGTCTCTCTCACTATAAATCCATTTCTTAGACAAAATGTAATATTAAATTCATTACAATAACCTTTGACCATCCACCTTTGTTATCCAGACTTAAATCTACAAAAGCTGTCTTTATCTTTAGTCACCACCATGTCTAACGACCTTCAGGAGTTAGAACTATGTTATAGACTAGTTCTAAATCAACTTCTATACATTTTGCTTGCCCATAAGGCAACCGACATCAAAAAGTTTTATTACTGTCTCCACAACAATTAATAATGGCAATCCCCCTTACGGTCTCAGCTGGCTCTTGAAAGCCCATTGCCATTAGCTCTTTGTCTATAATTTTCTTCTCAGGGTGCTTGTCCCCCTGGGTATAGTTGCAGACACTTGTCACAATGAAAAACAAGCCATACAACTAATGCGGTTTCTTCTGGTGAGTGGTATAGAGGAGCTTTGCATCATGGGGAAGACTGGCGTGACTCGTCATAGCTTCATCTCCCCCTAACGGTATAAGGACGCTGCTGGCCTCACAGCTCCTGCTCAACTCTCATACCTGTCTCACATAAAACACCCCCATTCAGGAAATGCCCAGTGACTTTACGTGAGCCCTCTGGCTTGGGTTGCCCCCTGTCTGGCCAAAGAAGGTCTTACCCGTCATCGAGGTGGTCACTCGTGCCCACTGGTGACCGCTTTTTTCCCATCACAGAATCTTTGACCGTTTTCTTCAACAAAATCTGTTGTTCTCTGGAACTTAGGAAAGACACGTTCAAGAGTCACCAGAGCCATTCCGATTGCCTAATAGTGTTCACACAGGGAGACAGGTCAATAACAACAGTATTTAATCACTTAAATCCATTATTTTATCTTAAAAGCAGAAACCCTAGCTGCTTAGACTATACTCAGCGAATTTGGATCATCCGTACGTTCAGTGAACTTTACCTGTAGACGGAGCCATCAGTCCTGAATGGTGGAGACTAAATGAGACAAAGAAGTTACTGGTCCTAAAATAAAATAAAATGTCTTCAAGTTCTGCATTATTATTTTAAAGACTTCTTTAAAGTCATTCAGTTTTACATTTACAAATACAAATTGCCCTTTATGGCAATTGTTTCTTTAAACATCTCTGTGTCTATGATTCTTCAACTGAAACTGTGCTTTACTACAAATAGCTTATCACAGATAACAGCTTTGAGCTGACATTGAATGAGAGAGACTCTGAGACATTCAGGACTGGCACACTGCACTCTCATAAACTTCTAACATCAAACTTTATCTACCATCCTATAACTCTATCCCAGCTTAAGGCATATTTGCCAGAAATTACATGTGTTTCCAAATAAACATAATTTTTATAGTTGTCTTTATTTAGACATTACAAATTTCCACTCAGATTGAGTCTCTGTTGCACTGGCAGTTTCAGCCACAGCACACATCAGATCCAGATAAGCAAACTGTTTCATTACAGCCAATAATAAACTTATCTTTTGAAAGCAAAACATCAGCTTCTAGTTCTTTCATGGTCAACTTTTCAAGCTGTTTGTTTAATCAGCATTCAGCAACTGTTAATCCAGTATTGCTTCTGCTTACTTGATCTTCAATAAAAATAATTATTTTAGTTCTAAATAATGTTTCACATTTCTCAATCTTGATTTTAGTGTCAAGTTCTCAATTACGTTAACTTTGACAAGGCCAGCACTCTCTGCTTGATACATCTTTTGCAATTATTATAAATCATTCGTGAGATTAGTCTCTCTCCTTAATCTAAACCCTTTCTAAAATGTTTAATTAAACACAATCATCCTGTTAGTTACTTTGATATATTTTGCAACTCACATTTGTTGGAGTCATTAATTTTACATCAACCTGTATTCATCAATTCACTTTTATAGATCTTTTCTTTCTTATAGGATTCACTTTAAGACTTCAATCTTTCGACCTTGTTTTTATCTCTTATTTCTCAGACGAAAAATGTTACTGTCGTCATTTAAACACTGATCTACTTTCAAACCCCACATTATTATCAGAAATGTGTCACTATCACATTTTCAAACACCTTCTCGGTGGGCATTTAGTTGCCTATTAAATTGTCCTGATGACCACCATTAAAACACTCTCTGTCATCTAGTGAATTTGTTTTAGCCTAAAATTCAGCATCAGACACCTGTCCTTGACTATAGTTTGATCACTGTGAGCTTGCAAACGGCTCCAACTCACTGCACACTCTTGAAGCAGTGTGTGTCCCATTTCAGGAATGTAAACAGAGCCACTGATAAGCAGTCCCCTGTATTCTTTTACAGTCCACCAGTCGCGGATTTAATCACAATAGCCAAATCATACTCTTCATCATTTTATTGGCGGAACATAATTTCATGAGCAGCACAGAAAATGCTCAAAATATTCGAATTTGTTTTCTGTCTTTACACATTTCTCCCAGCTTATCTTTTACAACACATCATCTGCAAATCTCTTCAAAGTGAGATCTTCTGAGCAGAGCTGTTTACAGCATTTGCTCTCTTCTGTCTCACTATTTATTTATTTATTTATTTTTCCCGGACTGTTCCGTTACTCTTCATAAAATGTAACAATTTGTACATCATTATTTTCATTACAACTGGTTTAAAGCCTTTTCCCTTCCATCACATTGTTAGTCTATTTAACTTAATATTATCATTATCGTCTTATCTCTACTGTTTCTCCAAAACAGATTATATTACTCAGTCCGTAAATTACACAGACAACCATTATAGCTACTTGCTTCAATACCCTTATTTTCTTAACATTAATAAAATAAAGCAGATATATCATCATTTCAATCATTATTTTATCAAAATCTAGAATTGTTCCCCATTCTGCTTAAAACATTCTTCATATCATGTTAATCCCTGTCAATCATACAATGCCTTATTTTATTCTAAAACTGACTTTTCATTTCAACATTTAAACAGTTAATTTGACTTCCATAAATTCTGTCAGACCATGTCTATTTTCATCACATATAGTTTTCTACTATATTTCTCCTTTCTTTTCCCTACATGCCAGTTCCCTCATTATCCTCTCCTTTCTTTTCTCAAACATGCCAGTTCCTTCATTATCTAACCAGTACATGATTGTTTGAACAATCCCCACACACACATATCTCACACACCAACCTTTTTGTTTTTTCACTTCCCTCTTCCACCAAGTCTCACTTACAGTTCCCCCTATTTCACACAGACAGCCTTATTGCTTCTTGCTACAATCCTTGTCATATGAATTTAAGTTCTATAGACATCTAATGTCATGCATCCATTTACTGGATGAAGAAGTAAAAAAAACATTATTTCTCCTGGCAGTTTGACATTTTATCTTCAAGCCAACAATCCATTATCTGTTCACATTTTTTTTACACACATGTTGAACACAGACACAACTTTTGTTTCTCACTGCTCTGTTCAACTGATTCCCGCACCATCTTTAATGTTGTGGCGCTCAATACCTCATTTGACAAAACACCGGTGTACCAAATTTCATAATTTCGCTCTGAGACTTCCCCATACTGGCTGCTTTTCTGTTCTCTGTGGATTTCTCACCGCGCGTTCTCTTGATCTGTCAGGCGTCCCCACACAGACCCGATTTTTCTTTTAACCCAAATCGGTCGGGTTGCACTTGTTAGTGCCCTCCTAATTAAGGTTTACCAAAAAAATCTTTTCTGGCTCCCCCTAATTAGCCTCAGCACCTAAAAAACAATTTGCTCCGTGGTGGAACAACTGATTTTCAGGTTACCTATCTGTTTGAAACTTCTTGATCCGCTACAAATCTCAGTTAATCTCAGATAATTTTCGTATCTGTTTGAAACCTCTTGATCCGCTACAAATCTCAGTTAATCTCAGATAATTTCCTCTCGTATCTGTTTGAAACTTCTTGATCTATATATAGATCTCAATTAATCTCAGATTACGCACCACAGAAACAGCCCTCAGCCAATATGGTTCAATTTCTCTCTTTCCCCTCTATTAAACTGAATTTAAATGACCCTTACCAGAGACGTTGTTTCATGCCACTTGCGGGTTCTTTAGATTCCAGTGGTCGATTCTCCCGGCCCTGATATCGGTCGGCCCCTCTCTCTCAAGTTTACGAGGTAGAGCTGGAACTTACTTAGTCCAGGTGGCCAAACACCGTCCGATCTCAGGTCCAGGGAACACGTCCAAGGAATATCACTTCTGACACCAAAACTGTTGTGGCAAAAATTCTCAAACAAACATCACTGCGTAAGAGACACTCAGAGTCAAATTATATAAAATAGAAGTATTTATTCTTGCAAGAATAGGAGCAGTCTAATACACAGTTGTTACCCTGTGCAGAAGAGTGACACACCCCCCAGACAGACTGAACTAGCTTTTATCTTAGTTTCAAGGCCTTCTTCCCCCCAGAGCCTTCCTCCCAGTAGTTTTCCATAGACGTCACTAGTTGGCCCACTAAGCTCCCCTGCACCAAATGGCCTTCTGACATCTAGGTCAGAGGTCCTTGTTCGTCTGTTCTCTGGAGTGTCTCCCTCTTCTGCCTCCCCAGGTACATAAACAGAATCCTCTCACTACAAGTGAGAGACACACATGTGACATTCTTTGAATCATCTACATTTAACTAAAGATCAATGAATATCATTAAAATTGCCACTACAGAAGCAACCGAGATGGGCATCACGGCGATGCAACTCATGTCAAAGCCATCGCTGCATCAAACAATGGTGACGCTTTGTTATACTACCCATACTGGTAGTCACTGTACCCCTTATAAGCGGTGTATTTTAAAAAAAAAGTATTTAATAAATTATTAGATGCTATTATAGCATATAATAAATTATTATAGCTATTATTTATTATATTTAAATGTATTTAATAAATTATTAGATGCTACTCATCATTTTGTATTTAAATCATCATTAAATGCATCATTAAAACATCATTTTGGCTCCTGGTCTCTTTTCTCTGAAGACTCAAATGAACACGCTTCTTCAGCCTGGTGTCTTTCGTCGTCTCTCCATTTATTAAATCAAATCACCCAACCGTGTTATAAAGTTGAGACAGGTCCGACAAATGCGAACAGATTTGTTGGCTTTATTGTCGAGATCTAATCCTAAACGGAGAACTTGTTCGTATACATTCACATTTTCTATTTCGTTCAAAAATGTTTTTCAAGTTTGCAAGTACTCCGCGAAACCTTAAATTCTTTTTGCAACACCGGCAAAGGTCGTTAACACTCATTTTTCTTTTAAATACTTTTTCCAGAGTGCGTGCAGTTCAGTTCTGTTGACAACTCGCTCAACATGCGTCACTTACTGCGTTGCTCTGATTGGTTGTAGGTCTATCCAATTGAGTGCAGAGTTTTTTTTTCCTGGTTCGATTAAGACACGCCTAATAATCAAAGCCCTATGGAGCAGTATCACACTCACATTCTGAATAGAATATGAGTATGACGAAGTCCATAGATAAACACTAGATGTCGCCTGGCTATGGCAGTTCATTGGAACGCCGCCATCTTGAAACAGGGGAACCCCTCATCAGCGTCAATGTAGGAAATGCTCTAACGGAAATAAAATCACCATAAATCGTCATGAATGCGATTTTCTAGTTGTTTTGGTTCGTTCCAACGGTCAGACATTTATTTATCATTGAGTCCAGAGAAATTTAAAAAAAAATTACAAAATTTCACAATCTTGTAAAATGTAATCCCTTGATGTCTGGTTTTTAGATTTCGTTCGTGTAAACATCCATACGCAGCACAAAAGTCCAGCATCATCCATGAATTCAGCGTTACCTAGCTACTTCCTATGACAAGACCCCTGTTCCAAGATGGCGGCGGTTTTGACGCATGTTTAGAACCCCAAGGCAACATCTAGTGTTTATATCTATGGACGAAGTGAGGCTACCTCTCTACTATTCGCTGCTTTTATAGTTTTACAAGATGGCGGAACGACATGGAAGCATCCATCATAGACAGTAAAAGAAGGCATCCATGAACTTACTGTCCTATGTAAATAAAGATAAGACATTTTTCGCGAGGATAAGTCAGATCATTGGCAGAGGTAATTGTCCACCAATGAGTACATATTTATGAGTAAAGACAATGATTTTAGCTAATAAAACACTTTAAAAAACTACACAGTGTAGCTACCTTTAAAAGCAACACTTAAGTGATTTGAAACCATTTTTCTGTAACAGTTACTGACACATCAGACAAATGTCACGAAAAGTTAAAAAGATTAAAGGGACCTGCGGCATCACTCGTCAGCTCAACGGCACATGGCACATTACAGGAGTGGGAGGTCCATGGGGAATGGCCTGGCGGAAGAGCTCCCACTGAAACCCTCAGGTCTCCCAAAGTGTGAACTAGACCTGCGGCTCTCTGCTATGAGAAGTAGCAGCGAGCTGGGTAACAGCGAGCTGGGTAACAGCAGAGGTGACTCGTACCTCCACAAAGAAGGATAGTTGCGACTGCAATGCCAACATGGTCATGCTCTTGCAGAGAGTCCTCCACAAACACTTTCTCAGCTGCTCTCGGTCCAGACATGTGAGACAGCGATCGCTGCCTTCAGACGAATCCGGGAAACGACCGCATCCAGAAACACATGGACGGAACTCAGTCCCCAATACGTCACTATTAATGTAAGAATGTGACTGACTGAATGGGAAACATAATCAATTTAAAAAAATATTCTCTACCTTACAAGGACAGTTTAGAGAATTTACAAATAAAATAGCATTAAAAATAACATGAGCTTTGATAAAAATACAAGCTTCAAAGTTCATCTCTTAAATCCTCAAAGTGTTTGTCCCATAGACCTCCATTGTATATTTACTGTAGACATATTCTGCATGTTGTTTTACAAAGGAATGGACGAGCGACATTTACATGCCATTGATACTGCCAGTAGCGAGAAACTCACTGTTAACCTGAAATTATTCCTATAAATAATTCATCATTATTTGTGTTCAAAGGGTTGAAGTGGGCTCAGATGTATGCAGGTACAGTGTGATTGACACCATTGTCTTCAATACACTTACAATACTTTGTTTATAATCTATATTATATACTGTAGGGTTTGGTCTCTTTTTATGACGTGAAGTCCAGATCTCATATCTAACTTTCACTGCTCAGACTTTCACTGACAAACTCTATCCAGTGTTTAACCGACACTTAATGATACAGGTACAAACTCAAGTCCATTGATCATCACATTGGTCAGTTAAAATAAACAAAAATTAATCAAATCTGGTAAGATGAACTGTGGATGTGCTGTTTTTAATGGATCAGAATATGTACATAACAAAAAAATAAGAATTTGCACTAACCACAATCAAGCAGACACTGAAAAAACATCAACTATAATGAAATATCTGTGATTTATGTTGTGTGAAAAAATATTTCATCACGGCTACATTTGAATGGCCAATTTGTCTATATTTCCTAATCAACACAAATATTTGTTTGCTGTTAACTTTCATTAATACTTTGTTTTTCAAATCTACTATGAAATTTTACATAATATGATTATATTATCTTGTAAACATTCTTCATAATATACTACATTTCCAAATTTTCCATAGTGTTATTTCCATGTTATTTTGTAAGGAAATCTCTGAAGCCATTTTCTCTCTCACCTCTCCAGCTGTTAACATTGAATGACTTTTAGGTCATTTTTAGGTTCTTGGTTTATATTGTAATAACTGCAGCATCTGAATAAAGACAAGCGTTCAATTCTAAAACTAAAAACTAAACAGCTTGCCAATTGTTATGCAAATACACATTGAAGGACGATGAATATCTGCTCACATAAACATTACAACAGACAGACGGGATATAATTTAAACATGGAGGATCTTTATTGTTGAATTACATGAATTGAGAATTAAAATACTGAATTATTATACAATGTAGATGATCCTTAAATCTAGTACATATTCCACAAGAGAAGCGAGAGCATTAGAAGGCTTCACAATGACAGTGTTTTTCACTTTGCTTTGACCACAATATCAGCGAACCCGTGCACCTGAGTGAGCTGACGGCAGTCCATCGATGCCAGGAGCTTCTGAGAGCCGGAGACGGTGGGAACAAACTTCTCCATCAGTGTAACCGTCGCAAGCTTCTCCACATCACTGACAGACACAAACACAATATCAACTCTCTGGAAGCTTCACTCCTTAAATATCATATTTAATGCAGTAACATCTTAAGTGCATGAACACGTCACAGCTGAAATTAAACTGCTGTTAAACACTGAAAGTCTTACCCATTCGGGATCTTTCTGACGCTCTGCATTCCCAATCCCTCTACATGGAACATAACGTTCTTCAACACTAGCGGCAGCGGGTTCTGGAACGTGATCTTGACCGTCAACTCTTTACCCACCACAGCGTTCCCCAGAGGCTGAAACAGTACAAACACAAACAGATGAAGATTATTTTTGTGATGAACTGAATTCACCTGTAGCGTTTGTATTTAAGTAAAGGCAAAGGTGAAACATTTTTATAAATAGACAGAAATTAGGGAAACAAAACATGCAAATCATGTTGTTCTAAAAATAACTTCTTAGTCTGTTTTTAACTGAGCATCACTATACAAAGTTTATTTTCTCTCCCCTGCAACTCTCAAATCTAATTCGTACTTGTGTACAATTCAAATATGGTGCCTTTAAATGTGCTACTGCAGCTTGAGCATCAACACTAAACGAAATGGATTCTCACACGTGACGTATCTGAACACACACGTGCCAGTTTGAATGTGCAAAATAGAGAAAGAGATTTGAGATCTAAGACAGAGAGAATAAATGTAGAGTCTGTTCCTCGCTTGAGCATTATATGACTTCATAAGTCTTGGAATATAGTGTGCAAGTCAGAATATAGTGCACTACTATTATACTTTACAGTAACATAATCTAACTGCAACCAAAATGCAACATCACAAAACATGTTGTGCTTGCTTGTTACACGTCACGACTAGAGTCTCATTGGCTTACGGTGATGATGAGGTCTGGAGTGCGCAGTCTGAAGTTGAACTGTGTGGCCAGAATCTGTTTGGTCTGATTGACCCGTCCGGTGACCGTGAGCATCAGAGCGCCCTGATCCACCAGATGATTCATGTACTCCTTATACAGCAGAGTCCAGGGAATAGTCTTGGCTGAAGGGAGACGAGGGAACATGGCATTAATGACAACGATAAAACAACTGTGAGTCATTTTGCACTGTAGATTTTGAAGCAGACTGTCTGTGTTATGAAGAGTAAATAAAATATTTATAAAATGCCTCGTATATATCCTCATATTCCTCAAATTCCATGGATTTCATCCTTCATCAAAAGTAAGGAACAAACTGGGATTTTTAAAAGCAAAAAATTTAGTTAAATGGGGTGTATGTGGTGTGTGGGGTGGGGTGGGGTGGGGTGGGGTGGGGGGGGGGGGGGGGGGTGGACTGAACATTTATAAGGCAAACAATGCATTTTGGGTCCTTATATTTTTGCGATCACAAAAATGAATGCAAATTTTATGTTGTTATTAGCAGGTTTTTTTCCCCTCTAAAATTTCTCATAATTGAGTTAATAGTTGCATTTGTTCAAAAACACTTGATGATGAGGTCTGATTTGCAGTCGGTGTTCAAAATAATTCCAAAAAGGTTCAGTGGGGTTTAGTTCAGACCATATAAAGCTTACTTTTTTTACTTTCTGTATCTGAACAGCCTCTTGATCACTCCGATTGGCCTAAGATTTATGGATCTCGATTAGCTAAATGTTGCATTAATTTCCCTTAAATTTAGGGAGTTTAAAAGTCAAACTCCACTCACTCTCTAGCGGTTTGAGGTTGACAGGAATCCGCTCCTTCTTCACGGTGGCATTCAGCACTCCAGTGTAGTACATGACCAGCACCTCACACAGCAGACTGGCCGTGCGCTGCTTTGAGCTCTTGTTCTTCAGGACGATGGAGAGTTTGGCGTCTCCACCGATACGAGGTCCTGCCCCGTCCATGACTATCTCAATGCTCACGTCCTTTTCGGTGGCTGATGGGTACAGAGTCGGCTTGGAGCCGAAGCGACTGGCTGTTTCCACAGCAATGCGTTCCTCCTCAGAACCTGAGAGACAGGAAGATAAAGGGAGAGAATGAGGAGTGTGAGTTGCTGCATTTTATTTAAGAGTTGGAGTATTAGCTCGGTTCCAAATACTAGAAGATTAAGGAAAATAGTTCAAAGCCGTGGTATAACGAGCACACTCGCGCCCTCAAGAAAGCAGCCTGAAAAAAATGGAGAGCAGCTGGAAGAAAACATGGAGAGCAGCTGGAAGAAAACAGATCTAGAGGTTTTTCGCATTTCGTGGAAGGATAGTGTTATTGCATACAGAGAGACCTTAAAAACAGCTAGATCTGCTTATTTTTCGACTCTCTTAGAAGAGAATTATTTGAAGAGATATTTATTTGATTCAGTAGCTAAATTAACAACAAATAAAGCTTCATCTTCAGACGATTTCAAACAGCACAGCAGTAATGACTAATGAATTTCTTTACTTGCTAGATTGATACTATTAGAGAAGAAATTACAATCTATGCAATCTACTAGAGTATCACATCAGACGTTGTGTTATAGACCCCCTGATGAACAATTTCATTCATTCTTTACTATAGGAGAGGAAGAATTGTCAAAACTAAATCATCAAAATCAACAGCAGTATGTTAGACCCTATACCCACTAAGCTACTAAATAAGATCCTTCCCAAAGTTATAGATCGTCTTCTTAATATTATTAATTCTTCATTGTCATAACAATACGTAGTGAAATCTTTTAAGCTGACTATTATTAAACCTCTTATTTAAAAAACGCAGCTTGATCCTAAAGAATTAGTAATTACAGTCCGATCTCAAATCTACTTTTTCTGTCAAAGATACTAGAAAAGGCAGTATCCTCACAACTATGTTCCTTTTTAGAAAGAAATGATAACTGTGAGGATTTCCAGTCAGGATTTAGACCGTAACAGTACAGAGACAGGTCTCAGAGGTACAAATGATTTGCTCTTATCATCTGACCGGGGTTGTCTCTCTCTATTAGTGTTACTAGATCTTAGTGCTGCATTTTGCTACTATCGACCACAACATTCTTGGGAATAGACTGGAAATTATGTTGGCATTAGTGAAGTTGCACTGGCATGGTTCAAATCACAAGTTCAGTATGGTGTACCACAAGGCTCAGTACTAGGACCGTTGCTGTTCACTCTGTACATGCTACCCTTGAAGATTTCATTAGGAAGCATGGCATTAGCTTTCACTGTTACACAGCTCTATATTTCTTTGCGCCCTGACGAAACATACCAATTCACAAAATTAACAGAATGTATAAAAAATTTGGATGACCAATAATTTCCTACTACTTAATTCAGAAAAAACAGAGATACTAATTTTTGGACAAAAAAACCTCTGCACGTAATAAACTAGAATACTGTCTAGCACTTGATGGCTGCTCTGTCAAGTCTGCATAGCTATGCATGTGTATGAATATAAATATGCATTGAAATGGGTTATTATTTTAAAGTTTTCTACTATTAAAGATGTTTGATAATAAGGAAACATATGCGTCTATGATTCCTTAAAATGCTTTACAGGAAGGTAGACTGAGGTTTTGGACACAAATGCATTAGTTTTGTTACCCTCTGGGTATTTGTAGAGGTGTGTGATGTCCATGCGCTCCTCCGATCCCACAGCTTTGGTACTGATGCGCTGGCCGATGGTGTTCTTCTCCACGTTGACCTGACTGAAACTTCCATCGGGTTTCTTCTGCCAGTAGATTCTATCACTGTTCACCTGAGACACAGTGAAATGAGTTCAGTAGATGTTTTGACTCAAATTGGATACAATGCTCAAAATGAATCATCAGATCAGCAAATGAGGGTAAAAAAAAAGGCAAAGGCTTCACCTCGGCAAAGACGAACGGCGTGTCGAATTTCAGGTCGACTTGTCCGTTGCGGACGGCGGAGACGGGCGTGGGACCGCAGCGGTACGAACCCTGGCTGGGCTCCTGAGGGGTCGCGTCCACCACCTGCCATCCACCGTAACCTACCGGCAGGTCCGGGCGGGTCATCCACGACTCGTTCCACACGTGGAAGTTCCTACACAGGAACAGAGTTTATTGGAAGTGGGCAATTTACACAAATAAAGTCGAATAAAATAGGCCCTGAAACTCAAATAAAAAAATTATGTCATTCTTACACACTAATCACATTTGGTCATGTCCCAGCTTATCCTTCGAATACTATTTATTAATATTTTATTACTAAATATTTTATGAGCGGTTTTATTTTCTGTTTATTTAATATGAAGTTTGAATCTTATTTAATTATTATTAAAACTTTGGACAGCCCTAAATACAGTATAAAACCCTAAATTTATATACTACATTTATTATTATATATAAATTTATAAACTAAATAAACAACGAAATAAATGCACAAAAAATGTATAATTTTTTTTATTTAAATTAAATGGAAATTCAGGTAAAGTTTCATTTCCCCAAAAATCACAACTAGCTTGTTAATTCTAAAGGGTTAAACAATACTTGTTCATATAAAATATCTATTACTTTTAAAATAAAATAAAAAATGTATTTCTTTGGGACAGCTCTAAATACACTTCAAAACCCCTGATTTTATATTGATAAACACTAAATAAAAAAAACTATATAAATGCAATATATATCAAATTAAACTTTTTTAATTTAATTTAAATTAAATCAAAACTACATTCAATCTTAAAAAGAACCTCACGTAAACTAGCTATTTTTCATTCTATAGTTTATATTAGTTATAGGTTTTTGAAGATGATTGTTCATCTAAAATATGTATTATATCGCAAAATAATATAAAAAAAAAGCTATTTTTGCTTCTAATGCTTAAAATAAAAGTCATGGGACGCAGAAATGTCTGATATTCATGGATAGTGTCAGTAATGATCACTTCTATTTAAGAAAATCTAAAAAACATAACCTAAAATTTTAATGTACACACAGTAATTATAAATGACACTGATGACATTAATGCCAATCATGAAAGGAACATGTGATATTGATTGATGGGTGGTTGTTTTTATCGTACCAGACAGAATCTTTGGTCTTGTCTTTAATTAATTCCAGATTGTCATCAATGTAAATGTCAGTGGTCAAGGAGAGATCCGTGTCGTGGGCGGAGCTGAAGTTGGTCACACACCGAGTCGGAATACCGAGACATCTCAACACTGAGAGAGAAACAGAAAGAAGCGCATTACAAACACATTTATACACGTTATGAATGGAGTACAAGTTGCTGACACAATGGTGAAGTTCTCTTAAACTTTCCCAGGTTAGTTATATTTATAGCGCCCCCTTGAGGACTGACGCTTGTCACAACAATCACCCGCTGGCCAATCATTCTCGTCTGATTTGCATACACATATAGCCATATGCCACCGAAACACCACCGCGGTTATGCACGTACCAGAGGCCGTGACCCCTGCGTAGACCCAGCACTGGGCGAACTTCACGGGCTTTCCTGCACTCTTGTAATACTGTTTGAGAATGTCTCCGCTCCCGCTCCAGGCGGTGGGAGTCGTCCCGCCTTCATAGCTGTCCGTCCAATTACCTATCAGCACTCCTCGGTCGTCATTAGAGTTCACCTGTCACAGAGAAGAGGAGGAGACCTTGAGAAACAGGTGCTTTTTAAAGAGGTTTCTGAGAAACGCTGTTGAAAGTGGATCGGACCGAGCGCCACAACAAACTTCTAGCCAATCTGCAATAAGGGGCGTGTCCTCTCATGGGGGGGGGAGGAGCCTATGCTGCATTGTGAATTTGGGGGTGGAGCTATCATGATAGGGGCGTGTTTGTTTAGGTGATTTCAAATATCAAACTGTGCTTCTGGATTTTTTTTTTTTTTGTACAAAAATGTATACTTTTATTCAGCAAGGACGCATTTACAAAAGATTCCATTTCAAATAAATGCTGTTCTTTTGAACTTTATATTCATCAAAGAATCCTGAAAAATAAAATGCATCACCATTTCCACAAAAATATGATCAGTACATTTGTTTTTATCATTGATAATAATCAATGTTTCTTGAGCATCAGATCATCATATTAGAGTGATTTCTGAAGGATCATGTGACACTGAAGACTGGAGTAATGATGCTAAAAATTCAGCTTTGATCACAGGAATAAATTACACTTTACTGTATATTCACGTAGAAAACGGTTATTTTAGATTGGAAAAATATTTCATAATTTTTACTGTATTTTCGATCAAATAAATGCAGCCTTGGTCAGAATAAAATACTTCTCTCAAAAACATTAAAATAATCGTACCCACCCCGAAAGTTTTAACTGTGCTATATATTTATAATATCGCTGTAATATTTAAATCATAACTTTACTCAGTTGTTTAGACAGTTTATGAATGCATGTCTTGTGAATGATCCTCACCAGAGCAGAAATCATCCGGGACACGATCACCGGGTCTCTCCATTCGGTCATCGCGACCCGACCCCTCTCCAGCAGGAACAGACACGCTTCCAGGACATCCTGCTCAAACTGACCAAACACACCTTTCATTGCAAAATCAGAATGATCATAATAATTACAATAATAAGAGCAATAATCTCAGTAATGGTAATAATAATACAAATACTAATGTAAAAGACAATAATAGCAATAGTAATAATAATGGTAATAAAAATGTAAATACTACTAATGATAATGTAAATAATATTAGTATTAATAATAATTGAAATAATACAATAATAATAGCCATACAAATGTA
The DNA here is from genome assembly GCA_030578255.1 of Tiaroga cobitis. Classification (NCBI taxonomy): domain Eukaryota; kingdom Metazoa; phylum Chordata; class Actinopteri; order Cypriniformes; family Leuciscidae; genus Tiaroga; species Tiaroga cobitis. Next base: position 2,752,148 of record CM060613.1, read on the forward strand.
AATAATAATGTAAATAATGCTAATAATATTGAAATACTACTTCTAATAATAATAATGTAAATAATAATAACATTGTAAATATGCAAATAATAGCAATGGAAATTGCAATAATAATAATACTAAAATTAAATAAAAAAATAATACGATAATAAAAGCAATAACAGTAAATAAACACAATAATAATAATAATGTCAATACAAATAATAGCAATGGGAAAAAATAAAAATCACTTAAAAATATAATATTAATAATTACCACTACTACTACAACTAATAATAATAATACTTATTATTATTATTATAATGTAAATAATAATCATAATAATTATTATAATGTAAATAATAATAATAATAATGGGGGTATAATATATATATATTTTTAAATATAATGATAATAATAATGCAAATAATAGAAATAAATGTGGAACAATAAAACATATTAAAATATAATACTACTACTACTAATAATAATAATAATAATACTTATTATTATCATTATAATATAAATAATAATCATAATAATTATTATAATGTCAATAATAATAATGGGGGAATAATAAAAAATATTTGAAATATAATGATAATAATAATGCAAATAACAGCAATAAATGTGGAACAATACAAAATATTCAAATATATTACTACTACTACTACTAATAATAATAATAATACTTATTATTATTATAATGTAAATAATAATAATAATAATAATAATGGGGGAATAATAAAAAAAATATTTGAATTATAACGATAAAAATAATGCAAATAATATCAAAAAATGTGGAACAATAAAAAATATTCAAATATAATACTACTAATAATAATAATAATAATATACAGCAGTAATAATAATAATAATAACATCAGCCATAATAATAATAAGAGTCCCTCTCTGTAATGTAATTGTGTGTGTTCACACCTGGGCATAATTCCATGTTCTGGCTCCAATTTGCTGCTCGGTTCCATAATAAATCCTCCCCATGCTGTTGAGAACATACTCTTTTCTTTCCGCCTCGTTATCCAAATACACAGCATCATCTGAGGAAAGACAGATGTGGGTACAGTAGTGTTACTTCAGTGCTGCACATGACGCCAGAATGTGTGTGTAGGGCCCGTATATACCTTCACACCAGGGGTTGAAGAGCAGGAACAGGTCCTTCGGGGCGCAGGGGAACAGCAGCTTCCCCCTCGGAGAGAAGGACACCACCGTGATCATGTAGCGGCCGATGGAGGCGCTCGCCAGCGTGTGCACCGACACACGGACACGCCGGTCCTTCTGCTCCACGATCTTCATCTCCCAGCCGCTGTCTCCCAGCACGTCCACCAGCGGGACGGAGATGCGGACTCCAGTCGTGGCGGCGGAGCCTGAGGAGGAGAACACGCACGGGGAAGAGTTACAGCGTGTCTGAAACATCCAGCTTTGATCAGGCCGTTTCAATGGATCACAAGACATTTATAATGTTACAAAAGATTTGATTTCAAAATTGCTAAATGCTTTTTTCCTGAATCCTGAAAAATAAAATGTGCAAGATCAAAAAAAGTATGCAATGGAAAAACTACTCGAGTAGGCCTACAGGTGAAACTCGAAAAATCGTGCAAAAGTTATCATTTTGATGATTGTGACAGCTTATGAAAACCCCAAATTCAAAATCGCAGAAAATTTGAATATTTCATGAAATCAATAAAAAAAAAGGATTTAAAATATAGAAATCTCGGCCCAGAAAAGCATAATCATGCATATACAGGTGAGACTCGAAAAATTAGAATATGGTGCAAAAGTTCATTTATTTCAGTGATTCAACTTAAAAGGTGAAACTAATATATTATATAGACTCATTACATGCAAAGTGAGATATTTCAAGCCTTTATTTGTTTTTCGAGTCTCACCTGTAGTTAGTTACTAGTTAATTTGGAACAAGGCCTATAATATATATATATATATATATATATATATGTATATATATATATATATATATATATATATATATATATATATATATATATACACACATACATACATGTTATTATTCAGATAGGCCTATTTAAATTGAAATGCTTATTATTATCATAATATGCAACAGAAACAGAAGAGACTAGCATTATTTCTGGCATCTGTAGCCCGATCAGTGCCTGTCCTTTGGTTTGTATAATAATAACTTACACAACTACATTTGGATTATTAAAATATGTCGAAATAAAGTGACCCTGCAGAGTTTTGCATTCAAAAGCGTGTAAAGGGAACCATTGACACAGAGAAGAAAGAGTTAAACTCTTCACATGTGCTCGCGCTCAGGGCCGCTTCTGAACACTGACGGATCTTCTTCTGTCTGTTCTCCAAAATGTCATCGAATGTATATTTCTGCAAGCGCGTTTAAACTGGTGAACGGTGTGTAAGGCAGGCGAAGGCCTTCGTTTTCAAGAGGAGTTCGTCTGCAACTGCGCAATACACACACATTACTGCGCGCGGCATGATCAAAAGTCACAGTAAAGACATTTATAATGTTACAAAAGATTCGATTTCAAATAAATGCTGTTCTTTTAGAACTTTATATTCGTCAAAGAATCCCGAAAAATTAAATGTATCACGGTTTCCACAAGCAGCAGCAAAACTGTTCTCAACATTGATAATAATAATCAAAAATGTTCCTTGAGCAACGTCGATTAATAAAGAGGCAGGATTAGAGGGATTAGATGACATCATCATAACTATCCTGGCCCGAAACCAAGCACTTCATGACTCATCCATCAGGATCCAGGAACAAGTGTGATGAATAGACTCTGTCAGCGGAATAAAGAGAAAGATAATTTACTAACTGACAGAATGTCTGGCCATCTTTCTCTTTTTGTTACACACTTAGCCACTCAGACAATCAATGTTAATGTGTGTGTGGGTGTGTTTCATGAGTGACGGCTGAGTACACAAACACTTTACACGCAGCAAATAAGCTTTAAATGCACAGAGTTATCGGATTCTGACATCTAATATTTACTGCTTCTTCATCATATTCCGATATTTATTGGGATTCTTACTGGAAATTCTTCTTCTGATGCGGATTCTGGTTCTTCTGTTACTGGTTTTAATGGTGTTTCTGATTCTAGGTGTGAGATAATTATCGTTCAACAACTCTTTTGATTCGATTATGCAAAGCCTGAAGTGCGTCCGCTGGGATCGGGTTGGTATTACAGTAATGGGGGGAAAGATGAACTAAAACTCAAAACAAACAGTTAGGGAATCCAGACCTGTCCGGGCGTGAGTGTGTCATCCGAGGCGTGTGTGTCTTTAGCTTATGTCAGATTAGGATAAGCACAGATATGTAAAGGTGAAGTGAGATGGAATTTAAAAATAATGACTGTTGTCAAACAGGTTTATCCTTCCCTCACACTTTGTAACACATCTTTACCAGCCCTAACATTACAAACACATTATTTTAAGCCCTAAAATTATACTTTTTTTTTTTGTCCAGAAAGCTCATTTTGATCATATTTTTAATGCAATTTTTTACCTTTAAATTACTAGATTTGATCAATAAATAATACATAAATAAATAAATAGTAATTTAAGCACATTTTTCACATTCTTTCAACTTAAATTCAAAATAACTCACAATTTCACGCATAACCCTTTTAATTCAGCTCAAAATATCTTACACTGGGAGTCTTTGCCAAACTCGTGTGGAGAAAAATAATAATATAACATGGTATTTCACGACTCTAGAAGGCCTTATATGCAAATGAGCTGTTCCACTGGGTCCTATAAAGTTCACTTCAGTGTGTATTCAGATACACATGTAGACATTATAAATTATTTTTTGGTAAAGTTTTAGCATTTCTTGTTTGAACTCTGATTCAATAGGCCTGCCTACACTGTATGCATACTATTATTTAACCTTAAAACTCACTTTAACACCCACACGCTTAATGATCTTCAGGGAAAACATGTTAAATGACTGCTGATTTCTGCAGTTATACCTTCTTTTCTGTGTTTTCTAATTTCACAGAAATAATCTGTAAAAGATTACTTAATATTTTATGTAAAATTACACTTAACCCTGTAAAAATACAGACAATTTCCTTTAAAAAAAAAAAACGTAAAATTGATGTAAACCCAAAATACAAGCAATTATTTGTAAATGTAATAGTGGACCTTTAAATTACAGCAAATATCTGTAAAATAACAGACACTCACTGTATAATGACAAAATGGCAAAATTCTGTAAAAAAAAAATACAGGCCGTTACCTGTAAATTTACTTTTTTTTTTTTTGCAGTGTACGCATTTTTATGTTTTTCTATGAAGCCTTCCTTACATTCCAGTCATTCCTAAGGGGGTCAAATCGACCCGCGAGTGAAGGATGTGATACTTTTTTCAATTTCAACCACAAAACTCCTTGAATCTATACATTCTTTTATTTATTTGTGAATTCATGGTTAAGTGCGACAAACGCCCTGGGGTCTTGGACCCGTCTGAGGAACACTTAATGTAAACAGAAGTGAGTTAGGGAAGGGTTGAGGACCTCAAACACACTCACTCAGCTGCAGTTGCAGGTTGTCGGATCCGCGGTTGAAGGGTCTGGAGAGATCGATCCACATCTGGAAGGTCTGTCCTCTGCGGACGATCAGGTCGTCGCTGAGGTAAGAGTCCGTGTGATGCTCGCGTCGGTTCGGCCCGTCTCTGGACTTCAGGAGGTCCACGGAGCGCACCATCAGAAGCGTGTCTGGGGAACAGAGAGGTTTAGAGGGTTTAGGACACACTCGAATCACAGGAGTAGCTGAAGTCTGAAATACTCCTCCTCATCCTCACCTATAACAACAGGTTTAGCAGACGCAGATGCAAATTCAGATCCAGATGTTGGTGTGGGTGTGGATGATGCAGATGCAGATCCAGATCCAGATGTTGGTGTGGGTGTGGATGATGCAGATGCAGATCCAGATGTTGGTGTGGGTGTGGATGATGCAGATGCAGATCCAGATCCAGATGTTGGTGTGGGTGTGGATGATTCAGATCCAGATCCAGATGTTGGTGTGGGTGTGGATGATGCAGATCCAGATCCAGATGTTGGTGTGGGTGTGGATGATGCAGATCCAGATCCAGATGTTGGTCTGGGTGTGGATGATGCAGATCCAGATCCAGATCCAGATGTTGGCCTGGGTGTGGATGATGCAGATCCAGATCCAGATCCAGATGTTGGTCTGGGTGTGGGTGATGCAGATCCAGATCCAGATGTTGGTCTGGGTGTGGATGATGCCGATCCAGATCCAGATCCAGATCCAGATGTTGGTCTGGGTGTGGGTGACGCAGATCCAGATCCAGATCCGGATGTTGGTGTGGTCGTAGGCACATCTGCACGTGTGCTGGGACCTCTAGTAGTGTTGGGATCTGAGCTAGACATTTCTACAGGTAGGCTGAGAAATCAAGAAAAAAAAGACCTAAATATATTAAATACATTTTCATAAATAAAGAAATAAACAAATAAATATTAAAACAATTAATAAATAAATACAATTCTAATAAACAAATAAATAAATAAGTCCATGAACAAATAATCAAATAAAGAAATTAAATATTAATAAATTAAATATAAATAAATTAAACCCATTTGCCCCGAGCTGAACTCAAAGATCTAAGACTTTTTCTATGTACACAAAGGGCCTATTTCTCTCAAATATTGTTCACAAATCTGTCTAAATCTGTGTTAGTGAGCACTTCTCCTTTGCCGAGGTAATCCATCCACCTCACAGGTGTGGCATATCAAGATCCTGATTACTTAGACAGCAGGATTATTGCACAGGTGTGCCTTAGGGCTGTCCACAATAAAAGGCCACTCACACAGCACAATGCCACAGATGTCGCAAGTTTTGAGGGAGCGTGCGATCGGCATGCTGACTGCAGGAGTCTCCACCAGAGCTTATATATACACATATACACTAACAGAGAAACGTTTGGATGTACTTAATTGAATTTATGTTCATCGTGATTTTACAAATATTTTCTATGTCTGCCTTTCTGCTGTCTAAATGATGTGTTCTTTGTGATGGATCTGAAAGTCTTACAATATACATTAAACATTATTAATGTTATTTTGATCAAAAGGCTTCTGCTTAAATGCGGTTTAAGTTTAATTAAAACTCACAGTGTGTGAGTGTGTGTATAACACTGTTTATTTACAATTACTAAACCAGATAAATATTTCTTCTTCTAGTTTTCATTGAAATATCACGGCACAGCCTATTGACCAATATTTTGTCGTCATGTTTCTCTATTAAATTCATACAGGGATTAATGACGAGTTCTGCGTCCTCAGTGACTACTTTAATTGTGCAATTATAAAATCATTATACAGAGTGTACATTATGATCTTGCTTCTGACAGCGTCCCCTCCCACGCTAAACTTAGAGTCATTATCAAAGTTCTTCACAAAAGACTCGCAACAAAGACGCCACTACACTCACACACACACACACACACACACCTGCATAACAACCCATTAAACATCATCATCATCATGTCTAAACCAATGCCACTGATCGTACAAATACATCTTTTACAATAACTTTCATTCTTAAATAATAATTAATAATAAAATAATAATGATCCTGTTTTAAAGTTATAAAGCATGTTATAAAGACCCAAACAACTGTAAAGGGCAACATGAACACATATAATTTAATGCAATACTGGTTCCACAGATATTTTCAATTCTATTAAGCGTAATGTTTATCATCATATAGTTGTAATGCAGTATTGATGGAAGAGTGTTACCTGTGTCTCTGACGGAGCGTCCACTGAGTGTGTGTGTGTGTGTTGATGAACTCAGGGACAGTCTGGCTCTTATTTAAACTTGTCGCCACTCCTTCTTCTTTGTGACACCATCGTGACACTTACAGACACAGACAGCTGGAAATACAGGACATTTCTTCCTCCTCTTACTGAAGGGAAATATTCCAGAAAAATCAAATCCTCGTGAATCACGGATAATCAGCTTCAAATCTGTGAATCACCAAAGGCAATGAATCCATACAAAAGCCATGAGTGCATTTCTGCTGTCCAAAAGCAACTAGAAGTCTGTTAACCATATAACCATATAAGTGTATGAGGAAATGAGTGCAAGTTTAATCATTTTTATCATTTCTTTTTTTTTTTTTTTTTACTTCTGAAAGCTTATGATTTAACACAAATTCAAATAAATAGGATGTCAATAAATATGAAATACATTTTAATAAGTAAATATGATTCAGATAAATAAATAAAATTCAAATAAATAAAACTCAAATAAATACACAAAATATAAATACGTATTAAATAAAAATGAATCAAGAAATACAATTCTAAACAATAAAATTCAGATAAATAAAAAATAATTTAATAAAATTAATAAACGCATTAATCTAACAAATAAATACAATGTAAAAAAGTATTAAATAAAATCAAATACATAGAATTCTAATAAATAAAATATAAATAAATGCTAAATCATTTTAGTGCAGTTCAAATATATAAATAAACATTAAATAAAATCAATAAACACATTATTCTAATAAATAAAATTTAAATAAATAGGCTAAACTATAAATACATGTGAAATAAAATTTAATAAAAATAAATCAATACATGTATTGAACATGCATTCGATTTTGATCTCGAGTCATCATCAAATACACACTTCACACACACAGGGCAAACTTTGGACATACTTGCTTCAAATTTGTTTTGAAACGTTTCATAAAGTTTAAAAACTGTAAGTTCACCAACAATCTGCCGTTTATGTTGAACAAACACGTCATCCGCATAGCTCAATCTTTTTCAAGTTTTGAATCAAAAGTCACCGAACTAAAATACAAAAATCGTGTTGTACCAAAATACCAAAAATACAAGGTGTGTCCCATTTGACATTCTTCTGGATTCTGCAGAAACCCCACAGGACTGAACGACAAGTATGCGGATGATGAGCTCTCAGCTGAAACCAGAAATATCGCTGCATGTTTTGAAAGTGCATATATCTAAACTTTATGTGCAATCGAAAAGGTTTTCTTACATATCTATATTGTGCATATCTAAACGTTTGAACCTTCACACCCAGAGGCCAGATAACAAACACACTCACTCATGCACGCATATATTAAATAAACATGTTTCCATAAAGCCCTCTTATGTTTCCCATACGGTGACACAGTGACACGGAAGAGGAGAAACTGGTTCGAGTGTGAGAGCGAATGAGTGAAAGGGAGGGAGAGAGGATGAGATTATAAGAAAGAACGAGTAACGAGGTGTGTGTGTGTGTGTGTGTGTCCTGTAATTTTCAGGAGAGTGTTATTATTGTAATCGGTCTGGAATAATAAGAGTGTAAAGGGTGCGTCCCCGTTACACACACGTTTATTAAACACTTTTGTCTGTATCCAGGGGAGTCGCCAGCCGATTTTGCCGGGGCTTCAGCCCCGAATGTAATGATGACTTTCACTGAGCAAATATGAAACTGGACAAACAAGCCTATGTAAACGCCCGAAATCATAAGTTGCTTTATTTCATTGCGCTTTGGCTTTGCATGCATACAGCCTGTAAAAAATAGATCTTAAAAATAATCTAGCCTATAGAATACATTTCTTTGCTGTCGGTAGCCTATGGGCTACTCCGTTTCTTCCTCTCTGTTAAATATGCAGCAGCAGTATGGAAGTAAAATAATGTCAAATGTTTTTGAAACAAAAAGCATGTTGAATTGCACCAATTGGAAAAAAAATATGCATTGCGTTAACCATGCTTGCATTTTAATCCATTGTATTTTTAAGACTTGCATTTTTATGGGCTGAAATTCAACATGGTTGAATATTTAAGCTGTGAATATTTCAATGAAAAACATTTCAAACACATTTTCAATATTAAAAATTCAATAATCCATATTCACCTTTCATATTTCAGTTCCAAAATGTTCAAACTGTTTAAAAATACAACCTATAATATTCAACAGGCAAATTTCGGTCCATTTTATTTCGCCTTGAAAATTCGCTTCCACAAATTCAGTGGTTCAAATTCGACAGTAAATTCAACGTCGACATCCAGGAACTGCAGGAAAAGCAGTAGATTACCGATCATAATCTCCATCTGCTGTAGTCAGCTTTACCAGCAGGGGGTGCACGCGCGTGTTGACAAGCACCAAAGCAACAGGAGAGGCCTTCACAAAACGTCATTTGCTGAAATGGACATAACGATGAGTACGAGTTATAATTTATGTGTGTGGAAAAGGTTGATTAAGACACAAAACACACGAGCGTTTACTCAAGTGTCTTATGAGACTTATTTTTACCCCCGTGCAAAGTAAGGTGATTTGTCCACTGCAAAACTAAATTCTCTCACCGTTGGCATTGATATTAAGTTTTAGTAAAACAACTGTAATACACTGAGACAGAGTGAATTGTTTGTTTTAGTCACTATGACGGAATACTAAATTGATGGCTGGGTTTTGGCAAAGGCAATTTTATTTAAATATAGCATCATTAAATACAACCATAAATTAAATTCAGCAATTATAAATTAAAAATTACATCTCTACCATGATATCTGGTAATCTCTGTGTTATAACGTTAATTGTCTCCGCCATTATCCAGGGCTGTGTACAGTAGGGGTATTTGTCATCTTATTTTATATCTTTTTGTCCATTTGGAGCGCGCGTCACGTCACCTATTAGCGTCGCGCCTGCCACAAGATCTCTCACTGTTTTCATGAACCAGACACTCCAATGAGAGCACATAAAGTGCAATCCATCTCTTATTTACCATTTTTTCATCTTATTGTATATTTTATTCGCTCCTTTGCCCGTATTGGAGCGCGTCTCGTGGCTCTTACTAAGCGTCGGGCCAGCCACACGATCTCTCACTGTTTTAATCTACCAGACACTCCGATTGATGCACGAAAACACAAAGCCAATGTAATCCTGCTCGTAGTTACCCTTTTGCCATCTTATCTTATATTTTATTTGCTTGTTTGTCCCATAGAGCGCGTTTCGTGGCGCGCCAGCCACAAGATCTCTCCCTATTACAGTTGCCTGATTCTCCGATTGACTGAAGGAGAATGATTTTGACCACTCCATTACGTTTTGTTTTTTTATAAAGCCTTTCTTTAAAGTGAATTTCGTTTTTAATAAATTGTATCTTAATTTCAATCAATGTTTGATCAACCAATTCCCTGGATTTAATACATAAGAAGCAAAGCAGACATATAGGCATAGGCATAGCAATAAAATCATGAAATTTTTGCATTGCACATTTCTCACAGGCATGATAAATACATCAAGGTAGAAATGTCTAGCCTACTTTTAAACGAAACAATTCGAAACGAAAATAAATAGACTACTCTCAGATAATGTAATCCATATGAAATGAGCATTTCTCTCGGCGCGTTCACTACTGCGAAGATGGCCCCAATACGACGCGCGCTCCATTATGGACAAAAAGAGCGAATAAAATAAGATGACAAATAGATAGGCTACATAAGAGCAGGTCAGGATTGCACTGTCTGTTTGCACATGTGCATCAATCGGAGTGTCTGGTAACAGTGAGAGATCGTGTGGCTGGCCCGACGCTTAGTAAGAGCCACGAGACGCGCTCCAATACGGGCAAAGGAGCGAATAAAATATACGATAAGATGAAAAAATGGTAAATAAGAGATGGATTGCACTTTATGTGCTCTCATTGGAGTGTCTGGTTCATGTAAACAGTGAGAGATCTTGTGGCAGGCGCGACGCTAATAGGTGACGTGACGCGCGCTCCAAATGGACAAAAACATATAAAATAAGATGACAAATACCCCTACTGTACACAGCCCTGGATGATAGCGGAGACAATTCACGTTATAACACAGAGATGACCAGATATCATGGTAGAGATGTAATTTTTAATTGCTGAATTTAATTTATAATTGTAATTGGGTTGTATTTAATGATGCTATATTTAAATAAAATTGCCTTTGCCAAAACCCAGCCATCAATTTAGTATTCCGTCATAGTGACTAAAACAAACAATTCACTCTGTCTCAGTGTATTACAGTTGTTTTACTAAAACTTAATATCAATGCCAACGGCGAGAGAATTTAGTTTTGCAGTGGACAAATCACCTTACTTTGCACGGGGGTAAAATAAGTCTCATAAGACACTTGAGTAAACGCTCGTGTGTTTTGTGTCTTAATCAACCTTTTCCACACACATAAATTATAACTCGTACTCATCGTTATGTCCATTTCAGCAAATGACGTTTTGTGAAGGCCTCTCCTGTTGCTTTAGTGCTTGTCAACACACGCGTGCACCCCCTGCTGGTAAAGCTGACTACAGCAGATGGAGATTATGATCGGTAATCTACTGCTTTTCCTGCAGTTCCTGGATGTCGACGTTGAATTTACTGTCGAATTTGAACCACTGAATTTGTGGAAGCGAATTTTCAAGGCGAAATAAAATGGACCGAAATTTGCCTGTTGAATATTATAGGTTGTATTTTTAAACAGTTTGACAATTTTGGAACTGAAATATGAAAGGTGAATATGGATTATTGAATTTTTAATATTGAAAATGTGTTTGAAATGTTTTTAATTGAAATATTCACAGCTTAAATATTCAACCATGTTGAATTTCAGCCCAAAAAAATGCAAGCCTTAAAAATACAATGGATTAAAATGCAAGCATGGTTAACGCAATGCATATTTTTTTTCAATTGGTGCAATTCAACATGCTTTTTGTTTCAAAAACATTTGACATTATTTTACTTCCATACAGCAGCAGATAGGGGAGGAGCTAGCACAGTCAACCGCAAGAGCGCGAGTTAACAACTGAGGCAGTCAGCGAGCAGGAAAGAAAAAAATAAAGAAAAATGAAGCAAACGAGTCTTTGGGGATTTTTCGGAAAGAAGTCAGTGGGTAAGAATTCAGTTTTTTTATCCTTAAAGTCTGAAGATAGATCATCATCTGGCTGGCTTTCACTGTAGGCCTATTTGTTTAACTAGCTAGTTATTACCGTAACCATAGGCTAACATTATAACGTTAGCACTTAACGGGCCTACTGGCATTTTCTAGTACAGAATCTCTTCCGGATAAAAACACAGGAGAAGAAGCTGAAACAAGTGAAAGAAAATTGCTCACTCACTCTAATATAAAATAACGTGATCATCATCTAACATTAAACGTAAATCAAAAATCCGCTTAATATTATCAAAGGTGGACCACCTGTCCTGCATTTTGTGAAGCTGTGAAGAATGTGAAGCTTTGTTGTCCCGCGTCACGCAAGTCATAAGCAGTGTGCCTCATTTTAATTTTGTCTGCATCATTTTATTTAATCCTTTAAATTCCAATTCTAATGTTGCCTTTCTTTATGAAACTTACCAACATTCAAGTGTTGATAAAAAAAGAATGCATGAAGCTAATGAAATGTCTTTAAAATTAAAGTACAGTTAAAGGTATTTTTTAATTAAAAAAAATCTACATTTGAACATAATAGTATACTGCAAGTGCAAAAATAATTCATAAATACTGAATTATAACAAGTAAGTTTGTTAACTTAAAGAAAACTTGCAAGTATAATTGCAGTATAAACTAGTAGTTTACTGACAGTACACTTCAGTGTGTACTTTCATAAACTAAAAAAATACTAATTGTATTAAAATAGTAAACTACTACTAGTATACTTATAAGTTCACTTGTAGTACAGATGCAAAATGAGAAACCTAGTTGTGTACTTAAAGTTTACTACTCTTACACTTATAACACATTTAAACGAATAATACTTCTTCATAAAATGAACTTGAAGTATACTTCTTTTTCGTAAGGGTAGCCAGAAACATTAGTTTTATCCCACTGCACTGAATACTTTCCTTGTTTATCAGGTGTTGTTTTCTCTAAGGATAACCAATAAGCATTAACATAAAATGTATGTGTGACTTGTTTTGTGTTTGTAGTTTGTAGTAAATATACACTTTGATTTGATTAAATGGTTTTGTAGAGGGTAGCAAAGATGAGCTGCAGACTGGGGAGGAGCCAGCAGCAGCAGTAGCAGCTGTGCCAGGATCAGACATGGAAACTGGTAACAATTAATCAGTCATTTTACTTTGGAGAAAGATAAAAGTGAAACATTGTTTATCCCAATGCTCCTCATGAAAAGTTTTTGACAGATGTAAATTGAGAATTATATACAGTTCGATGCCATGGTGTGTCAATGAACGTAGACTAAAGTCATCCATGTATAGAGGGAATGCATTAACGTCACTTCCCCGCCGGAACACACTCCCTCAGCCGGACTGAGTGGCAGAAGAGCTGCTGCGTGACTGGAATTAATAGGGGAAACTGCGAAAACGCGAGTAAAACAAACTATTATCAGTTTAAACTAAAAGTTGGACTCGATATAGTGTTCCTTACAACTTATCAAAGATCCAGTCATCCATGGATATTGACATGCAGCCAGGAATCGTGTTTCCTGACATTTATATGTGCCTGATTTCGACGCCGGGGAAATAAATTAAGAAAATTTGCCTGTAAACGTTTTATATAAATACAATATAGATAGGTCTAAATCCGAGTGATCACTTGTCTTACATTAATGTTATACTGTATATCATCATATCGTCCAGCCCTAAAACTTGTATAGTTTTTTGTCAGTGTTTATTTAAAAACATCCAATTATGCAGAATATAGTCTGTTCTGTAGCTTTTTGCAGTCTGTAAAAATATACAGTACCTCAGATTTCTGGTCAAATCTAGTTGTACAGTCAATCGCAAAGCTCTTTCCCGTTTTAGATGTGTTTTGTGTTTTTTTTTTTTTAATTGTTACTGTAATAAAATAAAAAAACCTCTTCGAGTGATCCCTGTATTTACACAAAATGGTCTGGGCTAAGCCCCGGATGTCCTTCAATGCTGGAAACGCCCCTGGGCGGATCTACCGGGGTGGCATAGGGTGGCAAATGCCACCCTAAAAGAAAGCCATGCCACCCCTGCTGCCACCCCAGTTGGCAGCAACGAATTAAAAGTTATGGCCAATTTGACAATTTACGAGCGCGAATCTCCAATGTCCGACTGCAGTGAATTCGCTCCGTGCACAAATGGCAACGGTTGACGTTCGAACTTGAGTGTGTGGGCCAATACTTCCGGTAAAAACTTCCGGTGATCTGACAGCGAGAGCGGGAGACAGCGAGAGCAAGAGGCAACAGCGACCGAGTTCCATTACCAGAGAGATAAGTTTTCAACCCGACCACATTTTTAAATGTATATAATTTTCAGTTTATTTCACCAGTCCGTTTCTATGCTTTCTATTACTGTTTTTATTTTGTGCAAGTAAGATGAGTAAAGAGCATCTGTTTCATAAATCATTATCTGTCTGGTGTTTATAAGCAGCACATACAGTATTTTACTATGTGTAAAATATACAAAAACTTAGCTATATTAAATTGTTTGTGGTACCTACAGTTAAAAATATAAATGTAAAATATGTGATAATAATATTGATCGAGCAATTGATGTAAGTGAATTAAGAAAATTAAGAAAATAGTATTTATGGAGATAAATTGTAGCCTATTACAAAGCAAACGTGTGAATGTTCACGGGGTATTTTATTTAACAACTCTAAGCCTAGTTGTAACTCTATATTTACAGTAGGCATAATTGTGATTGCGAATGCAGCATGAGTCCAATACATTCTTCTGTTCGTGAACAGTTGTATTTCATTCATTAATCTGACTATGCATCCGTGCATTTAATTGGCATTGGCTCGTGTGATACTGTAGTAATATGGATCTTAGTAGTATTTTAAGTGATATATTTGATTCTATAAACAACTATAAGAGATAATTTACGGCTTTTTTTTCGGCTCCCTGCACCGGGTGTAATGCGAAACCGGAAGTGTCTATCCGCACACTCGCCATTGTCTTACCTTAATGCCTTTCATGTGATAATGCCCCTTACTTCTATCATACTTCTATCTCCTATTAAGTGAGATCACATTGTATGGCCACTTATAAAAAAAAATTAATCAGATCCAAAAGCACGCACATCCACAGCAAAACACTCAATTTGGGTGCTCAACAGAAAGAAAAAAAATATATAAAAAAGGGGAAAAAACGTCGGCACACCTTGGCTCCAAAATTGTGAAAAATTGAATGGACTCACACACAGGTGGTAACGTTTCAAGCACGTAGGTAGGCTCTTCGTCAGACAACTAAAAGTTAAACACACCCCGCCTTTATACTCACAGGTGACCCTAGGTGAGTATAAAGGTGTGCCGACTTTTTTCCTCTTTTTTACACTTATTCCTAATATAAAGTTTCACCTCAAATGCAAGACATTGATTGCATGATATTGAGTTTGTAAATGGCAGCCTGAGCCCTTTTGTAGTGTGTAGGCTACATACTATTTCTCATCAAACTGTGTTAACTGTGATTAAATTCAGTGTATATAAGGCTGCCATATATTGCCACCCCTCAAAAATTCCTGCCCCCCTCTCGCCACCCCATAAATATTTTTCTAGATCCGCCCCTGCAGTAGACCAAGTCCACTTACGATATCTGCGGATAAAACAGTGTTTCATCATCTTCTGGATCAGAAATATTCGGCTTGAATTGATTATTAATGTATAGAAGAAGAGTAAAACTTTCTCCAGAATTATTAAATGCAAAATAAGATTCAAGTGTGAAACTCAAGTAAATATGTAGGACTTTTAGAGATGTAGATCAAAACATGCTAAAACCTCGTGAAATGTACTTTATCAATTCATAAATGGATAAAAAATGATAAAAGCGTCTGTTAAATGAAATTTGAATGTTATTTGTATTATTATAAACATAATATTTGTAAAGATTGTAAAAAATAAAGCACTTTTTATGTATCATACATTTAATAAAAGTGTCTGCTAAGTACATACAAGTGTAATAATAAAAAAATAAATACATTTATAATTAATTTAAAAAATATTTATAAAGCACAATACATTTAATGAGTGCATGTTAAATAAATACAATAATAATAATAATAACGAATTACTACTTATAATAATAAAAAATACATTTATAATAAATGTAAATGTAAACATTTAATTAAATTAAAATGAAATTTATAAAGCACTTTTCATTTACATTTAATAAAAGTGTCTGCTAAATAAATACAAGTTTATTATTATTATTTGTACTAATTATTATTAGTAGTAGTAGTAGTATGGACTCATTATAATTATAAAATAAATAAAAACATTTATAATAATAAATTTTACTAAATGAGCAAAAATACTATTTTCTTATTTGAAAACTGAATAAAAAGTTTACTGTACATTTAATAAAAGTGACTGCTAAATAAATACAAGTATAATAATAATAATAATAATAAATTATTATAGATTCAATTATACAAATAAATACATTTATAATTAATTTAAAAATTATTTATAAAGCACTTTTCATTTATAAAGCACTATACATTTAATGAGTGTATGTTAAATAAATACAAGTATAATAATAGTAAATTACTATAAATATAAAATACACATTTATAGTAAATTAATATATATATATATATATATATATATATATATATATATATATATATATATATATATATATATATATATATATATATATATATATATATATATATAAGAAAGAAACAAGTGAAAGATTTGGGTCATAATGTGAAATATGATGATATTAACTAAAGACTGGGCAAAACCAAAACTTAATATTTGTCACTCCTCGTTCAGTCTCGGACGAAATGAATCCTGTTTCGGTCTGATGATTAAAAAAAAACAAGCTGATGTTTCACATCACAATGTTTAATAGCCACATATTTGTTTAATAAAATTAGGCTAATTACATGACAGACCGATGAAAGATGCAGGAGTGTTTCCACAAGCTCTGAGTCATTACAGGAACTTTGGAAACGCTTTATTTTTAAATCAAACTTCCTTGAATCAGCAATTAAATTTCTTCTGGACGTCACACACACACACACACACACACACACACACTGTCACGGAATGGGTAGATTAAAGGTGCGAGGACTCAAGTGCAAAAACAATGTGTAGTATTTATTAAGTAAACAAACATAACATAAAACAACAAACAAAACTCCCCCGTGAGGGAGAACGAGAACGATAACAGGCAGAATCAGGAAACACAAGGTCAAGGAACATGGACAACTTGGACAACGAACCACCACAGGACTGCAAACACAGGGAGACTAAATATGAAGCAGACGAAAGAGGGTAAAGAACAAAGCAGGTGGGGAAGATTTATCAATTATAAGAAGGTGTGAAGTCCGCACACTGAAAACTACTGCTCCAGAAATTTTTATTATATTAAAAAAAGCAACGTTTCGACCCTCAGGTCTTCATCAGGCTCGATGAAGGGTCGAAACGTTGCTTTTTTTAATAGGACCTAAGAGACCTTCCAGGATTGTGAATGGAAAATAAATCAGATTTCAGAACTGGAGTAATGTGCTCTCGATCACACACACACCATCAGGAGCCGCTGCATGGTTACAGGGAATCACAAGAGTTAAGGCTTGTGGAAATAAATTCACCCTTTCAAAGTCCTTAAAAGAGAGAAATAATTGAACTTTAGCTAGGACTCTGAGATGAAGAACACTGGTTTTGACACCCATACTAATCTGTGTGTCAAATCTGAGACTATGGAAAGACACGCCACATTCTTCACTGGTGCTTTCACACATGGAGACAAAGGCCAACATTTAAGCTAAGCTTGTAAACACACTTCATCACTCACTAGAAACATGGAAATAAGTTAAACATGAAAGCATTATGCAATCATTGAAGACATTTCTCCTTCTATAGAACATTTTTGGCATAAAGAACACCAGAATTCTATATAGAACCATTTATTTTTTATTTTTATGGAAGCTAGTAGTATTATAGTTGTAGTATTAACTGCAACTGTTTAATTGCACAATTCTGAGTTTGAACTTTTTTGTCGCCATTCAGAATATAAATGAACAGTTTGGAGAAAAAGAGAAGCCAGAATTCAGTTTTTAGAATATGATTTTGACATCTGGTGATCAGACGACCCTTTCCTCCATCAAACATGCATGAGAATTCAGAGGAATGGAAGTCAGAAGTTCGACAGATAAACTAATAATTGTGAGAAATAAAGTGAGATGTGAGATGTAAAAAAAAAAAAAAACGTCAGAATTACGTGTGAAATTTTTTTGCAATTATCTTTATTCTTTTTACTTTTTCATTCAGTGATGGAATGGGCTTTCATAGTGTTACCTGGTGCTACTGTATGAGCAATAACCACACACACCTCATTACTGCATTATGTTGCACAATATATGTACATTTTTTAATTCCAACGAAGAGTAAAACCCTTTATTTCATCACAGTTTGACAGATAATATGTGGCATTTCCTCAAGCATCATCATCACAGAATCAGATTGTCGGTGAAGTGTGTGTGAGTGTGTGTGAGTGTGTGTGTCTGACAGGTGCTTTTTCCCACCATATTTTGAAATAATGCTGTAAAAAGATGTTGTGGATCAGCACCTCCAGATTTCAGACACACACACACACACTCACGTGTTTCACACAGTAATGCAGAGATGAGAAACCCCCAGAACGCTTGTGTTGAGATGAATATTAAATTAATCAAAGATAGCATTTGAGAAAAATGTTGCTTGCATTTTCCCATTCAAAAATATATCATCACAAATATTTCAATCCAATTACAAATGTGTTTCAGTCCACAGAAAGTGAGACGCTGAAAACATTAAAACACATGAGTAAATGGCTTTTTATTATGATGATGATTAAGACGGACAAGATAGATTAGATAGATAGATTAGACAGATAGACAGACAGATCGGCAGATAGACAGATAGATAGACATATAGATAGATAGACATATAGATAGATAGACAGATAGATAGATAGATAGATAGATAGATAGATAGACAGATAGATAGACATATATATAGATAGATAGATAGATAGATAGATAGATAGATAGATAGATAGATAGATAGACAGATAGAAAGATAGACATATAGATAGATAGATAGACAGACAGATCGGCAGATAGACAGATAGGTAGACATATAGATAGATAGACAGATAGATAGATAGATAGATAGATAGATAGATAGATAGATAGATAGATAGATAGACAGATAGATAGATAGATAGATTAGATTAGATTAGATACACTGTAAAAAAAAAACTAATTTTACAGAAAATAACTGATTTTTTGACGATCCTTTTCTTTCATTTTAAATTGTACTCAAAACACTGTAAAATTACAAATAATATCTGTAAAATAAAAATTCAGCTGTTATTTTAGGTATTGTGACATTAATGACAAATTGCAGTAATTTACATTTTTTATACAGGAAATTGATTGTATTTTTCATACAGTATTTTTTCTGTTTTCTTAAATTACATAAGAATGTATGTAAAATTACAAATATAATCTGTAATTAAACAGTAACAAAACAGTTAAATGATAAAATGGTCAAATGACTGGCAGCCCCCAAAAAACTGTAACATTAAAGTAAAAAATCCTAAATTAAATAAACTGAAAAACACTGTGATAATTCAGGATATACCTGTAAAATAACAATCATATACCTTCATTGAAAAAAGGGTCGTAAAAAATCGTAAAAAAAAGGGTCAAATGACTGGCAGCTGTGGCTGCCAAACAAAAACCATAAAATTAAAGTAAACTCTTCTAATTCAAATAAAACAAAAAAACACTGTTATTTCACAGGTATTTACTGCATTATTATGATCATATACCTTCATTGTAAAAAAATCGTAAATAAAGGGTCAAATGACTGGCAGCTACGGCTGCCAAACAAAAACCATATTATTAAAGGGTAACTAAACCCCTGGTCAGAGCCTGACTCCACCCACTGGCAATATTTGAAAAATGGTGGAAAAGTGTGCAGAGCCCAGCGGAGATAGAGGGGATGAGCCGAGGGTGGGGCTGAGTGGGGGGCGTGCACCTGAGACCCACAGTGACAGCTGCTGTCAGACTCGCTAAAATGGAGTGACGCAAGTAGCTTTGCAACAGAGCGGTCATTTGAAGTCAAGAACTTTTCTCTCTCACCTTCACCTGAAGTGGAGGAGGGTGAATTGTCTGTGGACACAGGGCCAGAGCCATATCAAGTCGAGCCGCTGGCTCAAACTTAACTCCCGCATCGCGATCGGCATCCGATTATTCTTATATTCAGTCATTTTGAGGTAATTTTTTCCAGGATTATTATTACTATTACGTGCAGTATATTTTGCTGCTATGTGAAAAAAAAAAATCCAGCAAATCGCGCCGGCGCGTTTGTCGACACCAGAGGATTAACTTTAGCCTAATAGGAAGGAACGTAAATTGTGATTAAAAATATATGCTCACTCACATCATGACGCCGCTGCGGTGGTGGAGTACATGCAGGAAGAGCAGCGTTTGGCGTGTGGAGAAGCCCATTTCCACCTCCATTGTGTTGGAGAAGCAATCCCTTGTAAAATGCAGGTTGCACACTCGAGCGATAGTCGAGAATTAACTACCTAGGCTACACGAAATAATCTACATAACTATATAAATGCTATGCTAACTAGATGCTAATATATATCTTTCCTCCTGATCATTTTCAATACTCGTAATTCCAACTCCTGACTCGCTACAGTAGTTTTGACGGAACCAGATGCTTTTATACCAGGGGGTGCCAAGGGCATGACAGAGTAGCATCAGAGAGTACCCTACGTCAGAGAGTACCCCTACTGCAGGAGCTTTCCGTTTCACCTGAAGAGGGCAGCACTCAGACGTTTTTACACCATATATTTGAAAATTAAAACACTTTATACCCAAATGTCAAAAACTGTACTCGAATCAATGAACAGCATTTATGAAGCTCCATTCTTACAGATAATTAAATAAAAAAAGTTGTTTTAGTGTTTAGTTACCCTTTAAAGTAAAATATCCTAATTTAAATAAAGTGTAAAAAACTTTAATAGAAATGTGATGTCACCATGATTGAGATCAGTGTTTGCTTTAGTTGGGCTCATGACTCTTGAGTTTCAACATTACTTTTTCTCTGGCTGCTTTAACTGTGTTTTGATGCACATTTATTATGGCAATAATTGCAAGAGAAAATATAAGATAACCTTGGTCATTTATTGATGATTTTATAGTCATCGTATGATGATCTGATTCACTGATATGACAGTCAAATCTCTATTAGCTGTGAATACATTATATATAGATGGACTTGTTGAAATATTGTGGGATCAGTATTAATGCAATCTAAAATTTAAAAAATTATATATTCTACATAAGTTTTTTTGAGTTGGTTTATTTTGTTAGGAGTATAGAGACATCAAGAATCAACATATGAATCTCAACGATGGTGGCAATCAACAAAGCCTTTTTGTGACTTTATAATAGGTCAGAATTTTTTTTTATTGTCACCATTGTTGAGATTCATACGCTAATTCTTGATGTCTGAGTGAGTCTGTATGATCCTGTCAAAAATTTTTTTTTGCATAATGACTTCATAAAATCTTATATCACAGCATTGTAGGATCTTCTTTAACAATACTGGCATTCTAAATTAACAATTAACATTTTACAACTTGATCAGTCATTAAAAAGTCATACCAATCAAGTAGTATCAATACAGCAGACAACTGCTTGATGTATATTATCACTATTAAGTGACCAACATCATCTGATCTGAGTTTCTATGCATCAAAGACACGCACAGTTAAGAGAAAAAACTAATGTTATTATATGAAGGGTCAAGAGCCCAACTAAAGCCAACACTGACCTCTATCATGGTGACATCAAACTTGATTATTTTCAACAAAATATCAACTTCTAAACCTCTGTTATTTCTCAATAAGAATGTTAGTATGAAAGAAGTCTGGATTGTAATAAGTTAAGATGCTGAGATCTTGAGAGATCTGTTAGTGTTTAGTGTTTACTGTGTTCTGTTGGGGTGTAAAGTGTTTTCTGTATGGTGTGTTTTGTGTGTGTCACCATTGTGTTGAAGAGTAGAGCCTGAGTTTCAGTCCAGGATGAGCAGAGAAACACTGATGAAATGCTGTGTGTTGCTTTGTTTAACAGGCAGTAACTGTGTAGTTGCTGATTACGTATAATCACAGTAAATCACGCATGTAGTTTATAGCAAGATATTTACTTTTAACAGTGAATGTGTTTTTTAGTAAAAATTCAGTAAATATATATGTGAAATAACTGTGTTTCTGTTAAAAAGCTTAATGAAGATTTCTGCAATAGTATTTATTATTTAAATTAGGATATTTTACATTCATTCATGATAAAAAGTCCCAATTACCTTTTATATTTTTAGTGTTTAACTGTGTGTGCAAAAACATGCAAACGCATGATGGGATACTTCATCTCCGAATGTCACGCACTCCACTAGTGCAGTGAGCTTCATGTAGACCAGATTTCTGAGAGGAATCCCTTTATCAAATCTGGAACAGACACACAGCTAATGCGGATTCAGAGGAACGACGTCTCAGCTCTGTGTGTGTTCACATCAACACACACACACACACACACACAGGTCATTTACATGAGGAATCCTCAGACAGTCTGACAACACAGTGCCACATGCTCTTATTTCACAGCTCTAGGAGACACTATGGGAACACTGACTTCTTTTTTGAATAGTAAAAAGATTGTATAGTCATATATGTGTCATGATTCTGCCCTCTTGTCATTTCATTTCTCTAGTCTTGAGGCAGGATCATGACAGACCCATGTTTTGTGTGCAGGCACATGGCCTTGATTTTGGGTTGTGTGCTTGTGTTGTCTCGGTCTCTTTCCCCGCCCCCTTGTTATCCTCATCTTGTCTTCATTGCCTGATCAGTGTCGCCTGCTGTCATTATCTGTTCTCCCTATATTATCCCCTTGTGTTTGCTGTCTTGTGCTGGTTCATTGTGATTGATTGTGTGTGTATCCACACACGGTAATACTTGTGAGTACCTTGTCTTGAGTTCTGTCTATACAAGGAAGTTTTTTTGTTATAGTTATTTTGTTCCTGTGAAGTTTTATGTTTAAGTCTTAGTCTATTGTTGTTAGTCTTTTGCTTTGCCTGTGCTGTTTTTCCCCCCTCGTGGGGTTTTGTTTTCCCTTTTTGTTATCAATAAACCTTGTGTGTCAGCTAACTGTCTGCAATTGGGTTCGTTCCTGAAGATCCGTGACAGAATGAACCAGCCAAAGAAGAACCCAGCAGACAGTTTGTCTTTTTCTGCCAAGCGACAATCTGATCCCCTTGAACAATGGTGGCTGTCGACTACCTCCGACATGAAGAGTGGCAAGGCACCGTTTTCCCCCCAGGGAGAGAGGTCGTTGAGAGAGTATGCCCAGGCCGTGGAAGAGAGGAGGAGGTTCTTGCCTGAGATCCTCCTCAACTCCTACTTCATCGCAGGTCTCAATGGTCCTCCTCCTTTGACTGAACGGGAGGGGCTGATTCGCCGTCCGTTTTGGGAAGTGGTGGACCGTTTGTGTCAGGAGGAGCTGCAGGGCTCCTCCACGAGGTCTTCACCTTCTGCCTGTTATTCCTGAGGGTCGTTTGTTAGGCGTCGCGACGTTTGGGAACCAGGTTAGCTCCTCCACGACTCCTGAGATTCCATCTGCTTCCTTCGGTCTTCGTGGAAAACGAGGGAGGCGGACCTCGTGGGAGTCCCCTTCAGAGTCCTCAGCGACGGAGTCAACCCACCCAGAGAAAGCTCCTCTTCCGCCCGACACGGTTCCTGCTGCGCTTCCCCAACCGGTCACAGATCCGGCTATGGTCTCTGCTTCCCGCCCTAGGAGAAAGAGAAGGAGGAGGAAGGGGGCTTCCCGTTTCCCGTCTCTTCCTTCCCCTGAGCCTGCGACGGTTCCTGGACCAGCTGCTGAGGGCAATGCTTCAGCCAGCGCTGGCCCCGAGCCAGTCTCTGCCAGCGCGGTTCCCGAGCCAGTCTCTGCCAGCGCTGTTCCCGAGCCGGTTTCAGACAACACTGTTCTAGGATCTGTTCCCGTCAACTCGGTTCCAGTGTCAGCTGCAGACATCGCAGGTTCAGAGTCTGACATGAGTAGCGCCTCTTTTGAATCTGATATGATGAGCGCTGTTTCTTGTTCTGCTACTGAGTTCACTGACCCCTTTCCTGCTCTTCAGCCAGCCACAGTGTTGCCCATCTCCGCCCCACAGACGCCTACATCTCGCCCTGTCTTTTGTCATGTACCGTCTCCTTCCCAGTCTAGTTCTCCTAGCACTTCTCCACATGTCACCCTGTCCCAGTCTGATTCCCCCAAGGCTTCTCCACGTGTCTCCCCGTCCAAGTCAGCCCGGATTCCTCGTCCTCAACCCTCGACCCGTAAACCCAAGACCCCCAGTCCTCCCACCCTCCCTGGTCAACCACCTATGAACTTTCTTGTTCCCCCGCCCCCCCCTCCCTTGTTTGTTATTTTTATTGATGCATCCCAACCCCATTATTGTATATTCTTGTATGCCGTTGCTTTTATTTGTCATGTTTTGTTGGTTTGTGTCTGTTTCCCAGTCTGTCATGTCTCGTGTTTGATGTCCTCTTTTGGAGCGTCTGGTAGCCGCTCCTTAAGGTGGGGGTTCTGTCATGATTCTGCCCTCTTGTCATTTCATTTCTCTAGTCTTGAGGCAGGATCATGACAGACCCATGTTTTGTGTGCAGGCACATGTCCTTGATTTTGGGTTGTGTGCTTGTGTTGTCTCGGTCTCTTTCCCCGCCCCCTTGTTATCCTCATCTTGTCTTCATTGCCTGATCAGTGTCGCCTGCTGTCATTATCTGTTCTCCCTATATTATCCCCTTGTGTTTGCTGTCTTGTGCTGGTTCATTGTGATTGATTGTGTGTGTATCCACACACGGTAATACTTGTGAGTACCTTGTCTTGAGTTCTGTCTATACAAGGAAGTTTTCTTGTTATAGTTATTTTGTTCCTGTGAAGTTTTATGTTTAAGTCTTAGTCTATTGTTGTTAGTCTTTTGCTTTGCCTGTGCTGTTTTTCCCGCCTCGTGGGGTTTTGTTTTCCCTTTTTGTTATCAATAAACCTTGTGTGTCAGCTAACTGTCTGCAATTGGGTTCGTTCCTGAAGATCCGTGACAATATGACTCAGACAATGCGAATTGAGGAAGTACATTCTCATTCTGCTTCTGATTGGACAGAAATCTGTGTAGGGCAGGATGATGTCATTAGTATTTTCAGTTATTTTCCAGCAGCAGCATAAAATTATTAATAGAAAGAGTAAAAGAGCTTTTTTAGATAGATGACTCATGTAAATGGAGATCGTTTAAAATAATAATAATCATAGTATTATTCAGTTCTTCGGGTGTAAAACGATTTTAAAAAGGAAAAAATACTTGTTTAGTATCGACATCAGAACAAAATGTGGATGTTAGATGATAATCTATATCTTAAAACAGGTGGAAAATGCCCCACAAAATGTAAAATATCTGTAAATAAATAAATAAATAATGTAAAAAAAAAAAAAACATTTTAATCTGCCAATACTAATAAAATACAGTTAAATAAATACATAAAAATATTGGACAAAATATGCAATGTCTGTAAATAAATAAATCATTGCAAGAAATAGCAAATATCTGCCACCAAAAATGGAAATAAAAATAAATTAATAAATATTGACAAAAAACATGAAATATACACAAAAATAAATAAATAAATATTGCCTTAAATATTAAATATCTGCCAATATGATTTTAAAATTGCCCAAAATATAAAATATCTGCCAATACTGATTAAAATAAATAAATATCTAAATAAATAAATAAATGCCCAAAAATGCAAATATCTGCCTCACCGATAAAAATAAAGAAATATTGCCCAAAACATGAAATATACAGATAATTTTTTTAAAAATATTGCCTGAAATAGAAAATATCTGCTAATACGATTAATTTAAAAACAAATGCACAAAATGAGACATTCCTGCCCATATTGATTAAAATTTATTGAATTCAATGAATAAATATAGTCTTAAATATCAAATACTAAATGAAATTAAAAAGTGTTTGTAAAATATATAAAAAATAAAAATCACATACATCACCATGGAGATTATAATGCATCCCTGATATGTTTAAGCAGAAAGAATAACAGAGCTTTTCCTAATCTTTAATCTCCTCTAAACACCTCTTTCTTTACATGTAAAAGTGTTTTAAACTCGACAGCAGAACAAACAGACAGACCAAGCACTTATAAACACATTTATTCCATATTTTCAACAATAAACACGTTTGATTTCACTCTGACAACGACACAGCGTCTCTCGATCACGGGGAACTTGAAGACGAGCTTGAGGTATGAGTGACGTCTGAACACTGTAAACACATGCGCTGTTCAACAACCTGGAGTCACACACACACACAGTCATTTACAGCAGCTCAGCGCTGAGAACACACTCTGTCTCAGTAAACCGCAGGAATGCAGTGAATCTAACCGTGATCAAGTGTGTGTGGCCCGTTCACACAGTGATCAAGAGTGTGTGTTCACACAGTGGAGAATCAGTGAGGTTCTTGAGGTTAGTGAAACTTACTTTACTCAAAGAAAACCACACACTACAACAACTTACACACACGCCTGCTATGGCACCGTGATGCACTCAAATAATATTTCAGCCTAGATTTAAGATTTAAGATATGCAACTAATAAACTTAAAGGGTAACACTTTATTTGAAGGGGTGTGCATAAGACTGACATGACACTCTCATAAACATGACATAACACCTGTCATGAACATGAAGGAGTCTTTATGAATGTTTATGACTGTCATTAAGTGTCATTCGGTAAATTATGACACTTTTAATGCAAAGTTGACATTGTTTAAAATGTCTTTGTTATGACAACTTGACATTAACCAAGAAATCACCTGTCAACCTGTCACAAATATGTCATAACAGGTCTAATTATCAAACTTAAAGAAGTTATTTAGCTTTGCGTTAACATTACATTACCCTGTCATATGTTAAAGCATTTGACAGTGTAATAACCCTTAATGACATCTTTTTAACTAGTACAATGTGTCCCACTTTACTTGAGGAAAAGTAAAATATTCATGACACAGTTATAATGGTGTCATGACGGCCAAAGTCAAAACCAACCACATATGAAGCATAACGCAAAGCTAAATAACTTCTTTAAGTTTGATAATTAGACCTGTTATGACATATTTGTGACAGGTTGACAGGTTATGATTTCTTGGTTAATGTCAAGTTGTCATAACAAAGACATTTTAAACAATGTCAACTTTGCATTAAAAGTGTCATAATTTACCAAATGACACTTAATGACAACAGTCATTAACATTCATAAAGACTCCTTCATGTTCATGACAGGTGTTATGTCATGTTTATGACAGTGTCATGTCAGTCTTATGCACACCCCTTCAAATAAAGTGTTACCACTTAAAGTGATGCATATTAGTCAGTCATAAAACAGGTCAGATTTGTGTAATCTTTAATGCACAAATAATTCAAATTTTGGCTTTTTTATTATAAAAAAGTATCATTTCAAATATGCATTAAAATTGCACATCATATTTCTATGCATTTGGATTACACGGTTTTACCAAACATCAATTTAATGTGATGTAAATGTGTCAGACACACACACTGTAAATAAAACAGCTCAGATTTCTGTAATAGTAATAATAAAATTTGTTTCAATCTCACATTTTAAATAATTGAATATTGTTTGTTTCACAGCTAAACTTTATTTTTTTAACACGTTCATACTTCGATACATACAAAATATTACAGGTTTGTGTTGCTTCCAAGCAATTTGAATAAAAGCGTTTTGAAAATATGACTGTTTAAATCAAATCAAATAGATGCAAATAATTCAACAATTCCGTGATTATTTTTTTGAGTGCCCAATTTATGTATGAATGACAAAAATGCATCACATTAAGTATAATAGTTTATGTTAAAGAGGCTTTGTACGAGTTTTCATGTTTTAATCGCTTTAATTGCAATTTAACTAAACGTAACAGAGACCTTCCCTGAACTCCTGTGTTGTCTCTGAACGCGACTGATGTTTATATGAAGGACTCAGGTCGTTTTTCCCGGGAAAATCTAAAGCACGTGTCGTTTAAGCTCCCCAGAGTCTCTCTTCCGTTCAGTGACACATGAAACTAATGCTTATACAATTTTCTGTCACAGTGTCTGGTTTCTGTACCCTGGGTGTCCAGTGTCCACTAGTGGTCTCTTCCCATACCGCCGCCACCACATCATGAACTGCAATTCCCACAATCCTCTGTCTCTGATCACTGATCATTGCACTCGGCTGTTCCCACTCACATTGGGTCTCATTCATGAAACACGAGCAGAACGAATTTTTGTGTAAATCGTGTAAAGTGGTTCTGACGTAAATTTTTCGGATTCATTCAAATGTTCGTATTTTCCAAATGTTAGTTGGTACGAAAGAAATCTACACCTGCTCCCAGCCACGCGTAAATAGTGAGTTTAACATCCGAACGTTTTGCTCATTAATAACTAAGAGTGCATTTTAATTCACCATAATCGGGTACATACACAACATTTTGAAAAAATATTATATATAGTAATTACATACGGTTTTTCTTTTTACTTCTGGGACTGTTTGATTAACAGATCGACTCCATTAACTGCATCTGGACCTGATACGCTACTATGTAGCCTACGCTTGAAAATAAAATGTGGTGTTTTGATAATAAAACTTCGATTTCTGCATCTGAGAAATGTTTCTTTTTCATACGCTTTTGAGAAGACATGTTGAAATCCTTCGTTTGGTGTCATAATATGATGCCCACATATAGTTGTCAGTCGGATTTAATGGGCGGGATTTATGGTAATTGAGAATGAGCGTGCACGCGCGTCCCATTTACGACTGATTGGAATTTATTAACACACACACACACATTTCACGATCACATCTGACGTTTACGAAGTATTTGTGAATCAGGAGATGAGTTTTCGGAAAGGTCTCTTTACGCGCAAATCACTCTCATATTTACTGGTAGGCCTATAGGCTATTTACGAATGTTTAATGAATGAGATTGTTTGTAGGCCTATCTGTCTATTTATACCCTGTCTGTTTCAGTGTTTGTCATGGAGTCCTTGTTTAATGTCACTGGCACTTCGGAGATCTTTTGCCTGTTTTGTTTCTTGTTTTGGACTGCCTTTGTATGATTTTGCCCCTTTGCCTGGATGATTTACGATTACGGATTACCCTGTAAAATTCGCACTTGGATCTATCTGTTTGTGTGTGTGTGTGTGTGTGTGTCGTGACATGTTCAGCATAAGAGCCGTTCTGTGCTGTAGTGTCAATGTGTCGTGCAAAGAAAACAGATTCACTCAAACTATAGTCTCACATAGATCTAGTTAGTCTCAAATATACTTCATAATCAAACTATCATAACAGTGTGATGTGACTGAGCTCATCTGTGGACGGGGAATCTGAGCGTCTGCAAACATCCACATCACATGATCAGATGTTTCTGCTGCTTTCTCAACACTGTGTTTATTTCGGTATTTCTCAAATTCTTTTTACTTCTAAGAGAAGAACGAGAAAGAATATTACGGCATTGAATCACGTTCAGTCTGTTGTACGTTGTGTGTGAGCGACACGTTTCTGCTGCAGTTCCACTAACGGCCAGCGGCGTCGCTAAAAACAAGGGTTTCTGAATTCTACATATAACCTCTTTAAAACGGTGTAATTTTAATACAGTTGGAACATTATATGCGATATAAATACATAAATCTTAAATGTAGGCCTCCATATTTGAGTGTAGAAGTGTTTGAGAACGTCTCAGGTATTTGTGCTGATGTTTACCACTATAAACTACAATCTAACACACAGAAAGCACTCTTTGGTTTTTTGAATAAATCCATTTTTTTACTTTTTCACTATTTTTAAATTTCCTAAATTATTGAATGGCCGGCCCTACGTCACATAATACTTTTCCGGTAACACTTTACAATAAGGTTCATTAGTTAACATTAGTTAAGTTACTAAGAATGAACAATACTTCTACAGCATTTATTAATCTTAGTTAAAATAATTTCAACATTTACGAATACGTTATTAAAATCAAAGGTTGTATTTGTTACCAATAGTTAATGCCCTGTAAACTAACATTAACAATGAACAGCTGGATTTGTAGCCTATTAACTAACACTAACAGAGATTAATAAATACTGTAACAAATGCATTTCTCATTGTTAGTTCATGTTAATACATTAATGTTAAGTAAATAATCTTATTGTGAAGTGTTACCACTTTCCCAGACACTGGTTTACTGTGTAAAGCCAGTAGATGTAGTGTGTGGTGACTGCAGACGATGAGAGAAACACGTATATTTGATGGTGTATGTGTGTGTGTGAGTGTGTGTTCTTCACAGCAGATGTAAAAAAGGATGTGTCGTCCTGCGCTGACAACATTTGCACAAGCTCTTCTGAGCTCACAAACCAAGCACAGGATCAACATGGAAACATGGTGAAGTGTGTGTGTGTGTGTGTGTGTTTGCTACATCTTTAGGTGGTCAGTCGCTCAGTGTGTGTGTGTGTGTGTGTGTGTGTGTGTGTGTGGTTTATGTGAGCCCGATCTCCTCTAGGACGCTGCGGGGAGTCTCTGCTTCCTGTGGGAGGAACATCAACACTTTCCCTGATCACACACTCACTGATAAAACCAGCAAAATCACACAAGAGGCAAACACATGCAAACACTGAAACACCAAACGTGTGCAACAAGCTTCAAGCATCCAAATGTTGGCTTTTTTATTATAAAAAAATGTTCCCAAATATAATTCAAATGTATGAATATGTTTCAAATGTATGAATAAATATGTTGCAAATATTATCTTGTAGTTGGTTTTGTAAATATTTTAAAAGCTAACATTTGAATTATTTAGTGTTTTTGGTAAATATAACAATTTTTATAACAAACAGTCAATATTAGAATTTTAGTGTTTGTTTTATAAATATGTGTTTTTATAACAAAAACAAAGTTAGCATTTGAATTTTTAGTGTTTGTTTGGTAAATATTTGTTTTATAACAAAAAAAGTCAACATTTGGATTTTTAATGTTTGTTTGGTAAACATCTTTGGTAAAAAACAAAAACAAACCTAAAAATTTAAATGTTGTCATAAAATATTTACAAACTAAACAGTAAATAATTAAAACATTGGATTTGTTCGGTTATAAAAAAAACAAACACTATATAATTAAAATGTTGTTTTTGTGTTTTATTATAAAAACAAATATATTTACCAACAAACACTAAAATATTTAAATGTTGGCTTTGTGTTTTGTTATAAAAACATATTTACCAACACACACTAAAATATCTAAATGTTGGCTTTTTGTTTTGTTATAAAAACAAATATTTACCAACAAACACTAAAATATTTAAATGTTAGCTTTGCGTTTTGTTATAAAAACAAATATTTACCAACAAAAACTAAAATATTTAAATGTTGGCATTGTTCTGAACAACTTGAAGCAAATCTGCATTTAGGCTACTTTTATTTTAAAATCTAAGATTTTAACTTTTTAAATGTCCCAATATGTTTTTCTTCCTGAATGTATTGAATAACTATGAATAATTTACTCAGAAACAGCCATTTTATTTCCATGAATACACACAAACAGAGATCATTTAACCTAAAAGGTTAGAAAGGCAGAGCACCTTTCAAACGCTGATATCACAAACACAGTCCACACACACGACAGACCATGAGTTTATTGTTACGGGTTTTGTTCGCTGGCCAAGAGGTGACATCCGAGAACAACTTTTGCCCATGCAAACGTCTTATATGAAATATCAGTCTTATGCTGAGCTACAAAAAGCTGAATATACATTTTGCAGTACCAAAATGTTCCACTAGGTGACAACCAGACTCCATTACTGCCCATATAAGGGCGCCTCCATTTCCACATGTGTTTTGAGTGATCTGAACCATTATTTCCACAATTTTCATACAATTTATGAAGTAGGCATCCTATTCAGAAGTAGTTAGGGAAGTTTGGCATATTTTGATATAAATTCAACCTCTAATAATCACATAAAAATAACACGTATGTGCGTTATAGCTCGCTGCCACATCACAAATAGTGAATCTATCATTTTTTTCTTTATATTTAAAACATTTTCAGACCTTTTTTTCAAAAAAATAAAATAATGGATGTTATCTTCCGAACTATTGGCATGAAAACAAACTGAGATTTCTACCATTCTTTCATGTTCATCACTATTTCAAAATAAAGGTCTTCTGTAATTTATTTTGAAAATCAAAATATGAATCACCAAATATGAAAACTACAGATTGTAAGCTTTCAAATGATATCTAGCTTGTCAATATTAGTTTAGGTTTAGTGTAGGATATTACTGTTTTAAAAATGTAATGGCTATGACATTGGCGGTGACACTTAAGGGGTTAAAGACGTTGCGCTGGCGTGTTGTTCGGAGACGCCCCTCTGGGCTCAGCAGGTTCATATTATATATTATGAAGCACATGGAGATGAGCGGAGCTATATTTATTCTCTGAGATCTGAAAATAATCAGTATGTGGGCTGCCATGACTCACTGATGACACAAATACATTTACAACACACTGAGGCAAAGCAGACACACACACACACACACACACACACACACACGAACAATCTCAACTTACTTTGGCATCCTGAACATCAGTGGGCCAAAAAAAAAAAAAGGAGAAAATCAAGATCAAGAAGTTTTATGGTCACACCAAAACATTAAGTAACAGAAAGAAGTGGTAAAATATTAAGTATCAATACAGTAATTAGTTCAAATTAATCAACCTACACGACAAAGGTGGAGCAAGTTGATGAAAGATTAAAAAGTTGTCTGTGAAATAACATGGACTGTAACAAACTATTACATATAATGTTGTTTTTTTTTTAAAAGTGCACATTGAACTAAACTGAACCAAATTGTAGCATTTATTACGTGTTTTTATTCTCTTAGTCCTAGGATACACAAAGTACGCATTCAGGGAATTTGAATCTGAATTCTCGAATTCAGAATGAACCACTGATCGAGCTCAAACCCTGATAAACCCTGTAGCTTTCTATTGCCAGCAGCCGTATCACCCTGTAGCCCAAGACTGGTTCCCACTGAAGCTAAGTTGCTGCTGGAAGAGGTGTTAGTGAGGCCAGCAGGGGGCGCTCACCCTGTGCTCTGTGTGGGTCCTAACGCCCCAGTGTAGTGATCGGGACACTGTACTGTCAAAGAGCACCGTCCTTCGGATGAGACGTTAAACCGAGGCCCTGTCTGTGGTCACAAAAAAATCCCAGGATGTCTTTCGAAAGAGTAGGAGTGTAACCCCGGTGTCCTGGCCAATTTTACCCAGTGGCCTCTGTCCATCATGACCTCCTAATCATGCCCATATATATATATATATATATATATATATACACACTGATTGGCTTCATCACCGTCTCCTCTCCACCAGGAAGTGTGTGTGTGTGTGTGTGTGTGTCATCATCCAGGTGGAGCTGCACATTGGTGGTGGTTGAGGAGATTCCCCCCTTCCATGTAAAGCGCTTTGAGTGCTGAGAAAAGCGCTATAGAAATGTAATGAATTATTATTATTATTAATCCTGAAGACATTGATTAGCTGGTGTGATTGATTAGGGTCCCAGATAGATAGCAACCCTCGAAACAATGTTAAATCTAAGTTAATGTGTCAATTTTAACTGCATTGACTAACATAACTTTTGCTGCCACAATTAAGGTTTAATTTTTTTTTAAATGTATAATTTAAAAAAAATTCTTACAAAACTCAATGGTAATAGCATTGTTTCCACTCTCAGAAAATGAAACACAACTATAACAGCCTGAAATCAACTGGAAATAAAAGACGACAATAAATCTCTCAAGATCTCAGCAGAAGTTATTTTTGGGAATTAACAGTTTAGATGTTGATGTTTTATTACAAATATTTGGTCACCATTATGCTGATCGGTGTTTCACTTTGTTGGGCAGTGTGACTCTTGGCTTTTAGGTGAGTGAGTTCTTTGTAAAAGTGTTTACTAAAACACATAATTTGTTACAAAGAAAGCAAGAAACAAAGATAATCAGGTGAATGGACCAACCATTCAAGCCTCTTAATTCTCCTGCTGAGATCTTGCGAGATTTGTTGTCGTCTTTTATTTGCAGTTGATTTCAGGCTGTGTGGCTTTAAGTCGGTTGTAATTGTTGTGTTTCATTTTCTGAGAGTGCAAGCATGATGTTGAACCAACATCACATTGTAACATTGACTCAATGCCATTACCATTGATTTATGGATGAAATTTCAACATGTTTTCAACATTAATTGCGGGAGCAAAAGTGGTGTTGATTCAATGCAGTTAACATTGACACATTAACATTGTTGCGACGGTTGCTATCTATCTGGGACCCTAATCAATCACACCTGAACCAGCTAATCAATGTCTTCAATGTCTTAAAAGTATGAATTTTTTAATTAAGATAAAAATATATATATTTTACATCTCTAAATCATTACATTAAATTATACCAACACCACTTTTAGGAATTTTGAGTCAGTTTAAATAAAAAAATCTATATATTATATAGCATCACTGAATCATGCTAAATACATTAAAATCACACCAACAAAAACAAATTTTATGGGTTAAATCAAGTAGAACTACATTTTTCGAAGTAAATAATTGTAATTATTGGAGTAAGTTTTACAAGTAAATACTATTTCTGTTTTTTCTCTTTTTTACATTTAATTCAATTTTACACTTTTCCAATTTCTAATTGTTTGTGAAATTTACAAGCAATTTCAGTGTGAAAAGTGTTTGTACGCCAATTATTTTTCTGAACACTAAAAAAACGTCCTATTTTAACTTAAAAACTTCAGTTCAGCAGCTGCCCTCAATTTTTAAGTATAATCAAATTACCTGTGCAAGTCATTTCAATTATAAACTATATTAAACTGAATTTAGAGTTGAATCTTATTTAACACTTTAAAAAATTAAATTGCTTTACTTTAACTCATCAAAATATATTTCTGTAAAAACATGTTGCCACGACTTATCAATCAAGCATTTTTTACAGTGTAACAACTGCATGTTACCACGTTTTACAGTGTAAATTCAACACATTAACTATAAAACTTATTTGCAGACACCCTTTTGTTCCCAAGGCCAGCTGTATTGCTGTAGTTCATCAGATTGACTGAATGTGAGTTTAGAACTCCGGTCTTAAACGCCGGGTAAAGACGGGAGCATCCCAGTGGATCTTTAACGTCCGCTTCATTATTCGTCTTGAATAATTCATGATTTCTGAGCTGCAAAGATTCCTGTCGGGATTAAAACCCAATTATCGCTCAACCCTGCGGTGTCGTTCCAGGAGGAGTTAACACCGACGGCCAACGAGAACACAGATCAACTTATATCACATCACACACCTTTCCAAAAAAGACAACATCCAATCAAAATGGATTATTTGCTTTTGTAAATTCATGTTATCGTTCATCAAACCTGCTCCACTTTTGAAATGACTTTCTGAGTCTGGTCGTACAGTCACCGGATCATTTAACAAACAGAAAAACAGATATTTAGGGTACGTTTACACGACTATATACTAAAAAAGCTTTTCGTGTGCAGTTCACAATGTTGTCACGGATCTGAGAAAACGATTAAAAGCGCTGTAT
Organism: Tiaroga cobitis; assembly: GCA_030578255.1. Taxonomy (NCBI): domain Eukaryota; kingdom Metazoa; phylum Chordata; class Actinopteri; order Cypriniformes; family Leuciscidae; genus Tiaroga; species Tiaroga cobitis. Next base: position 2,787,820 of record CM060613.1, read on the forward strand.
TCTGCTGCCAGGCCAGTAGATGGCGGTGTCACTTTGTAAAGAAACACCGTAGACTGAACACAATACACATGCGCACAGTGTTGGGGAAATTACGCATTACAATATTGCGTTACTCCCTAAAAACGTAACATTGCGAGTTACTTAGTTACTTTTTTATGGAAAGTAATACGTTACGTTATTTTTGCGTTACTTTTTCTCATCTGGGCTGGGCTTGTTTCTTTTTAAATAACTAAAAAGTTTATTCTGTTTCTGCCAAATCATAAATGAAACGAATAAGCCTCAGGCTGAAGGAAATGCAGATTCACTCCTGTACAGTAGAGGGCGCCGCTCAAACAATAAGTTCAGCTACAACAATAAAAACAAAAAAATGAAACAAATGTGACGTTTATCTGAAGGTATTTTGGTTAGTATGGCTGAATTGGATCATCGAAGGTCAGCAGCAAAGACATTGGTTAATAAAGTGAGATTAAATAAAGTATATTTGTGTAATTTAACATATTTAGTCAGTGAAGGTTTGCGTAATATTCTGAGTATGCATTTTTTGCAGGTTTGCACTGTTTTTATCCATTTTCAGGAATACTGAATCTGTTGTGCAAGTGAGATTAGTAATGTTCACATTTAGACTAGAACATATCATATTCACACACAACGCCTCTGAACTTACGATTCCTCTCAACACGGGGACCGGAGAGCTGTCAGTCAATACATGAGAAACTGTAACTCGCGTTACTTGCTCGAAAAGTAACTCCGATATTTTGCTCTAAATTTAAAAGTAATTGTTACTTTAGTTACTTGGAAAACAGTTATCTGATTACGTGACTCGAACTAGGCCTACCTGTAACCCCAACACTGCATACATGATGTCACCGTTTCACAAATTCACGTACCAAACGTTGTGTGAATGAACGGCCAAAACGCATAAAAGGATTTACATTTTTAGTTGAAACCGGTCGTGTAGACGGACTCTAACACATCATTTTAACAAACTTCCATTTGATCTGTGTGTCAAATCAAGCTACATTTGATACTGTTGCAAAAATGGGCAACGAATCATGTTCAGGTCATATTTCATCCCAATATCAAAAGGAAATGTGTGTATATATATTGCATAAAAGAAAGAAAATGCCATCAAGATTCTTATGCATAATGTAATGATAAACTTTTTCATATTACACTAATATCAATTAATATTAAATATTAAGGTTTCAATATCAGTATCAGGTTTATCCCAAGAAAATGGCATTACAATTCTTTAGCATTATATTATGTGTGTGTGTGTCTGTGTGTGTGTGTGTGTGTGTGTGTGGGGTAAAGAAAATTTGGGTGCTAGATGTTTAATTGTCATAAAAATAACCATGCAATGCACAATGAAAAGAAATTTAAATCCTAAAATAGGCTATGCAGAATATACTTTCTTTTTTTTGTGTGAAATATTATCAGGTTTCATGTGCTCTACAATCCACACCTAAGCTATAAACACAGTCTCACACTTCTTGAAATTCTCACATTTCATTTGTTTATTTCTACGGCGTTACATGAATTTACATCCACTCATATTCTCAGCGATTCAAAACACTCATTGTGAAACAAACTGTATCTCCAAACATGATTGTGTTTACAGATCTAACGCTATAAATATTCAACTAAACATTCATAGATTGTATCAAACACTGCAGTGCAAAAGTGTTTGTAGGTGTAAAACGTGTATGGTGACAGCAGAAACACAGCGCTTCAGTCACACTTATCGCAGAACTTTTCTTTATCATTTTTGAATACATATAAATATCAGCATCTGCACCAAATTGCATATTTTGGGGGGGGGTTTTCTCCATATTTCTCACTATTACAGAATGTATGAGCCATAAAAGCCTGATGAATCAAATATGATACTCAAAATAAAAAAAACTTTTCCTTTCAGATTTAAAAAACAACAACATTTTGCTTAAAACTTCAATAAACTGTTCCAAAATATTAGACTTTTCTGACCATTTCATGTTAGGCTTTACAGGGTTAATAAATGACACTTGTTTTTATATTTTATTATTTAATGCAGACATTCAAACATTTCTATATGTTATATAAGCGTCCAAATATTTTGAGCCCGCTGTATATCTGTGTGTGTGTGAGAGAGAGTGTGTGGACACATTAAAAATAACTGATCATTTGATACAACTTATAAAAACCTATACCAAAATGTATTTAAAATAGTGTATGCTACAAATACATATACATATTTACTGGCATATCACTTGAGACTTACTGATATAAATTGTATAATTCAACTTTACGATGAGTACTTATTTATTGCACAATGTACATTTCTTAATAATACTGATATTAAACAAATTTTAGGCTTAATATTGAGGATAGTATAACATTCATCTTTAAATGCAAGATATTTAAAGTGTTCCAGTGTTCCTAAAGTATACTTGCAATAGTTCCACTTTAGCACAAATACACCTAAATATATATATTTAGTTGAACTTCAGCACTATTTTTGGATAACTAAAGTGACTTACGTACAAAATTAGTTGTTCCAATTTATCAGACTTTAAGCATATTAATTTAGTACACTAAAAGTACAATTACAGGATATTTACATTAAGTACATAAATATGTAAATGTATTTGTAGTATACTTACTTAGCATAAAATAAATGTATTTTAATACATTTTAGTATATTTATTTTTCACTAGGGTTTTTACAAAATAAATCACGAAAGAAACTAAAGTTGCCACCACACATACAAACTCACAATTTATAAATTACAACATTTACCATCCGTAAACTTACAGCTGTTATTCTGAGGATTGCTTTGCCTAAAACAAACCGAGCACTGCAAAAAAAGTTTGTTCTTCCTCAGTATTGTCTTTTTTTCTGAGAAAAATAATCAAAATTAAGTGAGTTTATGCTTAACATAAAAAAGGCCAGAAAAATAAATTGAATTTAAAGACATTTATAATTCATATAATATAATATAATAAGGAATGCACAATATATCGTCACCATATCGGTATCGGCCGATATATGTTAATTTTTTATGTTATCGGCCTGAAAAGAAAATTTGGCTGATATATTAAAGCCGACAAATATTGTATTATTTCCATCAGTTGAGACACTTCAGATACACACTGTTGTAAACTGTGTTTAAATTGATTGAAATATGATTTAAATCACTTTAAAAAAGCAAATTACAGTAAAGTGCAACAAGTCTGTCATATCGGTTACATCAGATTATCATGAGAACATTATAATTGTGTGCTTGGGATATGGATTTTAATGGTGAGACTTTTTTTTGTAATCGGGCTTTGAAAAATTATATAAAAACTTGGATTTGGATTTAGATTTATCGGCCGATATATCGGTTATCGGCTTTCAAATATAAAGAATTATCGGTTAACGGTATCAGCCAAAATTTCCATATCGGTGCATCCTGATATAATATAATAAATGTAACGTACTAATCTTTTCTGACCCCTTATTTGCAGATATTTTTTTTCTTTGTGTTAAGCATAAACTCATAGTAATAAGCATAAGTAATTTTGCTTCTGAAGAAAATGCATCTTGATTTAAGAATGTTTAGCTATTAGTGCTGGAAAATCGAAAACAAGTAAAAAATACAGAGGAAGAACCATTTTTTGCAGTGTAGCAATCATTAAAGCAAAAATAATTTTCCTAAAAAATCTTAAAATATCCTTACGTGGGAATCAAAACAGCATTAAATATTACTAACCCGCTTTCTACAACTCGATCTTAAGTCTATGTCATTCACTTTTGTTTTCAATTGTAAAACAAGATGAAGACACCAATTAAGAATAGGATTTTTTCTCTGAAACAAAGACTGAAAAAGACCATATGATTACACAGATGGACTCTCATGAATTTCTCACTATATTTTAAATAATGTCCATTTGTAAGAGTGAAGAACCGGTGAGGTCCACCAGTAAGAGTTATTCAGGTATTTAAGCTGGACGGGGTTTTGATTTCCTGAAGCTACATGAACAAGTGTCGCCTGAACAAGATACAGGAATAAAATCAATTCAGATGAAGGACCAGCATAAAGTAAAACACACAATGAAACATTTGACACTATCTGACAAAATCCACTATATCTGCAGGCGAAACCGGGTCCAAGATGCAGCTCTCTGATTGGACGGTGCTGAGACAGAGGCGGAGTCAGGCGTGCAGGGGGAGTGGCTCAGCATGCAGCAGCCAATCAGTACACAGGCACGTTAAAGTACTCATGTCGGGGCTGAAGGAGAGACACACACACACACACACACTGAAAATGGTGCAGACAAACACAACTGTGAGATGCAGACAGACACGTGCAGGACGACATGCAGTGAACACATTAAACTCAAGTGCTTTACATGCACAGTCTCACACCGATCACTGGTAAAAACAGTTTAATCTGAACGGACAGATTTGTGTGCATTACCTCGCTTTCATTTCGCATGTAAATTCCCAGAGTAGCATTCAGTCATATTACACTCATACATCGACAATATGATGAGTAGATTTACAATAGAAATCATCATTTTACTGTACATGTAAATGCACTCGATACACATTCTGCTCAGACTTTATACAGTATATTATATACTAACTAATCCGGTCAAGAGATTCAAATAACTGCAATTAATCTCAAGATCTATTCTGTAATAAATGTAGATATTGTGAAATATATACTCTATTGTTCCAAAGTTTGCGGTCAGTGGGATTTTATTTAAGGAAATTAATACTTTTATTCATCAAGGATAAATAAAAAATTGAACAAAAGTTGCAGTAAAGAAATTAATAATGTTACTAAAGATTCTATTTCAAATAAATGCTGTTCTTTTGAACGCAAAGAATTCTGAATTAAAATGCATCACTGTCATAAATGTGTCTTGAGCAGCAAATCATCATATTAGAGTGATTTCTGAAGGATCATGTGACACTGAAGACTGGAGTAATGATGCTGGAAATACAGCTTTAATCACAGGAATAAATTGCATTTTAAAATATATTAAAATAGAAAACAGCCGTTTTACATTGTCATAATATTACTTTATATACCGGTATATATATATATGTATTTTTTTAATCAAATAAATGCTGCATTGGTGAGCAGAAGAGACTCTTACCGATCCAAAACTTTTGTATTCACATAGAAAACAGCTTTTTAAACAATAATAATATTTAACTTTTTAATTTTTTTACTACATTTTTGATCAAAAAAACGCAGCCTTGGTAGGCTATTATATATATATATTTTAAATATTTAAGTATCCTATATATTAAGCATGTATGTGTATATATATATATATATATATATATATATATATATATATATATATATATATATATATATATATGGTCCACTATTGACACTTAATAAAGCTTATTTATTTATTTATTTATATATATATATATATATATATATATATATATATAATAATGTGTATATATATATATATATACACACACATACATATACACACACACAATATTATATTTCTATATAAATAAATGTAATTTTATAAATTTATATTAAGTATTAAATATCATTAATATAACATCTAAATATATAATAGTTAGTCCTGAAACCAAACCAGTTGAGAACTGCAGCTGTAAAGTACAGCATTGGTTTTCTATTAACGGTGACATACACTATAAACTCTGTGAGGGAAGAGGACAATGAGAAACACGGAAACACAATGACTGGACGGCATTACACACACACAAACACACACAGCTCATGATATATCTGTGTTAAACTGGTCATCTAGAGCCACGACGACACTAACAGCAGAGACACGACTCTACGGCTGACGGAGAGCCACACCTGAAGCGCTCGCCTCGAGTCGGCTAACTCTGGAAGAGAACGGAGGACTCGCAGGACATGCTCGGACTCAGAACACCTGCAGGACATTCACACACACACACACACACACACGTGATTTACAGCCACCTCAGCATCCGATCGATCCACAGACACACACATGGGCTGAATCCGAAATCGCCCCCCTAATCCCTCATTCACTATTCCCTGTGTACGTCCCCTAATACTGTTCACTTGAAGGAGTGAATGAAAACGAGTGAGTGAATTCGGACAGCCGTTGAGCGAACATCGGTTGTACACTCATTACTGCAGTGCATTGTGGGATTGAATGAGTGCACTCGATAACGTCCACTATGGCTTCAGACAGCGCTACAAATGGATGTCCTCTCAAATAACGCCCTATTTGAGGGTATAGGGGGCGATTTCGGATTCACACACTGTAAAAAGTGATCAGTTGACTTACCGATAACTTTAAAAAATTGAGGAAACCCGTTGCCTTAAGTAAATAAACTTCATGCTTAAAGGGATAGTTCAACCAAAAATGAAAAACTCTGTCTGTAATGCCTCTCCCTCATGTTGTTCAACCCCGTAAGACTTTCGTTCATCTCCGGGACACAAATGAAGATATTTCTGATTAAATCTGAGAGCTGGATCACTCCTCCATAGGCTTCTAAGGGATCGAAACTTGCCGGCCCAGAAAATGTATTAAAGACATCGTTAAAATAGTCCGAGTGACGACAGCGGCTCAACCTTAAGTTTATCAAGCGATGAGAATACTTTCTGTGCGCAAAAAACATACAAAAATAACGACTTTATTCAACTCTTTATCTTCTTTCCCCATCTGTCAATTCAATCCAGATTATTTATTTCCAAATAAAAAAACTAAAATAAAAAATAAAAATAATAATAAAAAAACAATAAACAATAATATGAGGAACTCTTTTTCTCATGTGTATTTTGGTGACATTTAACATATTGTTAATCCATTTTGTATACTGTTTACAAAGTTGTATATCATAAACCTGTCATCTCTGACGTTTTGCAATCTAATCTAATCCAATCTAATAATAAGACCATAATATGTGGCATGAGTTTTTTTTGGGGGGGGGGGGGGGGGGGGGTCAGAGCAACTGCCCCACAAAATTCCTGTGCACGTCCCTGTTCATTTGTGTCCCGAAGATGAACGAAAGTCTTACGGGGTTGAACAACATGAGGGAGAGTCATTACTGACAGAGTTTTCATTTTTAGGTGAACTATCCCTTTAATCGAAAAAATTAAGTACGGTAATGTGTCAAGTTCACATAACTTAATTTTTTCAATTAAGCATTACGTTTATTTACCTAGTAATTTTAAGGCACCGGGTTTACTAGTTCCGACAGTGCAGCGTCTCCCGCAGGTTTCTCCTCAAACACGGATATAACTGAGCGTCAGTCTCGCTGTCAGTCTCTGTCCTCTAATGAAGTCGGAGCCGCGGGCCTTTGAGCCGCGAGTGTGTGTGGGATCTCTTCTGTTCCTTCAGGAATGTTCCGGATTGACTTTCCCGGGTTTCATTAGCTAAGCTGACGGAGAACCGTGTGCTTTTAATTAAAAACACCTCAGCACACAGAGGCCGACGCTCGTTTGAAGTTTAACCCCAAAGCTTCAAATTAGTTTATTATAAAGTTACTTGAAAAAAGTAAAGCCACACAAAATTAAATCCATATAATACCAGTGAGAATGTAAAGAATGGTAATCAGATTATTAAAACTGACTGAGTAATATGAGATCAGTCCGGGAGAATATTTCCTTCCACACAAACATGAGTTTCATTTTTAACCAAAACTATGACGATAAATGTTCGTCAGCAAGCTTCTTTTTTTTTTCATGACTAATACGAGACGACAATAAGGTCATTAAACGATAACTGGGACTATATCAACATGAAATATCAGTGACGAAAAATAGACTAAAATGGCCAGACATTAAGTCGACTAAAACTTGACTAAACAAACAGGACAAGGTTGACTAAACACGATAAAAACAAATAAAAAAGACATGGGACGAAGACTAAATAAAAAAATAGCTGATAAAATTAACAATATCCAGGACACATTTCACCTGAATAAAATAAGAGAATACATTTAGCAAATATACAGTATATATATATATATATATATATATATATATATATATATATATATATATACACACACACACACACACACACCAATGATATATATAATAAACAGATATATGTGTATATATATATATATTCCCTTCCGAAATTTGATAATATTCAAATATTAATAGTTTTTTCCAGTGGTTTGTCATTTATCCACCTGATAAAAGTAACTCCAGAACATTCCTGAAAGAAGAAATATAGTATAATTGAATTTTTTACAAAAATGAATTAATTGTATGTGTGTAGATCTCTCTGTAGCCTATATACTTTACACACACAGGTACTAAAATGCTTAATTTTTAATCTTAATAGAATTTGCTCAACTAATAAACTAAATTCAATCATTTTAGAGAGAGAGAGAGAGGGAGAGGGAGAGGGAGAGGGAGAGGGAGAGGGAGAGGGAGAGGGAGAGGGAGAGGGAGAGGGAGAGAGAGAGAGAGAGAGAGAGAGAGAGAGAGAGAGAGAGAAACAAACCCCTCGCCGCATAATGTGATTTATTCTGATGCAGTGGGATATTTATGCAGTGGCGAAGCCCCAAAATGAAAAGGGACACACTCATCTCTCATCCCCCCCACACACTCACACACACACACACACACTCACACTCACACACACACACACTCACACACACTCACACACTCTGAGCTGAGGGAGTAATGCACATCTTTATGCAGGCACAATTTACGGAGAGCATAAAACCGCAGTTAAAGCATTAGTTGTCATCCAGTGCGAGTTAGTTCCCATCAGGCATCATCACGTCAGAGACCGACACACACATTCACAGCGTCTGATCGTGGAGACGGGGTGTGTGCCTTTTAACGCAACACATTCATATTACATGCATGCATTCATAGAATGTGTGTTTGCTGAATATGCCATTATGATAATTAAATGCAAACCGATAATAACTGAAGACATGACAGGAGTTACGATGACTGGCCCTTTAAGACTGATCCTGCGACACACAGCACGCAAGATTAGGACTCGCTTTCAAATCTTCTCTTTATAAGTAAAAGATGCAGTTATAAAATGCATGGCTTCGTATACTGCCGAGTTTGAATAACTAGCATGTATAATCCATTCTGAATTATTTCAAACATCATAATAAATAAACTAAATAAGGTTGCATGCTTAAACTAAATCTTAATTCTTACATAATGCATTTCTCTGGTTGCCGTTTTGCTCTAACTTAAGACTGATTATCCTTTTGCTAGAAATCTTGTGACCACATTTTTGACCAGGTCAAAGGTCAAGAGTTAAGACGTTTAAACGCTCCCCCCTTTGTCACGTCACCACGTCTCCTCCAATCAGAGCGAGCGAGAGCTTCATCATGCCCAATCAGCAATCGGCTCAGGCAAATCACACCATTTACCAATCGGCTGACAGGGTGGGCGGGGCTCCGGCCCCTATAAGATCTCCTCATTGGCCAAACCTCCCCAGTCTTCAGTCTGGCTCTACGGACAGAAACACCAGCCAATCAAACAGCCCCGTTCTGCGAAAGCACGCCCAATCCCTTTCACAGAAGGCAGGGACTCTTGGGATTGGATTAAGATAGTGAATGAGGATCTGTTCGACCTCAGACTGATGGTTCAGAGACACGATCCAGGCAACATGAAACAAGTTACATTAAATTAAACTGATCATCAGATGGTGTTTATGCAACTGGCCACAGAAATTAACATTACGTAAAGAAATAAAACACGATCTATGACTAATTTATAGTATCATGGGAATTTCTTGATTTTCATGCTCGTTTAACCACAAACATCTCTTAAAACTGCCCAATAACTGACTGATTTAACTAGCCTGCATAACTTACCCACAGATATAAACATGCCACATATCATGAGTCTTTTGGTGTAAGCCTGTAAGGTAATATTTTTGATGCAATAGCTTATTAAATTCACACATATTTGTAAATAATAACATTTTAGAGAAAAAAAAAAGGGATTTAACAGAAATCCATTGGTTAAAACGCTATACACATTTAACACGGATATAAAAAGTACTAAAATAGTTGTTAATCACCATTAATTAGGCAATTTAACTAGTTTAATGTGTGGAAATCCAGGCCATACAAACATACAGATGATTTTTCATAAAACTGTGCTGAATGTATGACCAATAGTCAGAAACGGTGCAGCAGCTCAAACTCATTAAACCAAACCAGACTCATTAAAACATCAAACACAGATCTGACCTGGAATCAGCAGATAAAGGACAAGCCCCAGGCGAGACTACGGCAACCCAGAGGCTCAAACCGCATGCTCTCGCTGATAATGCTTTTATTTTGTATGTTACTTATGCACATTCCTTTACTTCTTACATAAATGCAAATTGGCGTGGTTACTTGAACCATGACATCGATAAAGATGCAAAGCTACGTGTGTCGGCACTGCGAGTGTGTACGTGCTCAGTCGGTGAGCTGCACATTTAGGTCATGTCTCGCTGCTAAAGCGTGGACAGCAAGTCTTTGTTCTCTTTTTTTCTCCTTTGTCTGTAATTTGGCCCTCAGGATAAAGTCTGCCGGGATGGCAGTCAGAGATGATAAAGCACAGCTCTGCTCGGCTCGGAGTTACCGATGGTGATTGAACACTTCTATTTCATCTAGTCTGTAACTAGTGCCTAAATCAGCCTTAGTGTGGGAAAAATCATCCAATCACATCATTCATACACTCATTCATTCATAAACCCTTTTCACTGGGAGATAACGAGGAGAAATTCTTGGGTAACACTTTAACTAAGAGACTTAACTATTAAGACTAACTAACTGGGTCAATCTCACAAAACCTGTCAAGAATGTATTCAACCCCAAAAACTGAAAGAAAGAAATAAAATAGCATTTTACTAGTGCTGTCAAATTGATTAATTGCATCTAACATAAAAGTTTGTTTACATAATATGTATATGTATATGTATATACACATATATATATATATATATATATATATATATATATATATATATATATACACACACACACACACACACACACGCATAATATGTATGTATGCGTGTGTGTGTGTGTGTCCGGTATATATATATATATATATATAAATACAATTATATACACACTGTATATTGTTAACTCAATTTTGTTAGATGTGATTAATCGTGATCAAATAAATTTGACAGCATTACATTTTAAATAAAGAAAATGAGGAAACTAATAATAATAAAAAAAACGTAACGTTCAATGCAAAAAAGGCTTAATATATAAAAAATATGAAAAGTTTTCTTTTGATTTTGGGATGCGATGTGGAAAAATGTGTTAAAAAAAATCTGTTAATTTAGTGTAGGGGGTGGAGTGGAAATTTATTGTCAAAATGCTGTTGACATTAAACATATTTTAAGTACAAAAAAAAGTTACAAATTTTTTTTTTTTTGATTTTCGGGGTGATATGTGACCCTTTTTTTTTTTTTAAAGTGAGATTCACTCAATTAAACTATAGTAACTAGTTTCTCTAAGCTTTTTATTCAGGAAAAACTCAGCATGTCATCAACTTCCAGTATCCAGAAGCTCATGGCATGTAGAATACAGTCCCGCTCCACTGGGATCAGATCAATGACTACAGCTACAGCGAGACTGAGGACTACAGTCGCTAATCAATGATCCATAAATCATACCTGGAAGCAGACGGATCGGAAAATCTAGATTCTGTAAATCAAAGCAGTTGAAGGAGGAATACAGAAAGCAAGAGAGAGAAGAGAGACATCAAACTCGGGAAGCAGGTTTAAATGTATGCTGTGGGTGTTTCCTATGGTGCTGCTAGGGTTCTTCACATTAGACTTGCATATTAAAAAAATGGATATGAGAAAGCATTTCAATATCAAACCAGATACACTTCAGCTTTAATCTGAAAGCCCAGCATCAGGACATGCTGCAGATCTGTGGATGCTGAAGATGAAGAGATCGTGTGTGAAAGCTCGGTTCCTCTACACTGTAACGAACAAAGGAGTGTTTTGTTCTGCAAGCGCCGGGGAAGCTGGGTAATACACACACGAGAGCAGTCACTGGGAACCTGTAGCTCCTGAGGGATTTCTACCTTTCAATTCAAAAGTCGGAGCGAGAGAGAGAAGCAGAACGGCGGTGCGAAGGTCAAAAACACTATGAAACACGCAGACGATCCCGTTGCTTTGCTGTGGCGGTAATAAACCCCAGTCCTCAAGCGGGAAGAGACCCATTAAACCAGATGTGGCGGGATCTTATGAAATTAACTTTCACTCACCGGACAATTTTGGCTACTAGATTTTTAAGTGCGTTTTCACACCTGAAAATCCACACCAAAGTTCAGGTTTTGATACATTTTATACATTCGGTAAGTTTTGGTTTGGTTTCACACTGCAGTTATGCGAGCGCACTAAATAACTCTATGTGGGCTGCATCTTGACACCGATTGGTTTGTAAACGGATGTGTGTGTGACGTCAGCGTGTCGTCAGTTCGGCGGGTAACTTTGGCAAGAATGAATGAACAGACGCATACCGTTGCCACTAAACTGGCATTATTACGGCATTACCGCCTGCAGCACCAGCTATACTCCAGGCTAGCTCAAATTCCCCAAATGAACGTCCTCGTTGTGTGAACATTTATTCATCGCCGCCAGGAAAAGAGGAGAAGACTCGAGCAATCCTCCGGGAACCACCGGAACTTCTTGTAAATGGTCTAATGGCGCTTTTCCATTACCAGTACCAGCTTGACTCGACTCGCCTCAGCTCGCTTTTCGCTCCGTTTTCCATTGCAGAAAGTACCGCCACAAATAGTACCCGGTCGTCATAGCGACGCCTTTCGTTCCTCGTTGCCCCATCAAGCTCTCGCTGGATCCTTTCTTCGGCAACCAAACAAAGGAAAGTCTGCACCTCCTCGTTTGACCACGGCGTATTCTTCCGAGTTGCCATAATAGTAGTAGTAAGTTTAGTAACTATCTCTGGCCAAACTATTTAAAAATGGCGGGGTTATTCTGGATACTCCATCTGGCGCATGTAATGATGACGCAGTAAATGGTGACGATACACTCTGACCAATCAGCAGTCAGCATTGTTTTCACGTGACATTTTAGTATCACCTTAGCTCGCCTTAGCTCGCTCAGAACCTCGCCGGAGGTGATACAAAAAAAAGTACCCGAAAACAAGTACAGGTACAACTTTTACACAGTGGAAAACCAAACAAAGGCGAGCCGAGTCGAGTCGAGTCGAGCTGGTACTGTGTAGTGGAAAAGCGCCATAAAAGTCCGAACCAGTTCCAAGTTGCTAGACCCCTTTTACTGGGGCACGTGGCCCAGTATAAATCTGACAAATAAAATAAATTGTTAAACTCAAACTTCAGTGTATTTAACAGAAATTATATTATAGGGTAATAGAAATTATCTATTTGCAACGCAGTAATAAAACAATCAACGCTTGTAAAAGCAACACAGTTTAACCGAAAACAGAAGCTGACACGCTCGACAGAAATCCGCGCGCGTCTGTTTCCTAGCAACTGCAGTGCGCGCGTCTGTTTCCTAGCAACTGCAGCGCGCGCACATCCGAGCTCGCCGAAGTCCGGTGTTTGCACGCGTATTGATGTAGGCTATGAAAACATGACGAAACAAAAGTTTGTAAATAATACAAATAATCTTATTTTTATTCATTATTGGCTTCTGTAGATGGACTTCTCTACATGCCACACTCATTTACTGACGACCTACACCAGCGATCATGTGTGAAAACACATAAATTGATCACATAGAAATCAACTCAGTTTTGAGAAAGAACGAAATTAATTTTACCCCCTTGAATTTCTGTTTATAGTGCATATTATATATATATATATATATGTGGGCTAATCATTTTATGTTTGTGTGTTGAGTTACTAATAACAATTTTTGGATGAGTTAAAATAGTTTTGAATGTTGACAATACACATTAACATTTTGTAGTATGGATCATTCATTGCAACATTTATCCTCATTCTCATGTTTAAGAATCTGTTATCTGCTTGACAAATCATGTATGCTACTGCTGCCCACTAACATGCTTTTAAAGCTATTGTTATCCAATTTGTTGGCCTTTAAACACTTCAAAATACACATATGTAGGTCCGAAAAATCCCAATCTTCCCCTGAATTTCGCCCCTGCCTGCAGCACTGTAGCACAGAAAATAAACACATTACTGTGTTCTGTCTTTGATTGTGTGTGATAACAATGACTCATTCCTTCGGATATGAAATTTATATTTAATTGACCTATCGGTAAGCCCCGCCCTCCTTAGTTACTGTTGCTATCTCTGACAAACAATGATGGACCTGTGCCCCAGTAGAGCTTTGTGCCTAGCAACGCCCCTGGTCCGAACCATACAGAAAATGCTTTCACACTAGAAATGACCCAAACCTTTGTTCAGTTTGATCCGGACTGAGACTACCTCTTATTGTCTGACCAAATTTCGACCATGGTCCGGGGGTTGGGGTTCATAACTAACAAGGTGTGTGTGAAAGGGCCTTTAAGTTACCGGCCATTCAGAACTTCTACTAGCCAAAAAAGGAAAAATAAATAAACCAGATTAAAGGTGCTCTAAGCGATGCTGGGTGACGTCACTTCTTGTTGACGTTCAAAGTATTGTCAAACAAAACGGAGGCTAGCTAGACCCTCCCTCCTCCTCATCCCGTCCCCTCCCCCTGTAGTTTTACTGATAGGGGAGCGGGGGCACAACCTAACGCGGGGTTAAATGTAACACGGACCTTTTACATAGTTAGTCGGGATCAAGCCGGTTGTGTTTCCACTCTTTTTCTCTCGCTGCCAGAAGACCGTCTCCCGCGAATTTGCGGAAAGTTTTGATAAGATTTCATGAAGATACTGGACAAAGAGTGTTTTGACACCATGCAAGTAAAATATTCATCATAGGTTTTTTTCGGTTTCTGAGTTGGGTGTGTAGGTCACCAAATCTAACTTTATATTTCCTTAATTACTCTCTTGTTGGCTAAAACATAGCACCGTTTTGAAACATGTCAGCAAATCCTAGCAACTGTTAGCTAGGCTTAAAATATGTTTTACACAGCGGGGTTAGTTGTAGCACAGTGTTACAAACAAGCCACCAAGTGTACAATGATAATCAAATGAAAACAGGGAGCCACACAACTTCTAGGTTTGAGTATTTATTTACAGTGTTGGGCAGTAGCGTCGCTACAAGTAGTGAAACTACTAGTTTAACTACATTTCTCAGTAGCGTGGTGGTAGTTTCGCTGTTTTCTGAATCAAATAGCTTTTCAGTAGCGAAGCGCTTTTTTTGATCAAGTAGTGCGGTAGCGTCCACACACTGCACACAAGCTACATTTTCTGTATCAAAAAGTTCGCAAAATTACATTTTTTTTTATTTAGTTTACTATGCATTGATCACTTGTTTCTTTTTTTTAAAATATAGCCTGGTTTTAATGCAATAAACCCTTTAAATTTTTATTTTAAGCTCGTTTTTATTATTATTACTGTTATTATTATCAATAATAATAATTTTACATGCAGCTGCCACACATAAATGTAATTCAATTGCAATTACAATATTTGATGATTTTATTTATTTATTTATGTATTGCTTGCAAAACTGTGCAGCCCTTTTCTATGTCTCTATCCATGATATTGATCCATAATAGAAGGATGATTGGATGAGGGATGGATGTATGGATATCTATCTATACAGATGCACAAACAATATCAAACTATACAGATAAAATATTACTGAATTATGTGTGTTACACACAAGTGTTACAACTAACCCCTCTGTCTGTTACAATTAACCCCGCATATGGGGTAGGTTGTAACATTTGCACTTCTGTCACTTTCAGTGCAACTGTGCGAAAATGGAAGCTCCTAGAAAAAAACTTTAAGTGTTCATTTGTAGCAGAGATGTGTATGTTGCTTGTGTAAAAAAAAGATGAATCTAACTTAAGTATTTTTTAAATAATTAAGCCAAAACTAAAATGTGTTAGGTTGTGCCCCGCTCTCCCCTACTTCTTTCAAGGTGTAATGTCGCCAAGTGAGATAAATGCTTTCATATAATGCAAAAAAAGAGAAACATTACCAGAAAAACACGATTAAACGTTTCGCCACCTGAGGTTATAACTTTAGCTCCCATACCAGGACGCAATAATAGCAAGATAACGTTAGCTTCAAATTCAGTCAAAGTTGTCAATAGGCTATGAATGAACATTCAATTTCATAATAAATAATTGGTGAAAACAATCATTCACACAAACTGTCGCCCTACTGTGAGTTTGCTTGATTATTTACAATAGAGATCGATAGATAGCTGCTAGAAACCTATATGTTGTATTCACCAAAGTTAGCGCTGACTGCATTGTTCCAGCTAATTATATCCTTGTGTTTGTTAGGCGAACATGAAAGTCCATTTAGAAAAACCAAACTGGATTTACCCTGTCCAGCAGAAACAGAGCTAACGTTCCCTGAATGTCGGATTGGAAGCCCTTCTGCCGGCGGAGTTCTCTCCACCTTTCAAAGGCTTTTCCAGTGTAAATTCGGGCATGCGTTCCTTCTCCTTTTCCCTCTTCTTTGTATTTTTGCAATCTGTTCATCAGAACGTCGTCTCTTTGGTCGTGTGTCGGCCATATCAAACTTAAAGAGTTCAAATTATAACTTCCCTCTTCATGCTTCTCTCCTCCACACCCCCCATGTACGCTCACTAACCCCTCCCCCAGGCTGGAACACTGTTTGTTATGTTTCGTGGAGCGGGTCGCCGCAGTTTGTTTTTGTTGCTGTGTGTGGAGCCTGCGCTGTCTACAGAGACCGCTTTATTTTACAGTGTGTTCAGGGGACAGGCAGCTAGCGGATAGTGAGGAGATGTTTGCTGTATGTGACAAAAAATGTTTTGGCCTAAAAAACGCGTGACATCGCTTAGAGCACCTTTAACTATGTCACAGCTTATATATATTTTATATCTTTTATATATATATTAGAAAATTTGGATTTCATACATTCATTTCTTATTCAAACAAAATCCTGTCATCTCCTCATCCTTTTCACCAAAAATGTATTTTAGGTGGACAGATCAATACAGTACAAAAAAACAAAAAAATTGTAGGATGTTAGGAAAAAACCCCTGTCTTTTCTGTTAACCAAATGCTTTATAATCTTCGCTATGGTATCATTGCAAATGAATATGCTGCATCTAATAAATCATGATGAGTCACGAGTAGGGGTGTGCCGGTTTCAGAATTGGTGATGACGTGAGTCAAATGTGACGGTTCGTGCTGCGACGCTCGTCTGTTATAGGACAACTTAGTTTGAATAAACGAGCAGACACTGATTAGCTACTTGCTCTACGTTTATTTTAAATTAACAGCAAGACAACTAGTAGTGAATGTGCTTTCCATTAAATGAATCACACACAGTAAACAAATCCTTAACAAAAAAAAGCAGGCCTTTCTCTGTCAGTGTCGGCTGCAAAGATGAAGTTGACGATGCTGACTCGCGATCTTCAGTAGTGAACGCGCCAGAGAGAAATGCACATTTCATAAGGATTACATAAGCAGAGAGCAGTCTGTAGTCTGTTTTCTTTCGGTCTGAATTGTTCTGTTTAAAAGTAGACATACTAGGCAAGTAGACTACCTTATACGCTGAGTTTCGGTTCATTTATGAGACGAGCTCCAGTTCACGCGGCGGCGCCTCCATTTCGTGATGATCTATCTGCTATATTTACTTCTTATTTATTAAATCCAGGCAATTGGTTGCTGAAACATTGATTAAAAATAAGATACCATTAATACAAAACGAAATTCACTTTAAAGAAAGGTTTTGTGCTTTCTGTTTGAGGTCTCTGTGAACGTTTTACTCTGCGAGACGTGATTAAATGTCACGTCTTTTAGTGGCGCTTTCAGACCGGTCACATCCGTAACATTGTTTTTTCCTCAATTTATAGGCAAGACAAGTAGTTTGTTTAGGCATGGGTTGTATGGAATTACAAACCTGCGCACATATTTTCAAAAGTACATAACTATAGAATCAATTCTTAATGCGCATGTGAACGCCGTCAGCGTCAATCACAGGTTCACGTTTAAAGTCTGTTAGAGAGAACGGCGTCGTCTTAGCGAAATAACAAATGATTATTTCGACGGAGGTGAATCAATCAAAACTAACTTTAGCTGGAAATAACATTATTCAAGAACCGCTATAAAGCCAAAACAATCTCTGTTACCTTAAATTATATGTTTATCTCTGTAAAGCTGCTTTGGAACAATCCATTGTTAAAAGCGCTATATAAATGAAGATTACTTGACTTGATAAATGCGAACACGAAACATAAAATAAAATGAATATTTTATGTTCTGTGGAGACTACTGTTACCCATAATTTGTATTCTGAATACGTAACGCCGGTACATGTATTCCGTTACTCCCCAACACTGATATTAGTATAACCTTATCTGCAAGATATTTTAATAACACGGTTTTTGCGGTTATAGAGTTCTAATGACGGTGTTCAACTATAACCGTCGGTCTCACGGTTACATAATAACCGTCACACCCCTAGTCATGAGTCGAGTATTTGCGCTAATTCTGCGCATATTTGGTTTACATGAACTTCCCCAGCAAAATGAGTAATTATAATAAGTAATACACCAAATTGGCCAGTGATTTTTACCCGCATTTGGCAGGTTGGCGGGTGTTCAGTTCAAACCCTGATGGAAGCTGGATATAAACATCTCAACAGACCAATTCTTTCTAACTAACCCGCTCAGGAACGTGTCCTCGACGCTGAGCGCCAGCACGTGACCCTCACCTCCTGCAGGAGATCCGCCTGCTCGATGGCCTTCAGGACGTTCTTCTTCGACGTCTCCTGAGCTTCGCCTCCCAGCAGGAACTCGTCCAAGATGAAATACGCCTTCTCGAAGTTGAAGATGATGTCCAGCTCGCAGACCTGAGTTTGGGAGAAAAAATAATCACTGTAATTGGGTTCTTCTTCTTTTTTTGGGGGGGGGGGGGGGGGGGGGGGGGGGGGAAGCAACAAGTCACGTATATTTTGACTTACGCTGCCGAAGTATTTGTCGAGCAGCTCGACGTAGCGGTGGATGATCTCCAGTGTGATCAGCTCGTTGTCCTGGTCCTCAATGGCACAGCAGAAATACAGACTGGCGTATCTGCAACATAAACAACATCCGCTTTAGTTTGATATTGAAGAAAACTGACATTTTGCTTTTCAACTGATATGAAAACAATTTCACCAGATGACGTGAATAGCTCTATTTGGAAAGAATTAATCACTCTAGAATGATTGAGGTGGTTTTGTAAGGAAGTGAATCTGCATTAAATTCTGATCATAGGTAAATACAATATGCTTGTAAAAAGTGCTTTATGTTTTTCAGGTAAGTCAGGGACAGAAATTAAATAATGAAATGTAAAATAACACAGCATAGTCTTCATTGTATAAATTAAATATAATGAATCTTTGTTAAAGCTACGAAAGTGATCTTCTCTTTGTATTTTGTTGTTTGATTGACATTAATGACACAGAAGCAGGAATATTAGGCTACTGTCACTTTAAGACCGAATGCACAGATCCAATACAATAATACACACTTAAGTTCACGCAAGCCATCAGCGACTGTATTTATGATGGTACTCGCAGAGAAAGGCATTTTGACATACATTTGCGTGCATTTTTTTGTTCAAGCACAAACAGCGGAAGTGCTCTTCTGTGCGTCCGAATCGACTTGTCTTTCACGTCTACTTGCACTCAAATGGTTTAAAATCGCTTGAATGTTTAAATTGACAGGACCTAAAACATGTGCAAGTGATAACCTTTCGCTCTAGGATGGTTAAAGTTCGCAATAAATCCGAGAATCACGTGCGATCGAACCGCGGTGACTGTACCATACCAGCACTTGACATTGCCCATCCCATATCGCGGATACGCATATAGCGATATTGAAGCTAAAACAATACATCACTTGAATCAATAAGCGACTGGCAATATAACGCTGATTAATTAGTTCTCAGACAGGGAAAACACGATGGAAATGCTGTGCAGAATGTCAAAAAAGGAGCAAAATATTTTTTTCCTGCTTTCAGACCGACGTAAGGCACCGTAACGTCCCTCAATGATCTAGAACAGATTCAAGTGAGCTTTAGACCAGTGTTACTTTTGTTGATGAATAATTTGTCAATTTCCATCAACATTTTTTCACTAAATATAGACCATAACTACAGGTGAAACTCGAAAAATTTGAATATCGTGCAAAAAATGT
Organism: Tiaroga cobitis; assembly: GCA_030578255.1. Classification (NCBI taxonomy): domain Eukaryota; kingdom Metazoa; phylum Chordata; class Actinopteri; order Cypriniformes; family Leuciscidae; genus Tiaroga; species Tiaroga cobitis. The sequence continues at coordinate 2,808,035 of CM060613.1, forward strand.
GTTTATTTCAGAAATTCAACTTAAAGGGTGAAACTAATATATTATATAGAGACTCATTACATGCAAAGTGAGATATTTCAAGCCTTTATTTGTTATAATTGTGATGATTATGGCTTACAGCTTATGAAAACCTTTTCACAATATTCAAATTTTTAATTTGGGGTTTTAAGCTGTAAGCCATAATCATCAAAATGATAACAAATAAAGGCTTGAAATATCTCACTTTGCATGTAATGAGTCTATATAATATATTAGTTTCACCTTTTAAGTTGAATTACTGAAATAAATAAACTTTTGCACCATATTCTGATTTTTCGAGTTTCACCTGTATATAAATACCACACCAAATGACAAAAACTATTCACATAAACACAGTTGATTATTTCTAGATAAGTAAACATAAAAGGTTGGGAGGATATCAGATGTCTATCAGTGTATTGGATCTGTGCTTCAGGTCTTAAAGTGACAGGAGCCTAATAAACCTGATCCTGTCCGTCATTAATGTTAAACAAAAGAAATGAATAACTTTAACAGCTTTAATAAGGATTTCATTTATACAAATAAATGTTGCAAGTTGTTATAAAGAATGCATATATCATTAATTACGGTAAAAATAAAACCATGTACTAGTTTCTTTATGAGAAGTGGCTTTATTTCATTTTCAGATAAATAAAGAAGTTATAAGTCACGGCGGTTACATCTGTATTGCATCTTCAAACCTTAATATCATTCATATTAACAAGCTAATACAGATGTTGTCCAAGTATAATGAATTTGGACATTTCAGAAAAAATGCTAAATCGACGTATTACAATTAAACTAAAGCCATTAGATTTTAGTCAAGTAAAATAAAATCTTGTGATATTTAGTCGACTAAAACAATTCAGAAGACTAAATATATGACACACTAAATGGCATTTCAGTCAAAAAACTATGAATAAAACTAACATAAAATTTGCTAGAGTAATAATTTCACAAATATCTCCAAGTAGCCACGTGACATCACACAGAACCCAACATAGCATAACTAAACCACTAAAAATAAGTACACATACAAATAGAGATGGCTGATAATGTCTCTCCCTATGGAGGATCCCTATCCCACTCTACAGATAAAGCGTTGTGGAAATGTCAGTTCACGTACCAACCCCGAAGTGATACAATAAAATAAAAAAAAATTCTGTATCAAAATGTATAGGCAAGACAAGTAGTTTGTTTAGGCATGGTCTGTAGGGAATTACAAACCTGCGCACATTTTCAAACGCACATAACTATAGAATCAGCATGTGAACGCCGTCAGCGTTTATCACAGGTTCAGTTTAAAGTCTGTTTAGAGAGAACGGCGTCGTCTTAGCGGCCCCTAATTTAATAACAAATGATCATTTCGACGGAAGTGAATCAATCAAAACTAACTTTAGCTGGAAATAACATTATTCAAGAGGCACTATACACCAAACCAATCTCTGTTACCTTAAATTAGATTAAGTTTATCTCTGTAAGACATAGTCAGGCTGTGTAGAGCGGGCGGTTGGGGTCAGAGGTCAAAGGTCAGACGGGGCGAGCTGCGAGGGAATGAGTCTGGAACCGAACCAAAGCCCGATCGCACTGAGCAGAACCAGAGGAACTGATGTAGACACAAGCTCATGTTCATTATCCCTGCTCATCCGTCTAGACCTCGTTCTTCACCAGCATCAGCCTCTGTGTTTCACTGAATCGCCAATCACACAACTGTGTTTAGCAAACATAATGGGTAATATACAATAAAAAAAGCTCATAAATAAATAAAACATATGCAAATGCAAGAACAAAAAATAAAAAATAATAATATGCACATAGAATTAACAAGTAATATAATAAAAAGAGCAAAAGTAGTGAATGTAATCAAATAAATCAGGTGAACAAGTAACAAAAACAACTTACATTTTAAGTAAAAAATAAAATAAAAAATACAAATAGAGTGAACAAGTAATCAAATTAAATCAAATAGAATTAAAAAAATATGCAAATCAAGTGAACAAGTAACAAAAAGAACATTTAAAATTTTAAGTAAAAAAATAAAATAAAAATATGCAAATGGAATGAATAAAATATAATTAAATAGACAAAATTAGTAAATAAAATAAGATCAAATAAAAATATGCAAATGGTTGCTTTAATAATAATAAAATGCAAATTACTGTAATAAAATATGCAAATAGAATGCTCAAGTAAAAAAATATGAAAATGAGAACGAGCAAGTAAAAAATTATATGCAAATAGAATGAAAGAGTAATAAATAATAAAAAAAATGAATGTACAGAATGTAGAGAAAAATGCAAATGGAGAGAACAAGTAATAAAATAACAAATATGCAAATGGCGTGAATGCATTCAAATACAATACAAATACATGCAAATCGAGTGAAGTAATACATTTTTTTTTTACATCAAATAAAAAAAAATTTATGCATTTTGCAGATGTTTTCATCTAAAGCAACTTCAATTGTATTCCAGGTTTACGTTTCATCTGGGAACTGAACTTTTTGCAAAATTAACAGAACTGAACGCAAAATATGAAATAAAAGTGCTCAGGAATGACTCAGCATTTGTTAATCGCTCTGACACGTGTGTGTTTATCTGTGTATAGGGACGACCTTCCATGTACAAATCATTCCCTATAAAAATGCAAAGCGCTTTCCTTAAGGAAACAGCCTTTGGGTTTGTGTTGATCTGTAATCATTATAACTAGACTTATGGAACAATAATATAAAGAAAGACTCGGGTTTATGTCATCATGTGTGACTGTGAACGGAAGAAATGAACATGAGGACAGGACACACAGCGAGGAATACACCACACGTGTGTGTGTGGCTGCATCTCTGAGATTCACTCATGCTACTGAATACAAATAACACACGGTTACTCTCATTACAGATACACCATAAAACACGATATCAACATCATACGCTGATAAATCAACTGTGCCAAAGTTCATGTGTGTATTCCTCTTGTTTTCAGAAGCTGAAACCCTCATACACACACAATCCAGTGCAAACACACACAGAATAATGTGATGAAATACCAAGTATTAAAGGTTATTATCCAAAATTCTTTTTTTTTTTTTAAATTTAACATATTTTTGTGTCCACGACCACCATATTGTGGTAAAAATAAATCCACTACTTGTTATTTCCCCCTTAAATCTGAAACAGCATCTCAAAATGAGCCGTTCAAGAATGTGACCTCACATTTACTTAGGCTCCACCCACAACTGCTGACAGGCTCTCCATTAGCATAGCTCCGCCCCTCTGAGCTGTACACAGTCTGTCATGTTTATCTCCTCGCCACAGCATTTAACAGGAGCATTCAAATAAGAAATGTTTTCTTATTAAAGCGGCTAAAGTTATTCAGTGAAGAGCAGCGAGTGATTTTCTTGTTTGATTCATGTTAACACACACAGCAGTAAAGTACTGTATATTACGCTGCTGTCCCTTTAATACACAGATCTAATATACTCGTGTGTTTATGCGAACTTTGTGTGTGTTTGACGACAGATGTTTTAGTTTTTGTCAGAGTATAGAGGTGAGCTGTAAAGGCCCTGCCCTCTTCTGGAAAGGGGGCGGAGCTCATTTGCATTTAAAGATACATGCATGAAAACCAGTGTTGGGCAGTAGCGTCGCTACAAGTAGTGACGCTACTAGTTTAACTACATTTCTCAGTAGCGTGGTGGTAGCGTCGCTGTTTTCTGAATCAAATAGCTTTTCAGTAGCGAAGCGCTTTTTTTGATTAAGTAGCGCCGTAGCGTCCACTCAAGCTACATTTCCCCAAGCATTTCTAAAGCTCAAGCTCAAATACAACTGCTAAGTATCACTGATGCATAAAGACGATTTAAAAAGGAATCATGCATGTTCTGTGTGTCTCTGTGAATGAATGGCTTAGACACGCGGATTCATTTTCCACACACACACACACACACACACACACAGAAGCACGCTCGCGATGTTTTCAGCCTATATGAGGACATTAATGCGTGTACTTCATCTACACAGCCGCTCTGAGAGTCACTTTAGAAGCATTTTAGCTTGATTTGAGAAAAAACTATCGTCATATAAAAAACACACACAGAGAGACTCAAAGCTCTACATGGCAACCTGTCAAAATAAAAGGTTGGTTTAACCTTTGAAGAAAGTTTTGCTTAAATCATTAGGCCTACATTTTAAATAAATTGGTCATTACAATTTAAACCATTAAAAAAAACCATTTCATAGTTCCCTTAAAATGTAATTTATTTTAAAATTGTAATACAATAGTATTAAATTGTATACGTTTCATGATTTCAATTAATTACACGTTTTTGATTACTAAAATTTTACTTAACCATTAAAATGGGAGTCCAGAAAAATGAAAACAAAATAAAACTGAATTTGGAATGTGGGGGAAAATAAAATGTATTTTATTTAAAAAAAAAAAAAAATGAAAATTTCATAGGGCTCTACAAACCAGCTTTTTGGTGCATTACCACCACCTTCTGCTCCGTATGGTGTGACATCACGTACCAATATCAATCCTTGGGCTGACACGTGAGAAATGTACTTAATGGAATAAGATGCACATGCTCTTGACACCTGGTTTTGTTATAGTTTTATATAGTTATATGGTTTTAAATAGTCATGTTATGTTTGTTTTTTTTGGGCCAAATTGGTTTAGAACAGTTGTTGAATAAACAATTGAACTGACAAATTATGCCTGTCTATATTTGATTGACAGTTTTATTGATCACTGAGATCACACATTGACTTGGAATGAAGTATAAAAAAAAATAGCTTAGATGTAGTAAACTACTTTTGGCATATCGCTGTAGCTTTAGCTTGCTACATTTCCCAGGGTGGTAGCTTCAGTGTAGTGAAGCTACATTTAATGTAGAATAACTGCTAGCTTAGCTCACTACATTTTCTAAGTAGCTTGCCCAACACTGCATTTTTAAGTGGAAGGAAAGACACGCTGTTTTCATCATTTACAACACGATATAATAAATGATGTGTGGGGGATTTTGAGCTGAAACTTCACAGACACATTCTAGGGGACACTTATATTATGCAGGTCCCCATCACACACTCAGAACATCCCCGATCACACCGAATGCGCGTTTTTTTCCCACTGTCCAATCGAATGAATGGAGAGGCGGGGCTTCCGTTGTAGTGACGAAAGCCACAGTTGCTCTGAACGTCCAGAGACTGCAGCGATGGAGGAGAAACTTGTGGTGCTCTCGCGGGTTACCAGGAGCTTCACGACTTCACGAACCGTAACTACCCCAATGTTAACAGAAAGTAAATAAATGTAAATGTAAATAAAAGGAATAAAAGGCTAATATGACATTTACTTGACTGACAGGACAGCTGTTTCGGTGGTTACCTAGCAACAGAAAAAATGTGATCGGGGCCAAAAAGGCAGTGCTGTGCGCGTTAAAAAACGCATTCGGTGTGATCGGGGGTCTATTGCCTGCAGTGGGAAGTTTTACATGGGAAAACATTCACATTTTCTACAGGAAAGGCAAAAGTCTAGCAGTATCACTGTTATCAGTAGCCTGATGCCAGCCGAGCTTAGCCCCGCCCACAACATATGAGGATGGGAAGTTCGGTCTGGACTTGATCCGTTGTGAAGCAAGTATGGCCGAACCAAAGCTGTTCGGACCAATCAAATCATCAGGGCGGGCTTTATACGATGATGGACAGATGATCAACCGTAGCGTAATCATCACGTCACCAAAGAGCGCTTGGGTTGAGTTCGTTTACAACAAAGATGGCCGCCGCTGGAGAACTGAGATGTGTAGATTCAGCATCGCGTCTGTTATAGAAGATGTAGACAGCGCATTCATTTTAAAGAGGAACAGAGAACCGCGATCAAGGCATTTGTCGATCCAATTGAGTCCAAAGGCATTTCTTTGCTGGTTGGGTTGAAACACCCCATAATCACAGCCCAGTGGAGCAGCATCAGACTCACACACTGCTGACGAGAGTCTGAGGATGACGACGCCAGGCTAGCTATTCTGGTGATTACAATGAAATTAGATATTATATCAATATCAAACACTGCAGTGCCGGTACAGGTGGGATGTTTGGGAGTCCATTTCCCTGAGTGTGTGTGTGCGCGTGTGTGCGTGTGTGTCAGTGTGTGTGTGTGTGTGTGTGTGTGTGTCTGTGTCTGTGTCTGTGTCTGTGTCAGTGTGTGTGTGAGTCTGTGTCAGTGTGTGTGTGTGTGTGTGTGTGTGTGTGTGTGTGTCAGTGTGTGTGTGTGTGTGTGTGTGTGTCAGTGTGTGTGTGTGTGTGTGTGTGTGTGTCAGTGTGTGTCAGTGTGTGTGTGTGTGTGTCAGTGTGTGTGTGTGTGTCAGTGTGTGTGTGTGTGTGTCAGTGTGTGTGTGTGTGTGTGTGTGTGTGTCAGTGTGTGTGTGTGTGTGTGTGTCAGTGTGTGTGTGTGTGTGTGTGTCAGTGTGTGTGTGTGTGTGTGTGTGTGTGTCTGTGTGTGAGTGTGTGTGTCAGTGCGTGTGTGAGTGTGTGTGTGTGTGTGTGAGTGTGTGTGTGAGTGTGTCAGTGTGTGTGTGTGTGTGTGTGTGTGTGTGTGTGTCAGTGTGTGTGTGTGTCAGTGTGTGTCAGTGTGTGTGTGTGTGTGTGTGTGTGTGTGTGTCAGTGTGTGTGTGTGTCAGTGTGTGTGTGTGTGTGTGTGTCAGTGTGTGTGTGTGTCAGTGTGTGTGTGTGTGTGTCAGTGTGTGTGTGTGTGTGTCAGTGTGTGTGTGTGTGTGTGTGTGTGTGTCAGTGTGTGTCAGTGTGTGTGTGTCAGTGTGTGTGTGTGTGTGTGTGTGTGTGTGTGTGTCAGTGTGTGTGTGTGTGTGTGTGTGTATGTATGTGTATGTGTGTGTGTCTCAGGTCAATGTCTATGTACCCCCCATTCCCGCTGCCATGGAAACACCCTGGTCTGAAGGAGCGATGGGTTTCCTCATCTGATAGTGTGCAGGACACAGTAACTCACACTACATGAATAACTGCGCTCCAGAGACGGGGAATATCAGATTAATAAACTAATTACCATCCTCGTTCATTAGTGTGTGCCTGTAAACAAGCTCTGTGTATGTGTGCATATTTTAATAACTTGTCATCAAAATTCTCTTACTTTCCTAAAACGTGTTCCTTCTCTTACTGTAAACATTTCATCTGTGCATGTAGTTCCCAAAAAATAATAAATAATAATCAAATCAAAGTTTTTCTTATTGCATAGAAAATTTTACTCCGAACATAAAAAATGGGCTGCAAATGCAACTTCATGTTGAGTTTCATACTGAAAACACTCTAATGTCATCATGAGCAAATCCCACCAATCACGCGACAAGCTCGACTCGAACTGAAGCAGAACTTGAGCTAATATTTAAAGACATTCAGGAAGTTTTCCCACAGAATGGTAGAAATAGTAGCCAAGACGTTTTATCATTAACCTCTTTCTAAGTAGTTACTTACACACACACACACAGACTCTCACACATACACACACACACACACTTAATCTCAAACTCTCTCAATATGCACTGATGCTCGTACTCCACTAGCCAGGGTGATTGTCTTTAACTAAAACTGACACTAAAACCATAAAAACAAATACTTTGTTACTTGAAATAAAATAAACATGGTAAGACTTTACAACAAGGTCCCACTAACATTAATGCATTCACTAAAACTAACTGACAATAAGCAATACTTGTGTTATTCATCTTTGTTAACATTAGTTAAAAATACAACATTGTAAGTTCATGTCAACTCAGGGCCATTAATAATATCAACAGATTTTAATAATGTATTGGTAAATGTTAAATTTAACAATAATTAACCAACGTTTTTTTATTGTTACGTCATCTTAACTAATGGAGCCTTATTGTAGCGTTACCGTAACGTTAACTGAAGTAAAATAAAATACACAAAAGTAAACTTATTTTAGAACAGCTAGTAAAATCTCATTTTCATTTAGTTCATGTTCAAGTAAAAGTTGTAAATAAAAGTTTGTAAATATATGTCCGTGTGTACATTATATATATATATATATATTGATATACATCCATACATATATATTTACAAACTTTTATATTACATGTGATTTGACAGCACTAAAATAAAAATAAAAATATAAAAAAATAATAAACTATAGACCTATTTAACAAAAACTAATACAATTTACAAAAATATAAAATTAGTAAAAAACTTCACTAAAAACAACAATTAAAACATTCAAAATATTAATAAAAATCATTATAGGTACAGAAAATACCCATCATATTACTGTTATTTCTCAAATAAATGTTTCAAACCGTAATATTCGGAATAGTCACATGACCGGTTTATTATGCAGCACGTTTGACTCAGCGATTGGTGTCTAGATGATTATTATTTTGCAATGTTTCTGAAACTACTATATGTCTACAGAAACTACTTTAACTTTATTTGGCACAATGGTAACGGAAGGTGAATGCGATCGAGTGCAGTGAATCATGGGATACAACGCTTTGAAAGAGATACGCTGATTTCACGCAGCCGCCATTTTGACATCGAAAGCGAGGCTCTGGTGGGAAGAAAACCGGAAGTGCCGCCTTTAATCACAGGAGAGTCGCGAATGCATGGCGTATTGTTGTGTTTAATGTAGAAATTAGTTATTCTAAAAATGTACATACATTTCTTTCATACTTTAGACTATATACAGTGAAATTAATTTATAAATAAAATCATTTTTAGGGCCCGAGCACTGATGGTGAGAGGACCCTATTGTTTTTGCTCTGTTTATTATTATTCCGCTTCTTCTTCTCCTAAATGAATCGCTTTTTAGAGGGCCTAAACATGCTCGAAAACTCATGAAACTTTGCACACGCTTCAGAAGTGGTGAAAATTCACGTGTGATATATTGGGCGGGGCAAATTGTGTAAATTATTGCCCCCACATTTGGTACATACATGTAATCACCCAATACCTACAAAAAAGTCTCTTGGAGCATAGCCCTAAACACAACAGGAAGTCAGCTATTTTGAACTTCCTCCTAGATTTTGTGCATTTTTCGTAATTTCCTGATGTTGTACTTTAACGAACTCCTCCTACAGTTTTGATCTGATCCTCTTCAAATTTGGTGAGTGTAATCTTAAGGCCTTTGCGACGTTAAATTGCGAAGATCTTGAGTTTTTGTCGAAGGGTGTGCCCTTGGCGGCCTGACAAATGTGTGGGGCAAAATGGCTCAATAGCGCCCCCTACATTATTGCCCCGGCTGTACGTTTGACGTACAGGTGTGAAATTTGGTAAATACATGTAATGACAATACCTACAAAAAAGTCTCTTGGAGAATAGCCCTAAACACAACAGGAAGTCAGCTATTTTGAATTTCCTCTAAGATTTTGTGTAGTTTTTGCCATTTCCAGACGTTGTACTTTAACGAACTCCTCCTACAGTTTTGATCGGATCCTCTTCAAATTTGGTGAGTGTAATCTTAAGGCCTTTGCGACGTTAAATTGCGAAGATCTTGAGTTTTCGTCGAAGGGTGTGCCCTTGGCGGCCTGACAAATGTACACCCAATTTCAGCCTTTTGGTGATTTGTGCATGAATATGTCATATAGTTCAATATTGCTTGCAGTTCCGATGTTGCTCTGCATCCACAGATAGCCTGCAGTAACTCAGGCATACAATGTCCGATCTGCCCCAAACTTCACATGTTTGATAAGAGTCCTGTCCTGAACACATGACCATGCTCATATTTGGTTATAGAAATAGCGCCACCTGCCGGTAGCAGGAAGTGTGCACATACAAATCCTTTGACATAACCCTCCTATATTTATTATCATTACATACTGCCCACCGTGCTCTGTTTTCCTAAAACCACCGGGTGGTGGTGGCACGGGTGCGAGGGCCCTCTTCATCGCTGCATGCAGCTTTAATTTGATATAATTCAGAACGTAAAAAAGAAGCAGGAACGAACTATATGCATATCCAATATTGGATATTAACATCCAATAGTGTAACTCGCCGACGCAGCTTCAGGTTGGTAGTCCAAGGCATTGTCGTCTATCTGTACTTCCGGGGTTCTTCCCACCGGAGCCTCGCTTTCCATTTCAAAATGGCGGCTGCGTGAAATCAGCGTATTACAGTGATTCCTCAATTGACTGATTAAAGGTTGACTTCTCATCAGTTAAAGTATAAAACAGCGCACCGCTTGCAGCTCCACTGACCTCTTATACACGATCTTCAGGTCTCTCCACTCCAGGAAGCTGCACATCTTGGGCTTGCGGGCCAGAACCGTCTGCACCAGCTCTCGAGTGATCTTCTTCTTCTCCTTATCGGACAGAGGAACGTACCACTTCTGCAGCCGGAGCTTCCCCTGTCTGCTGAACAACAGCATGAACTGCATCTGTGGGGGACGAGATGGAGATCAGAAGTGCAGGAGAACAAACGCATTCAGACACGTGATAAACAACAGCATAACAACTGGCATTTAAAGAATAAGCCACTCAGGATTTGCACAGAATCATGAAAATATGTAAACTCAGTCAATAATCACTAGGAATGGGAATCTTTCGGCATCGCATGATTCGATTCAAGTGGATTCTTGAGGTCAGGATTCGATTAAAAGGATAAAAGTAAGACTTTACAACTAGCTAACATTAATGCATTAACTAAAACTAACTAACTGAGCAATACTTGTGTTATTCATCTTTGTTAACATTAGTTAATAAAAAAATACAACATTGTAAGTTCATGTCAACTCAGGGCCATTAATAATATCAACAGATTTTAATAATGTATTAGTAAATGTTAAATTTAACAATAATTAAGATTAACCAAAGTTTTTTTTCATTGTTACGTCATCTTAACTCATGCAATTAAGTAATGTAGCCTTATTATAGCATTACCGTAAACAATAACTTAACTCAAATAAAATGCTCATGCTTATTTTAGAACAGCTGGTAACATCTCATTTTCATTTAGTTCAAGTTCAAGTACTAAAAAAAGGATAAAAGATCTCGATTTTGAATCAAATTTGACTGTTTTGTGTTACTTCTCATATTTGACTGCGGTAGATAGTTTAGACGGGGAACATTTTTTATTTTTTAAAAGAGTTCATTTTAACCCTTGAAATTTATTTCGTTTTTCTTCTCAATATTCAACCCAATATTATAAAACAAATGCTCTTTACTGCAATCATAACACACACACGACTGTCAGCCTTCTGTAATGAACCAGGGTAGGCCTGGCTGGCACTAAGAGAAAAACTACTGAGTACATATAAATAAAATTCCTTGATACAAAAAATAACACTTTTGCAAAGATAAAACGGGTAAATAAAATGAAAATAATCAAACTATTAAGTTTCTCAGGTACAGTAGCCCAGTTTTATTTAACTTGTCTTAAGAAAAACTACAGAAACTGAATAATAAAAAAATAAAACACTAGAGTCTTCACTGTATGAATTAAACATAAATTAAGTAAACTTTAATGAAACGCATGGTAACAGTTTATTAGGCTGCCGTCCCTTTAAGAAGAAATGCACAGATCTAATGTACTGTTACACGTGCGATTTTCTCCCAACCGTTTATAGTTGTCTCTACAGAAAGCAAGTAAAGACATCATTAAAGTAGGCTAATCCATCATGTGACTCCAGTGGTTTAACCTTAATTTTATGAAGTGACGTGAGTGCTTTGTTTGTGCAAAAACACATCATTTACCGTATCTCTATCGCGCATTCACGTGAGCACCACTGCGCATGCGTGGTGTGTTGACGCGAGTCGCGAGAGCTGAGAAAGTGGTAGTTGCGTAGCTGTCAATGGAGGGACAGAAAGCTCTCCGATTTCATCAACATCATCATTTGTGTTTCATGGATGAACAAATGTCTTACGGGTTTGAAACGTAATGAGGGCGAGAAATTATTTCATTTTTAGATGAATTATCCTTTTAATATAACATGAAATCAATTACAACAATAAACTCAATGCATCTATTCTGCATTTAAAAAACGTGTTAAAAAGCCACATATATAAAATATATATATTTTTCGCATTTTACCATTTATATAATAGCATACATTTACTATTTTTGTCATTATTATTATATTGTAAAGAATGCATGTCACGTCATGATAATATAAAGATTTTATCATTATAACCAAACTCCTTGATCTGTGCCAGTTCATTTGCACAGACAGAGATATTTAAATCATTCAAAGACCAAATGCACATAACTTATGCGTTCTAGAGATTTGATTGCAAAGCTAATTAATGCCTTAACTAATAAGCATGTGATCTCCAATGCGCAGCTGGTATTTACACTTTTGAGTCACGCGAGGCGTTTACAACCTATTCCAGAAGGGAAAAACTCAAATAACACACGACATACCTTTGTGAAGAGGTCCGTTAGTAAATGAGGGATGAATTCACATGAGTTTTGGATTCACAGTGATCGCGTCTGTCTCAGCTCGAGGCTTGTGTACAAGAGATGCGAAACGGCGTCAGCTGAGTGACTGCTCGCTTCTCATTGGACGGAGGCTTCGCTCGGGGCGTTTTCATTGGTGAGAAAAAGACCGTTATTCCCGCCCAGTCCGGAGCGCAGGCATTTGATTGGCTGATACGTGCGCCAGTCAACGCTACATCCACACCTCCACTCAGTGTTGTTGGAAGGGTGATTGTCAAACGCTTTAAAAGGTGGTCCGGGTTTTAAAAGGGAATGAACGTCAGAGGATCACATTCAGTGTCAGATTTAAAAGCGTTTGTTCAGCCTGTACCTGGTAAAAAAAAAAAAAATCAGTCTATTAAGGCCTAATTGCTTTTTGTCATTCACATGTCTTAGGCTAGATGACACATTATAGGCTCTCAGTTGTTACTGATAATGCACTTAAACACAAAATGTAGGCTACTCTATTAATATATAATTCTGTGCCATTCTTCTATAGGCCTACTGTAAATATCGTGTCTTTATATAATATACGTACATAATATATAGCCTATAATAATCTGTTGTCATTGTATTGCTGTGTGAATACAATACTTCAGTTTGACTAATTTGATCAGATTTTAATTTGATCTGATTAGAGTCAAAAAGCCAATTACACAAACGGGTTCATTTGCGGATACAAACACCTCTTCGTTTTACTGTTAATTTATCTGAAAGGTTCAACTATGTTGTCAGTCCAAGAGTATTTTTCATAAAAAAATATGTTTATAAATAAAATATGAAATAAAAGCACACTTGGCAATAAAGCTCTTAGTCTTTCTGATATGTCAGGGTGGGGCAAGTCACGTGTGTTTCAAAGGTTATTAAAGTATGCAAATTATTATTTGAATTTATTTATAAAGTGTCTGTTGGCCTAAACGATCTGGACATGAACATGACGCTTTTCCTTTAAGCTAGAACCAGTTAATTAATCATTTAAATGACCAAACAGACTGTTTAAATGACGTCATCGCTGATGTTACAGCGCCACCAAGTGGCGATTGTCGCAATGAGACCTTTTTACAGATTTTTCTTTCTTTTGCCATTAGAGAAAATGGGAAAGCAAAAACAAGGGCTCAAATCCATATGAAAATGAATATCCTTCATTCCAAATAAACACTAAAACTGGCTTTATAAGAAAAGGTTGGAAGCATTGTGTACTTCAAATTTGACTGCTACCTGTTGCTTGGTAGCCCATTTAAATTTTTGTAATTAATGGCACTTATTTTTAATCTATACATGCCTATAGGCTACATTTCAATTTTGCTCTGTTCTGAATACCATGAATTCATTTGGAGTGAGGGGGAAGTAAAATAAGCCTATATGTGTATAGTGTCTTACGTTACGGTTTTTTTAGGCTTCCGCCATTTTATATTTCTGAATGTAATAAAATGCGACTTTGTCCGCTTTCAAATCAAATTTGACCTTGTGCAACTTTTCCCATAAGATACAGTAGGCCTAAATGGAATAACATTGTGCAGTAGGCCTATTTTTTTAAAGTGCATAATCAGGGATTTTTTGCACCAATCAAACAAGCAGTATGTCCTTTACTCCCACCCAGGAATTATTATCACTGTTATAAATACGATGGGGGTCTCTTGAAAATTATTCCCTATTAGGGGTCCCTGGCTCCAAAAAGTTTGACAAGCCCTGCATTAAACCTCAAAGTAATGTAACAGCACAAAATCTCAGTGTAAAGACAGTTTTTTTTTTTTTTTTTTGCTTTTTTTTTTTTTAAAAGCCTCTTTATTAATTTACAAGTCTAAAAGTGTATCATTGATCTCCAGCGATCACTCAGACGGTTTGCCCCGGTGCGCGTGCACGGCGGCGGCGTGTATCTCTCGCTGCGTGATCACGCGCCTCCGGTTGAACTTGGAGAGGCGCGCGGCCTCGGTGCCCACCTGCGCGTGCACATCTGCCCGGCTTCCCATCAGAGAGATGGCGTCACTCACGTCAACAGACAGCTCCTAAAAATAAAATAAATAAAATAAAAAAAAGTCACTTTAAAATTCTCCACCAAAAAAAAAAAAAAACAACCTTTAGTTTGTTGCATGAATTATTCAAAAAGCAACATCAAAAGATACATCTTAATTTGGTAACACTTTACAATAAGGTTCATTAGTTAGGCCTAACTGGCTACCTTAGCATGAATTAAGAATAGGCTACTTCAGCATTTAATCTTAGTTAATAATTTTAACATGTACTACGCAATTAAAAAAAAAAATCAAAAAGGTATCGGTTAACATTAGTCAATGCACTCTAAACTAACATGAACAAACAATGAACAACAGTATTTTCATTAACTAACATTTAACAAAGAATAAGAAATACTGTAACAAATGTATTGCTCATTGTGGGCGACAATCTGAAAGCCAAAATAATTTGTCGGCCGAGAGACTGAATAGGGGAAACTCATTGCCAGACGCGCTTGCTCAATGAACCTGAATCCAAAGACTGCGTTTTGTAGATTTATTTGTGTTAGAAATGAACAAGGTTGTGTGTCCAATACATTCCATAGTAATTGTTTCACTGGTATACGAAATGGTGTCCAAACGGCATTAAACAACGTTAGAAGTGTTCTACAGCGGTCAACAAAATAAGACTTCCCCCTGTCACCCCCTCTCTTCCTCACGAACCCCACAGATGAGAAGATGATAGTCTCACTTCCTCCACCACCACCAGGTGCCTTAATTACCGTAACCAAAATAATGTGTTCATAAAATAAAACAATACCAGGCTCTTACACTCATTGTTAGTGTTAGTAAATACATTAGGCTAACTAATGAACCTTATTGTAAAGTGTTAGGCTACCTACCGTTAATTTTATGACGGAAAAAAGACGGTGTTTTTTTTTTTTTTTTTGCTTTAACACACCTTCTCAATCTTGTAGATGTAGGCAGAGTATTTCTTGCTGCTCTGTTTGCGTGTCCTGCCTGTTTTAATGGACTTCAAGGATTTCACACTCCTGTCAGACGATGTTTTCATGATTGATGCTGTTCAAGCCGCTTTCACAGAACCGGAAGTGACGCTGTTGATCGGCGGAACAATTTATTGCGTCTCTGCTCGTCTCAGCACAGGTGAAACACTTCAGTTTTAATTAAATGCTCTTTCCCCAATTAAGACATTCAATCAAATGCCATTGCGATAGTACATCATAATTTTGTTTATTGGATATAAATGAGTAGCTATATTACGGTTGATTCAGTCATTAAATACATTAAACAATATGTTTGACTTAAATAAAACCAGTTAATGTAGATTTTTTAAAGTTACAGTTTATTTAGAGTGTGTGAGGTTTGGGAATTAATTTTGATATACAACTATAAAAGGCTTAATTATTATTCATAGTTGCTCTTTTCCCCCTAGATTCATGTTTGGATGTGTATTTGATAAATAAACTTGTGATGTGTCTATTTGGATTTGTTTCATTGTTCTGATCGTGTGAAGACAAACACACAGTTTAAGAGACTTAGGCCCGGTTCCACAGACAGGGTTTAGATTAAGCCAGGCTTAAGCCCAGGCCCGCATTAATGCACGGGCTTACTGGGGCTGAAGCCCCAGGGCCTATGAAGACAAGGGGCCTATCATAACCCCCCAAAAAATCACATTGTTTTGTAATTTGTCGAATTTTCTGTCAATCACTTGATATTCATGTTTTTGGCTGCTGATTGATCCAATTTACAAGTGACCCACGTGGGAAGCATGATATGACAGCCTATCAGAATGTAGAGAAACAGTTGCCATCTTCTCTAGTAGTCTATTCAAATTTATGCTAGTCACAGAGGCTGATAGCTATCAAAATGTTGAGGAAGAAAAAGTTTGAGAGTGGTGCTCATAAACGAAAAATATCGCGACAGAAAGAAAACTGTGAGAAGGAATTGTTAAAAAAGATTCCAAAGCTAACAGGATTTTTTAAACCTACAAAAGAGTCGAGCTCATTAAGCGGAGCACCGATCGATGAACAGTGGAGAGGACAAGCAAACAGGCGGGCAGTGTTAATTTCGTTGACGAATAATTTGCGTAATTATTTTCGTCCACAAATTTTTTTCACAGACGAAAACGAGACGATACGGTCCCGACCCGAAGCGTGCAGCCCTGCACATAGACAGACAGCGCGCGAGGACTGAATTGAGCTCTCTTTCGCGTCTGAATGGACAAATACACACAACATTTTGTCTAAATGTCTGTTTTAGAGAGTATTCACGTAAACGGTTATGTCTTTACAGAACGTACAGTTGTGAGAATATTGGATGTGCATCAGTGTAATTGGATCTGCGCTCTCGGTCTTAAAGTGACAGTGCGTAATAAACCTAATGCCGTCCGTCTGTACACTTAATATTAATCAAACAACAAAATAAAAAGAGAAAAGCATTCACTGCTCTTTAATAGCTTTAATATGGATTAATTATACTTAAATTATAAAGATAAATATGTCTGCTTGAAAGAATAAAGAATGATGTATGTAAGATACAGACTGCATAATCAATAATTGAAGAAAAATAATTGAAAAAAGACTGTTCTACTTTAGGATTTTTTTTATTTTAAGATATTATGTTATGTCACCGTGCTAAATCTGTGTCTGTACAGTATTGCATGTTCAAACTTTAAAACTTTAAAAATTATTCATATTAACAGGTTAATAGATGTGTTCTATGGGAATATATAATGGGTTTGGAAATTTTAGAGAAATTCTAAATTAGAATTTCACTAAACCCATTCGATTTTTGTTGTGGATTTTTTTATGGAATACTGTCTTCGTTAGGCTATATCTCCCCGAGAGAAACTTATTTCTGCTTTTGTTGTATAGACAAACGTGATCATTAGACTTTTTTTTTTATTGTGGGCCTACAAAACCTCTCAGCCCCAGGGCCTAACGGCAGGTTAATCCGGGCCTGCTTAAGCCTTAGTTCAATTAGGACATTGAAGTAGCTTTAATAAATGTGCCTTTGAAAAAAAATGGCACTGACATATTTTAAGATATGCTTTCAGTTAAAACAGATTAAAAAAAACATGTGTTTTACTCCGGGAATAGTTTAGGCCTTGTCCGTGAAACCGGCAGACTGTTTGATTTCAAGAGAAACGTGAGACAAAGTGGATATACTTCAATGAAACCACTGAGAACTCAATGAAGTGTGAGCGTTGAATCTTCCTCCGGGATGGAGAAAGAGAATCCGTCACACACACACAGATCAGGACTATTATTGGATGTATGGATTACAGTAATCCAGAGCACACTAAACACTGCTGCTCATGTAGTGCTCACTACACAGATCTGATCATCAAGATGGACACCAGGATCCTCACTGTGTTTCTGCTGCTGGTCACTCAAGGTACGAAGTGTGTGTGTGTGTGTGTGTGTGTGTGTGTGTGTGTGTTCATAACAGACTGTGTTCTAAGAACATTGTGCTAACGTTCCCATTAAGTTATGAAAGATTATTTCTGAATGTTCCTAAATGTCCAGTTTTTTCTTGGTTGTGCGAACGATACGGGAACATTCTATTTGAACATTCTTCAGACATTATGGAATGTTACTTTTAAATGTTCTCTGAACATTCTAAAACAAGAAGTAACATTTAAAAAATGTTACAACTGCCATTTTTTTTAACATTCCATTGACGATAAACAATGTTAAATAATGAAAAAAATATATGTTTGGTGCAATTTTTTTTAGAACATTATTAAAGGCCAGATAACTTTGAACCAACGTTCCATTGATGTTGGAAGAACGTTTGTTAATAACATTCGGAGAACCTTCACAGAAGTTGTGCGATAATTCCCCGTTAGCTTCACGGTCTGCGTGTTTGTGTCCCACTGAGTCTCTGTTTCCTGGAAGTTAAATGTTATGTATTTGGACTATAGCAGATTTTGGACATTTGGATCATTATAACACAATCACCAAGCGTTTACCTGTGGATGAAGATATAAAAAACAAGTTTGAATGAAGGAAATAAAAGTGTGCAGAATGATTAATTTATGGGAAATTAAATTTGAGCGTGGTGTTGCACATATCCTCACAAAATGCATAGCATTTGATAGATAGATGGATGGATATATTTCTTCAATAATGACCTGTATCTCTGATCTCTCACAGCTTTCATTGGCATTAACACACAAGGGGTGAGTATATGTGTGTGTGTGTGTGTGCATGCGTGCGTGTGTGTGCGTGTACATGTCAAGTCAAGTCAAGTCATCTTCATTTATATAGCGCTTTTAACAATGGATTGTTTCAAAGCAGCTTTACAGAGATAAACATATAATTTAAGGTAACAGAGATTGTTTTGGCGTTATAGCGGTTCTTGAATAATGTTATTTCCAGCCAAAGTTAACTTTGATTGATTCACCTCCGTCGAAATGATCAGACTTTTAAACGCGAACCTGTGATTAACGCTGACGGCGTTCACATGCTCATTCAGAATTGATTCTATAGTTATGTGCTTTTTAAAATATGTGCGCAGGTTTATAATTCATACAACCCATGCCTAAACAAACTACTTTTCTTGCCTATAAATTTTTATACAGAATTTTGTTTTATTTTATCACTTCGGGGTACGCGAGCCAGAATTCACAACGCTTTATCTGTAGAGTGGGAAAGGGATCCTCCATAGGGAGAGGATAGTTGACACTTCAGCACTGCATTGTCATCGGGTCCAGGCGGATCTCCTTCGTTAGATCTGGACACGGCCTGGATCCAGCAGGCTGCGGGAAAACCTCGGGATAAACAAAGACACTAATATTAGCGTAGATGCCATTCTTCTTATGATGTAACGAGTACATCAAGATTTAAGGGAAGTGTTCCCAGTTCCGGCTGACCTAATCTATGCAGCCTAACATTGAATTTATAGAAGTCTATAGTGTATTATGTGTATGCTAGGTCAAAGATCATGTGTTTTTAGTCTAGCTTTGAACTGACAGAGTGTGTCTGCTTCCCGGACAATGGTAGGAAGACTGTTCCAAAGTTTTGGTGCTAAATAGGAAAAGGATCTACCGCCTGCAGTCGATTTAGATATTCTAGGTATTATCAACTGGCCGGAATTTTGAGATCGCAATAGACGTGAAGGACTATAATGCGTTAAGAGCTCGCTCAAGTACTGCGGAGCTAAACCATTTAGTGCTTTGTAGGTAATCAATAATATTTTAAAATGTATACGATGTTTAATAGGGAGCCAATGCAGTGTTGACAGAACCGGGCTAATATGGTCATATTTCCTGGTTCTGGTAAGAACTCGAGCTGCGGCGTTTTGAACTAGCTGTAGTTTATTTATTAAGCGTGCAGGGCAACCACCCAGTAGAGCATTACAATAATCTAGCCTTGAGGTCATGAACGCATGGACTAATTGTTCCGCATTTCCCAATGAGAGCATATGGAGTATTTTAGATATATTTTTAAGATGGAAAAATGCAGTTTTACAGATACTAGACTCGTGGCTTTCAAAAGAAAGGTTGGTATCAAAGAGCAAACCCAGGTTCCTAACCGACGACGAAGACTTGACAGAGCAGCCATCAAGTGTTAGACAGTATTCTGGGTTATTACGTGTGGAAGTTTTTTGTCCAATAATTAGAATCTCTGTCTTTTCAGAATTTAGTAGTAGGAAATTACTAGTCATCCAATTTTTTATATCAGCTATGCATTCCGTTAATTTTGTGAATTGGTAAGTTTCGTTGGGTTTTGAAGAAATATACAGCTGAGTATCATCGGCATAACAGTGAAAGCTAACTCCATGTTTCCTAATGATATCTCCTAATGGTAGCATGTACAGAGTGAACAGCAACGGTCCTAGTACTGAGCCTTGTGGTACGCCATACTGAACTTGTGATCGATAAGACATCTCTTCATGTCTTCATCTCATGTCTTCATCTCTACATGTGATAGTGTGTGACTCCTGCATGTGCACATGTGTGTGTCAGGAGTTAGAGATGCCGTGGCCTTATGAGGAAGAGGAGGAGGAGAGTGTGAAGGAAGTGACGGAGAACCAGACGCCGACGGGCTGCAACTGTGACTGTCAGGATCGAGTCCCACCGACCGGGACTCCAGCGACCTGGACCCCCATCATCAGCACCACACCGGACACACACACCGGCCCGTACCAGGAATGCATGCCGGGTCAGTCGCCGCGCATCTCTTCATGTACATCCCTGGTCGAAAGTTACACACCCCTTGCAGAATCTGCTAAATGTTCATCATTTATTTGTTATTTAGTAATTATTGCAAAATTCCTGTGATTTTTTTTTTTTTAGTACTGTCCTGGATAAGATATTTTACACAAAATGTGTTTACCAATAGTACACAAGACAAAAAAATATAAAAATGAGCCTGTGCAAAAGTTTACATCCCCTTAATTCTTAATACTGTGAGCCCTGGATGATCCACGGCTGTTTGTGTGTTTTGTGATGGTTGTTCTTGAGTCTCTTGTTTGTTTAAACTTCAGAAAAATCCTCCAGGTCCCAAAAATTCTTTGGTTTTCCAGCATCTTTTGTATATTTGAACCCTTTGACTATAATTTTGAGATCCATCTTTTCACAAGAAGGACGACTGAAGGAATCGTACGCGATTCCTTCAGTCGTATTATCAACAGGATGAAGATGTGTGCATTTTTCATATTTTATTGAAATATACCTTTTTTTTCATTTAGTACTGCCCTTTGAAAGCAACAAAAGATACTTACATGTTTCTCAGAAGACAAAATTTGTACAATATCTTCAAATTAAAAAGTTTTCACCCCCTGAAATGTTTCTTCTGGAGCATCAGTGAATGTTTCAACCTTTAGTAATATGTGTGTTTGAGTCCCTCGGTCGTCCTCAGTGTGAAAAGATGGATCTCAAAATCATAGTCACTCCTGGAAAGGGTTCAAATATACAAAAGATGCTGGAAAACTGATGTATTTTTGGGACCAGGAGGATTTTCCTGAAGTTTAACTGATCAGGACAAACAAGAGACTCGAGAACAACCATCACAAAACACACAAACAGTCATGGATCATCCAGAGAACGACAAACAGTATTAAGAATCAAGGGTTTTGACCACTACCAGGACACATTTATAAAATTACATTCCATGCAAATACATAAATGCACAGTTAATATAAGCAAGCTCAAGAGCTCAGTTTCCATCCACCTATTTTTATGCACATTTTAGGATATCGCATAAAAAAATGCTGGATGGAAATGCCAAGATGCATATAAATTCTCTCTATCCTTTTTTTATTAACAAGACACAGTTGCATATACAAAGCAATACACAAATGATATATACACACAAGAAGGCTACACGTAGAGGGTGAAAAATATAATATAAATATATAGATGTATAGATAGTGTATACAGGTACAGTAATAAGTTTAATGAATAGGTTATTCCAGTGTGATATAACAACATTTTTGATTATATTTTTTTTTGTGTGAAAAAAAAAAGATATAAACTCACTGAGTGATTAATAGATATCCTAAACAATTTGTAACAATACATGTTAATAATAATAGTAATAATATTAGTGGCAATAGTAGTAGCAGCAGTAATAATAGTTATATTAACAACACAAAAACATGACAATAACATTCATAACAATAATATAACCTATTATATAGTCCGTAAAATAATTGCAGACTATCACTATTCCCTAGTTCTAGTTCATAAAATAAAAAAAACGTATGAGCTCGATTGAGTTTGATACATTTTTTATCCAATCAGAAAACGTGCGACGGAAACACATTTTCCCAATAAATTCATTGATGGGCATCTAAAAAATAATGTGACTTACATGGGACGCCATTACTGGACAAACCAAGGGACTAACTTCAGAAGTGCACACTAAAGGCCATTGCACACTGAGTCCGAAAAGTTCGGATGTGAATTTCAGACTCAGTGTGCAATGGGATAGGCCTACAGGGCACGAAGCCAAGAGGCTTTAGAGCGATTACATGAGTAACGATCATCCGTGATACTTCAGCTGAAACTGATGACACCTGAACCACCCTCTGAACTCAGTTTGACAGAGTAGCGAACATTACAATCAAAATATTACAAGACAAGGGATAAGAAAACTAGAAGGACGGTCTGCAGGAGACGACGAGACACGAGCTGACCATCATAAACACCATCAGAACGAGAAAGCAGTGGCTTTGAGAGAGAAGAGAGTGCCAGCGGTCAGCGGATAATCTCATGACGAATGAATGTGATGCCTGCAGATTAGCGGGCCTGAAATAGTCCTGCGCCCTCACAAACTGCCTGGAGATCCACTCGTGCCAACCAACGGGATCCTGATCTTCATTCAGGCTGGAGGAGACGAAGACTAATAGAACTATATTTGGGGTTGGGGTTTAGACAAATCGTACGAATTCATACGAGTGAGGTTTGAGATAGCGTACGAATTGGTCGTGAGATAGCGTTGAAATAACTGACTTGCTAGATAACTATGTGTAACCGTTTACAGGGTTCCTGCACACTTTTTATAGTCAAATTTAAGGCTTTTTAAGACCTGAAGAGATCAAAATTAATACTGTACATTAGGGGTGTGCAATATTGACAAAAATATATGTCAATATTTTCAATTGAAATATTTCAATTTTTTGATAATAATTTTTGTTGATAATAATTAGATGATATTTTACTGATTGTGTTTTTGTGCTGGTGCCATGGCTGGTTTAGGCCTGTTGTTAACAGATGAGCTGACTCACGAAGATATTCATATTTTTCATATTCTATGCAGTGGTCAGTTCACAGCAGTGACAGAAATAATTTTTTTAACTAAGGGGCAATATTTGCAACTTTAAATTGATTTCCAGGTGCATTTTCACATATGGACATTCTTTCTAAACTTAGGCCTATTTAGAGTAATGCATCACCTTTTATGTCAAATACTAACATTCAAATTATACAGTAATTATACTTATTTGTACAATAATTATACAGTACCACTGTTACCAGTCAAATTAATTCATTCAAACAAAATCCATCTTTGCAGTGCAGAGGTGACACAGAAGCGGCATTAATATATTTACACTCCATTTACAATTGCATAAATAAAGCTATGAGATTTTTTTTAAATCAATTTTAAATATGAATCATATTTAAATATGAAATGATTTCTAATTTTAACTTTTTAATTAAAGGGTACTTTAAATATGAAACTAAAACCACCAATAGGCGACGGCAAGTCACTGTCTTAATAAGTGAGTTGAGGGATTCATTCATTCAACCGATTCGTTCAAACGGCTGATTCATTCGGGAAAGAAGCAAGTGATTCGTTCAAAACGCGGATTTCAGTCAAGAAATCATCGCTGATCTGTCACATTGAGACTCTGCTACGGTTTCATTTGGAAATTCTAGTCGGCGAAATAAAGGGAAAACAAACAATATTAAAAGGCCTAACATAAATATCTCAGTTGCAATTGTGCACGGGAAAACGGTACTTTAGCTGATGTAATATTGTAATATCCAGGAACAGCTGGATGGAGCTTGTGGAATATAAATCACATTCAGCATGATGTTCTCGAGATTTTGAGGATGATCTGATGTTTCCGCTCCTCTTTTCCTCAGAGTGTCCCTACCACACACCGCTGGGATTCGAGGCGGGATCGGTGAAGGCGGATCAGCTCAGCTGCTCAAACCAGGACCAGTACATCGGCTGGTTCTCTTCCTGGACCCCGAATAAAGCCAGACTCAACAGTCAGGGGTTTGGGTGAGTGTCTCAGAAAAACCGAATTCGCTTGCACTTTATTTCACAGTACGTGCACTTACAGTACCTAAGAAAGCACTGTTCATATAAGGTATAGCTGCTACATGGGTTAAGGTTAGGATACTCCGGCAAAAACAAAACAGGCGAATCTCACTCATCCAAAATCTCAAAAAATAACCAGCATCGAGTGTATGGAGTGTGTTTATTACATGCGAGAAAATAAATGATCTGAGAAAAAAAAAAAAGTTTGAGAGAAAAAGTTATCACACTGATAGCAAAAAAGCATTTCATGAGAGAAAAAAGAATATTTGAGAGAAAAAGTTTTCAATAGCAAAAAACAATAATATTTGAGACTAAAAAAAAGTTTTGAGAGAAAAGTATTTTCTCATTGAACATAAAAACTTTTTTTTTTTTATTATTATTTCTAAGAAAAAAAATCTCTCTCAAAATACTTAAAAAATATATATTTTTGCTATCGTCATTTTTTGCCACGTTCCTATTGGCCAGTCGGGTGAGTCTTGGGAGTCGAACTGAATCATTACACCATTGTTCAGTTCACCTATCAGTACACCAATGTAGAAACTTGCTCACTACTCACTAAATAAGGAGTGAAACATCTAAATCAAAACATTCATTTGGCATTTGATTTAAAATAAACCAGGTGAGGTTGGAAGTTTACCTAGCATGATGTCTAATTAGCGATTAGCTTTACTAGCAATTAGCTGGCTAATAATATAATACACATTAATTCATGAATATGAGTGCTATTTTTTAAATAGCGGCCCCTAAGTTAATAACTAATGATCTTTACAAAAAAGGTGAATCAATCAAAACTAACTTTAGCTGGACAATAACTTTATTCTAGAGCTGCTGTAAAGCCTAAACAATCTCTGTTACTGCCATTTCCTATTATCACTGTAAAGCCGCTTTGAAACGGTCTATATTGTTAAAGCGCTGTATAAATGAAGGTGATCGACTGTAACGTGTAAAGTGTGTGTCCTCTCGGCCTCAGCTGTGCCTGGCTGTCTAAAGCCCAGGACGCGAGTCAGTGGCTTCAGGTCGACCTGCAGGACACTCAGGTGGTGTCCGGGATCATGACCCAGGGCCGCTGTGATGCGGACGAGTGGACCACCAAGTACAGCGTGCAGTACCGCACCCACCAGCACCTCAACTGGGTCTACTACAAAGACCAGACCGGGAACAACAGGGTAACGCATGAATACAGCCGTACAGTTAGAGAGATTCTTCTTAAAACTCTCAGAGAAACTCACTGACTCACTTCTGTGACTGTCAAGCTTTAATATCTATCTATCTATCTATCTATCTATCTATCTATCTATCTATCTATCTATCTATCTATCTATCTATCTCTATCTATCTATCTATCTATCTGTCTGTCTGTCTGTCTGTCTGTCTGTCAATCTATCTATCTATCTATCTATCTATCTATCTATCTATCTATCTATCTATCTGTCTGTCAATCTATCTATCTATCTGTCTGTCAATCTATCTATCTATCATCTACTTATCTATCTATCTATCTATCTATCTATCTATCTATCTATCTATCTATCTATCTATCTATCTATCTATCTATCTGTCTATCTGTCTGTCTGTCTGCCAATCAATCTATCTATCTATCTATCTGTCTGTCTGTCAATCTATCTATCTATCTATCTATCTATCTATCTATCTATCTATCTATCTATCTATCTATCTATCTGTCTGTCTGTCTCTCTGTCTGTCTGTCTCTCTGTCTGTCTGTCTGTCTATCTATCTATCTATCTGTCTGTCTGTCTGTCTATCTATCTATCTTTTTATCTATCTATCTATCTATCTATCTATCTATCTATCTATCTATCTATCTATCTATCTGTCTATCTGTCTGTCAATCTATCTATCTATCTATCTATCTATCTATCTATCTGTCTATCTGTCTATCTGTCTGTCAATCTATCTATCTATCTATCTATCTATCTATCTATCTATCTATCTATCTATCTATCTATCTATCTATCTATCTACAGTTTCTATCTGTCTGCCAATCTATCTATCTATCTATCTATCTATCTATCTATCTATCTATCTGTCTATCTGTCTGTCAATCTATCTATCTATCTATCTATCTACAGTTTCTATCTATCTGTCTGCCAATCTATCTATCTATCTATCTATCTATCTATCTATCTATCTATCTATCTATCTATCTATCTATCTGTCTATCTATCTATCTTTCAATCTATCTATCTATCTATCTATCTATCTGTCTGTCAATCTATCTATCTATCTATCTGTCAATCTATCTGTCTGTCAATCTATCTATCTATCTATCTATCTATCTATCTATCTATCTATCTATCTATCTATCTATCTATCTATCTATCTATCTATCTATCATCTACTTATCTATCTATCTATCTATCTATCTATCTATCTATCTATCTGTCAATCTATCTATCTATCTATCTGTCTGTCTGTCTGTCTGTCTGTCTGTCTGTCTGTCAATCTATCTATCCATCTACTTATCTATCTATCTATCTATCTATCTATCTATCTGTCAATCTATCTATCTATCTATCTATCTATCTATCTATCTATCTATCTATCTATCTGTCAATCTATCTATCTATCTATCTGTCAATCTATCTATCTATCTATCTATCATCTACTTATCTATCTATCTATCTATCTATCTATCTATCTATCTATCTATCTATCTATCTATCTATCTATCTATCTATCTGTCTGTCTGTCTGTCAATCTATCTATCCATCTACTTATCTATCTATCTATCCATCCATCATCTACCTATCTTATATATCTATCTGTCTTTCTATCTTTCCATCTATCCGTCCGTCTATCTTTCCTTCTATCCATCCATCTATCCATCCATCTATCTATCTTTCTCTCTATCCATCTGACAATGCTTAGTATGATAAACATCTGCAAGGTTGTGTTGTTCAGTTTAATAATCTTGTCCTCTGCTTGTGTTCCTCCGTCAGGTGTTCTACGGGAACACGGACCGGTCCTCCACGGTCCAGAACCTGCTGCGCCCGCCCATCGTGACCCGCTTCCTGCGGATCCTTCCTCTGGGCTGGCACACACGCATCGCCATCCGCCTGGAGCTGCTCATGTGCATGAACAAGTGTGTGTGATTCAGGAGTCACAGTGGCGGCTGCTGGCTTTAATAGAGGAGGCACACTCAAAGTTTAGCGCTCGGATTAAGTACTTTAAAATGGCTTTTTTGATCACTTATATACATCAATATTTATAGAAAACGACATAGACATCAACACTGCAAAAAATGCTTTTCTTACTTAGTTTTGTAAGACTGGAAGAACTGGTTGATGGAATCAACCTCACCACAGGTCTATAAGACAAAGGACCTTGCTTGCACATTAACATTTGAACATCTCACACACACACCCCTTCCTCTGAGCACCTTATCTACATTTTCTCTCTCTTTCAGCCAGTAACACTAAAAACTCACACAATAATATATATGGTTTTACTGTGAATGTGATTATCTTTAAGGATTGTTTAGTATCATTTTAAAGGTCTCAGGGTGACTGGTACAAATGTCTCATTCCCAAAGAAGTAAAACAAAAGGTAATAAAGTTTTTAAGAATATAGAAATATCTTGCACACAGAAGAGTGTGTCTGAGTTAACACCTTCTGATCATTTGTCTGAATGCTAATTTTCACTGTTCCTAGCAAATGGTCTAGAAGTTGACCATTTGCTAGGAACAGTAAGTGTTGGGAGGGAACCACAGTAAATTTCCACTAAACTCATGTTTTACACATCAAAGGAGGTCTGGATATATAATGAAATGCAACGGAGAGTTCAGGGCTGCAGTTTCTGTATCAGATCAGCCCATGATGCTGTGTCTTCAAGGCTCAGCATTCATGTAGTTAATATGTTGGGTAAAGTTCTTTGTTCTAGAAACATTTGATGGTTTGCATTGATTATCTTTAATTTGATTATGGAATTGTAATGATACCTTTACCTGACATAATAAATTGTTATATTTGATTATTCTAACAGACTTTGACTTTATTTTCATTAGAGTTAAAAGGAATAGTCAAACATTAACGTGTATTTAATGATGCACAGATATCATTGAAAAACCTTTTCATTTTATGGAGTCCGATGAAGCGAGTTAATACATAAGATAAAATGTATTGCATTTAATTAAAAGTCCCTTTGCCATGGGAAGAGACGGAACACGCGAGTACCGCCATTGGATTGATTTAGCAGGCCTTACAGTTTTTTTGTCTTGTTTCCAGTCCAAATATCTAAAAATTCTTAAATCGAGATGCATTTACTAGATGAGTAAAATGACTTAAGATATTATGTCCTGTTTTCAGGGGGAATTAATCAAAAATAAGTGAGTTGATGCGTAAAGAAAATCAAAATGATCTGCAAGATTACAGGAGATGTTCCGAAGATGAACGAAGGTCTTACGGGGTTGAACAACATGAGGGAGAGTAATTACTGACAGAATTTACATTTTTGGGTGAACTATCCCTTTAAGGCCTGTTTACGGTGTGTTTTATCCGGGTTTTCCTCTATAGAAATCTGGCATTCTATTGAACGAAGTTAAACTGAGAGAGCTGCCGTTCACAGACACCGGAATGAACGAGTTCACAGTAACGTTCATCAGGCAGTAAACAGTACGTTCAGTTCATGCTCACCCAAAATATGAACGAGTTCACGAACACAACACTAGTGGCATGAGTGAGACAACACCAGGAAGAGCTGAGCGATCTTTATACCAATCTCCCCAAGGTCTTCAAAGAAGCAGAGCTCCTTTCTTCCACATTCCTTAGAGAAAGGGATCATGGCTGCTAGCCTTGATTTATTACTCACTAGCACAAGAGACGCCCCGTACAAAATTACCTCTGACCTCAGAGAGCATAGGCTTCCACTTAGCCTTTCCCGAGACGTCTCGGTTCTGCATTTCAGGTGTATGAACATACATACATTTTCTCCTCCCATACATACATGTTCTGTTCCTATCTCCCTCTAC
Organism: Tiaroga cobitis; assembly: GCA_030578255.1. Classification (NCBI taxonomy): domain Eukaryota; kingdom Metazoa; phylum Chordata; class Actinopteri; order Cypriniformes; family Leuciscidae; genus Tiaroga; species Tiaroga cobitis. The sequence continues at coordinate 2,837,211 of CM060613.1, forward strand.
AAATGAGAAAAACATGTTGCATTCCTTTGCAATCACTGATCAGTGAATATTAAAATTTTCGCTACAGACTTAAAGGTGCATTGTGTAATATTTCTGAGGATCTATTTACAGAAATGCAATATAAGATCCATAACTATGTTTTCAGTGGTGTATAAAGACCTTGCACAATGAACCGTTTTGTTTTAATTACCTTAGAATGAGACATTTATATCTCCATAACCGCGGGCATCCCCTTCTATGGAGGTCGACATATGTTTCTACCGTAGCCGACAGCGAACACACAGCGCTACAGAGCGCGCTTCCTCACTACCTTGAAAAATAAGTGTTCAGTGGTGTATAAAGACCTTACTTAATGAACCGTTATATTTGTATTACCTTAGAATAAGCAGTTTCTGTCTACACACACCACGGGTTCCCTTACACTGAAATGCGCCGACATGTTTCTACAGTGGCCCTAAATGGACAAACGCGTTTCGTTACTATGTTGCTCTTCGTGCAAGGAAGCAAGCTTAGTTCAGCGAATAAAACACTGACACAATGATGAACAAGTAACAATAATATTCGTAATAACATATAGTTTTACTGAATAATTAAGTAAACAATTTCCTAATTTATCCTTGTAAAGCAACCTCATTGCTGAACTGGCGACTCTCTGCTCTCTCAGACAATGACATCACTTCCTGTCGGCCACCGTAACTTTTGTTGGTTGCAATTCGTAACCTCACCACTAGATGCCGCTAAAAATCACACACTGCACCTTTAAAAGAGCCAGACTGGGATATTCTTATCAACGACTTACTGATGAAACTCAGCAAAGTTGTCAAAAAAGAATAGTCTTTTTATTTGTCTTTCTGAATAAATTTCAAATTAATTCCTTAATTGAGTCAGTGTTTATCACAGACGTAAACATTAAACATTTGCACAACTGGGCTTCTTCAAAACTGTGAAGGAACAAACAGATGAAGCCTGTAACCAGCTGTTTCTCACTCAACACAACACAACTCGCCTGTAGTCGAAGAACACCATGCTACACCATGTGTCAAAAATGATTGATAACTGTGTAATTGATTGACCTCTTGACCTTTCCCCGCCCCGGTGCCCTAGCTACGACCTTGGGTAGGAAATGACCTATGACCTATGACCATTGACTAATTGGCTAATGTCTATGACCTTGTGAGTATAAGGTGTCCATTGATTAATTTCCGAACTTTGACACGTTACACTGGAAGTCATGAGGGTTATTTTTGAGCTCTGACATCAGGTTGTGTCTGTGTGTCACATGCAGCTATATTTCTATATCTATATTTCACAAGATTTCACACTGACAAAAGTTGAAAAAAAATCTGTTAAATAATTAAAAGAATATAAATGAAATGATTATATCGTTCAGTTTAAAAAATAAACACTTTTCTAAATTTACTGAAACAATTATTTTAGTTGTAGATCATCTTACATGTTCAGAGAGTTTAGAAGAAGCTCCGCACACACTGATGTCCGTACAACATATGAGTGGGTTTACAAAAATGCAATAAATAAAATACAAAAGGTCCCAGAGTGTTTCTCTCTCACACCAGCGTTTGACAGTGTGTGTTCAGAGACGTGTGTGTGTGTGTATGCGATGTGCCATTGTGAATGTTTTGCTAGTGCTACATTTATTTCAAAGTATAATCTTAAAAGTTTTAATTAAATCGTTTAAAAATAAAAGATTGTTTAAATTGAATATTTAAAGTCTTAATAAAAACAAATATTCTACATCGATGGTGTAACGAGGTGCGGTTGAAGCAGAGATGAGGCTGGATCCAGACGCAGTGTTTATTAACAAACTTAGACAGGAACAGGATTCAAAGACTCAGAAACAGGATTCAAGGATACAGAAATCACCAACGTTAACATCTATCATACACAGGGCCGTCGCTAGTGGGGTGAAAGGTGGTGACAATTATAGGGGCCCCCGCTGCCCAGGGGGCCCCACAAAATCCAGCAGTTTTACTATTTAGGCTGTTGTATGAATAATTCTAATATTTATATTAGTTGTGTGCCTGAGATTTAAATGAAAACCACAAAAAAAACGTGCAATTTGGTTAAATATTTTTCCAAATATCTGCTTCTCTTACCTCCATAAAAATGGTTTAGTCTGACCTAAAGTATTTATTAATTATTCAGTCAGAGTCAGTGACAAACATCAGATGGACCCAATAAAATTGTAAGTCCCACCCCAGCTCGTGAACAGAACCAAACAGAGTTGAAGCGGCAGCCTGAAGTTAACGATGAACTTGGTGGAAGAGCAGGAGACTGACTGACTGACTGAAAAATGTCGGGGAAAAGAAAACATAAATCAGGGAACCAGAAACGCCACGAAAAGACGGAGAGGGAGGCAAGGAGAGTGGTTGTATCCCAGTCGATCAAGACGTTCTTAAAGAACGTAGTTAGTTATAGTTATAGTAACAATAGTTATATATTGTTATTTTGCTGGGAATTAGAAAACTTCCGTCTACAGTCTGCCGTTACAGTCATTTTTTATTATCGGTGCGCGCCACAATCGACCGAATGATTACGTGGTCTAAATTCACAAGTCACGAAGCATTGCATTATGCATCTGACCTGCCGGCTGATGATATTTAATACATCGAGAATACAACACACTGCACTTGGATGAATAAATGTATTCGCTTTATTTAATAATACCAGTTCCATATTATCTTTATTAAAAAAATAAGACAATAAATGGTTTTATTTTTTTAATTAGACTGCATTCTTGTCAATTTTAAGTGTTTACTTTTTGATTTATGAATTATAACAGACTGAATTTTTTTAATTGGTTTTATTATTATTTAACAATTTCTTGCTTTTTGTTAGTTTTTATTAGTTGTAATTTTTATATAAACATTTAACTTTTAAAATAAAGGTTTTACAACAACATCACCATCTTCTGTTATATGTGGGTCTCCATGCTCAGCTATTGTACAGTATATGATATTGGGGAGGGTGGGGGCCCACATCAATATTTTTTCAGGGGGCCCCGAATCCTCTAGCTACGGCCCTGATAATACATACTCACAAAGACAGGGCAGGAACACAGGGCTTCAATAATCAAGGACAAACGAACTAACAAGATAACAAGGGGGCGTCGGGAATAACGAGAAACACCTGGGATAACTAATAGACAAGACAGGGAAACACTAAACATGACACGACACAAAACCACATCGTGACAGATGGTCTGTGGTAAAACTTGAATTTGTTTTATTTATCAGGGGTAGGCCTATGTAAAATAATTAGACATTTGAAGTGTCAAAATTCATCTCACACATATTGAAATCATCAATATATCCTTAAGTTGTATTACCACATATCGTCAGAGAGAGAGGGAGGGCAACAATGAAGAGATTGATAAACTGAAGTCTCAGACTGTCCTGACTCCTGTAATGTCCTTCTGATCGTCAGCGTATCTTCAGAGAAAAGTTCTTGACAATAATGTAATCTTTGGGATATAGTGACAGACCTGATGAGACCCTGTGCATCATCTCACACATGTAATGTTAGTCCGCTAACCAGAGCCAAAGTTTTGTTCATATTAAGTTTTATTTCAAAGCTTAATTGTAAAAAGTTTAAATATGACATTTTAAAATGAAAAGATTGTTTAGATTAAATGTTTAAAGTTTTAATACATTCGTATCTTCTATTTATCTTTTAGAAGATTACTGTATTGTTTAACGGCGACTTAAAGTATAATTTTTATTAAACAACGTCTGTTCAAAAACTTTAGATTGTTGAAATTTTTAAAGAAAAAAAACTGTACTTAGTCGTCTTTAATCTCATTTATGAAAAGATTCAATCAGCATTTTTGTCCATGTTGGGTTTCAGTTTTTATGCGGGGCTTTCCATAGCCATAATGATTTCTGTACTGTAACTGCATCCCGTACACGCCATCACAGAAAACGGCATTTTTACATTTTCCAAAAAAATCAAATAAATAAATAATTTTATATAATTTCTGTTTTGCACACACACACACACACACACACACACACACACACACACACACACACACACATACATAGTTGGTTCCATAAAATTAACTAATCTCTATTTTCAAATTAAATTATTCAAACTCCTTACATTCAAATACAAATTGTGAAAAATGTAGATCTGTAATTATCTTTAAATGGTTTAGACTAACATACAGATGAGTTTCTTTTATAAACAATTGGTTTGTTTAATCCAAACCGTCTCTGAGTAACAGCCAAATGCTAAAAGTGTTGCAACTGTCCCCAGTCTCCCCAAAGCGTTCATGCATTGAGTCTGAAACACAGAAACATCAGAGATGGCAGAGAGACTTGCGTCCAGTTTTCAGACATTATTCCTTTAAAAAACAAAAACCTTCTGAGGTTTCACAGCTGAAACACAGACTGAGGAGACAGAACTCACATCAGACTGAACGGCAGATCAAACCATCATCTGATGTCTGAGCTTTATGATGGTAAACTACGACTCTCGGCTGGACAATCAATCATGTAAAAGATTCTTTACTGTTGATTCTCAGAGGCGCTTCACAATGGGCCGCGAGTTATTGACTCCAACACATGTGGAAGAGGGATTTCGCCATTTGTTATGTGTCCCTGTGGAGAGACGAACTCCAGCACCGCCCATCACACACACACACACACACACACACACACACACACACACACACACACACACACACAGACAGACACACACACACACGGGTCTCGGTTAAAAGCTGCTGGGCAGAAAGCCAGAACACACACTCAACACTGGACCTCTGAGCTTTCAGCAGTTTCTCCGCGATTATCCTCAGCGCTCAAGATGGAAGGCAATGTTAATGGCAAGTACAATTTAAAAGTAGGCTACTATGTCTTTAGATAACTTATGCATGTTTATGAAAGACCTTTTTAAGACCAAGTAAAGGAAACCTAAGGAATAAATTAAAGGGACATCAACACATCACGTTCTCAAATGTACATGTCAAACACAAATAAGAAACACTATTAGCAACACTTCAGTCTTGCAAAGTACGACTTACAACACTCAAAAAAAAAATGCTGGGTTGTTTCAACCCATGTTTGGACAAACCCAACCGCTGGGTTTAAAATTTAATTTAAAAAAATTAAACCAACGGTTGGGTTTGTGCATATTTGACCCAACATGGGTTGAAACAACTATTTTTACATTACTTTTAATGGAAGCTTGTTTCTGCCACGGAATAAAACAATTGAAAAGATTATTGCGACTTTTTCATCTCACATTTTTTCCCTCATAGCGAGTTATAAAGTCGGAATTGCAAGTTATAGAGCAAGAATAAAAAAGTTTATTGAGTCAGAATTGAGTGATATAAACTGTTTTCTCGCAGGTTTGAGTTTTTATCACGCAATTCTCACTCTATAACTGGCAAATAGCCTATGACTTAACTCGCGATTGTGACAATTTTTTTCTCCGTGTGAGTTATAAAGTCCAATTCTGGGGGGGGAGACTGATTTTTCTTATCTCAGAATTGTGAGTTTATATCACACAATTCAGAAAAAAAACTCAGAATTGATTAAGAAGTTGCAATACCTTTTGAATTTCTGTGGCGAAATCAAGCTTCCATAACTTTAATTCATTTTTGGGAAAAAATAACTTGAAAAAAAAATTGGCTAAAGATTCTTAAATCAAGATGCATTTACTGCAGATAAAAAATGACATGAAATTGAAGTGTAAAAGATTCTTCACTGCTGATTTGAGCTTCACAATGGGCCGTCGAGGGAACATCGAGTTTTATTCTCACCAATGCCAGAGCATCAATCATTGCACAGGTGCATCAGACTGGCATTGGTGAGAATACAACTTTACATGTTTCCTCGAAGTGTTTTAACTGGTGATAATACAACTTTAGATGTTTCCTCGAAGTGTTTTAACTCACGGCCCATTGTGAAGCTCCTCTGAGAATCAACAGTAAAGAATCTTTTACATGATTGATTGTCCAGCTGAGAGTCGTAGTTTACCATCATAAAGCTCAGACATCAGATGATGATTTGATCTGTCTGTGTTTCAGCTGTGAAACCTCAGAAACAGTCTCTGAATATGAGAGAGGTTTTTGTTTTTTAAGCTAAATACACTGAAGGAATAATGTCTGAAAACTGGACGCGAGTCTCTCTTCTCTCTGCCATCTCTGATGTTTCTCTGTTTCAGACTCAATGCATGAACACTTTCACTGGATCCTTGGACTAAAAACTTTCAGAGTTTAGCGGCTTTAAATGATCAGATTGCAAACAGATATATTAAATATCAAGTTCTTGCAAAGCATACGACATTTATTGCCATGACTTTATGAATTTCAGACTTTCTGCACTGATTCAAGAGCCTAATTTGTGGAAGCATGAATTAAGACATTCTTAAGAAACCCTGAAAAATAAACAGTGTAATTATTTTTGTAATGTATTTAGTGTGTAATTAGGCTACTTAACTAATTTAATTATCATATAGTAATGTATTTATTTTCTTAATTTAACAGTTACTCCTGATGTAGGCTAAGTGCGGTATATAGAACAATTATGTATACACTCAAAAAAATAACTCTTTGAATGAACATAAAAAAATCATGGAAAGGATTTCCACGTAATTCATTTGCTTTATTTCAGCATTATGCAATTATGTTATTCCATTTTAATGTACTTACGTTGGGTCAACTTAATTCATTAAGGTTGATTCAACTTATTTACTATGGTTGGGCACAGCTTAATAAAATAATGTCAGTGAATTTAAAAAGGCTCCCTGATATGATTCAAATTCTTATATGCATTCATCCAATGTTATTTAATTTATTTTAATGTCACACATTATCAGTGTCTAGACTATAGCTATCTATTTGCTACATCACATTTAAGCATCTTAAATAATAAGATTTATGCGTCATCTGCCATAGCATATACTGTAAATACTGCTGAATCAGTGTTCAGCCTAACCAAATGCTCCACTCTTCTCCACAATGGTAACCCACTGTAATTTAAATGGTTCAATAATTGCAATGTAATTGAACATTAAACACAATTACGCACTACCAAGTCTTCCCCTTTTCTCATTTTCTTAAAAACACATAAAATAACACTTAATTTTAACATGCATTCTCTCTTAATTCAACCATATGCAAAGCATGCTGGGAACTAACAAGTACCGCCCAGTTTCAGTTAATGCAACACAAATCAATCATGTAATCAAACACAAACTGATTAAGTAAACTTAAATTGTACATATTTAAGCAGATTAAACACAATCAAATTAAGTTCGGGCAAAATGGCAGTTGACTCGCACTATACTGCCACCCTCTGGATGTAAGAATTTTTTCCTTAACATAAATGGTTTGTGTTTAGACAACACATTAGGATTTTGTACTGTTAAATTGAGAAACATTTCAAAAAAACATTTCAAGTCAAAAAACACAATTATTATAAGTAAGCTAAATATAAATATATTATGTAAAGTGCACAACCTTCCTAGTTCATTTTTTTTTAGTGTAGGCTAAAACTAGTGGATTTAACGTCTAATGTTAAAATGTATGTTTTAACGTGGCCTTCTTCCTTTTATTCAGTTCAAGAATAATTCATGCAACTCAACTGTATGTTGTTTATTTGATATAATTAAAAGTAATATTTGCGGCGGCCCTTGTACACTGAAAAAAGTGAAACTACTGTGTCGTTCATTTAAAGTGCATTTTTATATTGGCCTAAAGTAAAAATCACAGTTTCTGATTTAAACCTGTTTTGTTCAGTTTTCCTTAAAGCAAATAACAAACACAAAAAAATTATACTTTGGACCAACTTAAAAAAATTACTGTAATTTGTTACAGCTAAATTTATTAGTTTTTCTCAAGCTATATTTTTGATTTGGTTTAAACTTAAAATTTTTATTTAATATCAATCAAGTTATTCTGCTCAACAAAAAGTTAAAGTAACACTGAAGCGGTGTTAAAGTTAATGAGATAATTAATGAGATAATTAAGTGATTAATTGAGTCATGATTGAGCATTATTGAAGACACCTGATGTTAACAAGCAGAATCACTGAAGGAGAAAACCGTAATTTTTATGTCACCGTTATGGAGATCAGTCTGTGTTTTAGTTGGGCTCTTGACCCTTAAAACATTAACTTTAGATGTTGTTTGGCTGCTGTACGTGAGTTATAACAGCCGGATGAACAACTAGAATAGGTGATCTGAAGGTGTTGGTTGTGTTTTAACAATCATTATTTCACAATCATTTGACCTGAATCACTGAACTCATATTGAGTCCAAATTAGGTTTACTTTATTAATTATAGCAGCACTGGCCTTGTACAGCATAATATTTTTATCTTTTACAATGAAATCTAAAGATTTTTTTTAAACATGTCTCATGTACAAAAAATAATTTATTGATTCTATTTAGTTTTTAGACACACAGACATCAAGAATCAGCCTGTGAATCTCATCAATGGTGACAATAATAAGCATGTTGCAGTGCATTCTGGGTGCCACCAATCAAAACTCATTCATGGCTCCCAGCATGCATTGCTGCATGAATAAATAATGAGCTTGTGTTCAGAGGTTATCTGTTTGTCACCATTGCTGAGATTCATACACTAATTATTGATGTCTGTGTGTGCCAACATAAGTGGTTTTGAAGTGTTCTTTTTATTGAATTGATAATTTGGATTTCATTGAAAAGGCTAAAAATATTATGCTGAACAAAGCCAGTGCTGGTATAATTAATAAAGTAAACCTAAATGGGACTCAATATGAGTTGATTCAGGTCAAATGATTGTGAAATAATGATTGTTAAAACTCAACCAACACCATCAGATCACCTTTTCTAGTTGTTCATCTGGCTGTTATAACTCACGTACAGCAGCCAAACAACATTTAAAGTTAATGTTTTAAGGGTCAAGAGTCCAACTAAAACACACACTGATCACCATAACGGTGACTTAAAAATTATGTTTTTCTCCTTCAGTGATTCTGCTTGTTAACATCAGGTGTCTTCAATAATGCTCAATCATCACTCAACTAATCACTTAATTATCTCATTAACTTTAACACTGCTTCAGAGTCATTTAACTTTTTGTTGAGTAGAATAACTATTTTGATTGCTATTAAATTAAAATTTAAAGTTTAAACCAAATCAAAAATATAGCTTGAGAAAGACTAATAAATTTAGTTGTAACAAATTACAGTAATTTTTTAGGTTGGTCCAAAGTATCATCTTTTTCAGTGTATTGTTCAATTGTTTGCGATTTAGAAGCCTGAATAGTAACGCATACTTTTTAGAGAGAGTATTTACACTTTTCAAGATGTTACAGCTAGTAATTAATTACTTTTTAGAGTAACTTACCCAACACTGAATAGCGTTTACCAAATGTTTAAATTTTTAACATGCTTAGACTGTGTCAATCTGTACATTTCTGGCATTATTTAGGGTAGACTGTGTACAGTTGAGACATGATTGAGACACCTTAAATAACTTGCGTATGCACAAGTTGTGATTTTTGCTGTGCACATGTGTATTAGTGTCCTCTTTGATCATGGGAAATATATCCAATCCAAAGATATCACTTCACCATGCACACTCCACAATGAATAGCTTATTATCCTTATGTGACTGTTACACGTAACTGGTATCATCACAAACGTTATTCTGTGCCCTAAAAACTGGCATATTTCATGGTATTGTGTCATGCAGGATCATTGCAAAATCTAGAGAAATGTGTGAGGTGGCCAGCGGGGTAAGTTGAGACACGTGTCTCAACTGTAGATTTCTATTAGGAAACACACTGTTTAGTTGTTCAGTGTTATGATGATAACAGGTTAAACGTCGTAATTAGCCAGCATAGGACGCAAATGAAAATAAAATTTGATATTTGTGATATTTAAACTGTGTATTATTAATAAATATATATTAAATATATTGTTCCTGTTTTATATATTTTAACCAGTGCTAATTGAAATAAAATGAATGCATTTAAGTGGATGAATGGAAAATAAACATGTTGCCCAATTGTTTTTTTCTTTATTTGTCTTTATTTATTATATTTGCGATGAACGGTTCGTTACCTTTACATCATTAAAAAAGGGTGTCTCAACTGGACCACATATGGGTACAGTTGAGACAAAAACACCTTATTTTTATGAGCTAATTGTGGAAAATATAAACTACTTATGGGTATTATTGATTGATAATATCTTAGTCTACAAGCTAATGAAATGTAATGTGGCATGTCATGTAGAAATTCACTTATTTTCAGTATCTATTTTTGTGTGAAAAATCAAAACACAAAAAGTGTCTCAATTGTACTCAGTCTACCCTACAAGTTGTAAATAAATATTTTATCTGAATCTGTTTTTTTGTTTTTATCTTTTTATTTGTAGTGACTGTGCCCTTGATTAACGGAGATGATAGCAGTAAATAGAACTAATTCTGTAATATGCCACTAATATTGATTAGCATGCTAAATTGCCATGTTTTTCTAGTTTTGCAGCCTGGTTTTATGAATCCGACTAAAGAAGACCCGGAAGACCAGAAAACTGCGAAGACTCAGAGGACAAGCGATAGTGATGAAGCTGAAGAACCGATGAGGAAGAGGAGAAGCGATAGTGATGAGGCTGATGAACCGATGAGGAAGAGGACAAGCGATAGTGATGAAGCTGAAGAACCGATGAGGAAGAGGAGAAGCGATAGTGATGAAGCTGATGAACCGATGAGGAAGAGGACAAGCGATAGTGATGAAGCTGAAGAACCGACAAGGAAGAGGAGAAGCGGGAGTCACACCGATGCTTCTGTGAAGACTCCAGAGGAAGACACAACCGACGGTAAGATTATTATCAAGCCTTTTATCACGATTTCTAGGGAAAAAACACATAGGCTAACGTGAAAACCGCTTAACCTGAAAAACGGTTAAATGTAGACTAGTAGCTATTAAAAGATGAAATTCTGTACACAACTTATTAATGGGTGTTTCTGCAACTACGGGCACTTTTGACTATCCCAATTTAAAAAAAAAAAAATCAACCTCTTTGAATTTAAATTTTAACCACAGTCTGTAATACATATACAAATCTACACAAAATAGAATAGTCGTTAAGATTTTAAAGGGATCATGACATGAGAAACCAAATTTGCCTTGATCTTTTGGTATTTAAGAGGTCTTTGTACCATTAAAACCTCCTGCAAGTTTCATAGCTTAAGACGTCCTCCCCATTATAAACGAAGCATTTATTTAATCAAGCTCTAAATACAGCTTGTTCTAGATCCTTTGAACTTAGTGACGTCACGGTACGAAGTGACGTACCAGTCGTTTGCATATGACCGCCTCCAGCGGAGGACAACTACGCCTCATTTCGCATCATCGCATGCGCTGTCGTGCAGCGAGTGACTGCGATGCCACGCAGATGTGCTGTTCCTGCTGTGGACAAGCAACATGTTTGAATACGCTGCCGAACGATCCAGACGTCAGGGAAAGCAGTTGGATGCAGTTTATTTGCAGCATATGCAGCGCGCCAAAGCCTTATTTGTTCGGTGAGTGATGTAGATGAGTGTGACAGGGCGCATGTTACTGAAAGAACGACAAGAGAGAGAGAGAGAGCCCCGGCCGCGCGCGCGCCTTCAAACTGTCCTGCGCTCGCTCTCTCTCTCTCTCTCTCTCTCTCTCTCTCTCTCTCTCTCTCTCTCTCGCGCATATGAATCAAAATCAATTGAGAATTGACACGATGGTAAAAGATCGGAAGACCGAAGTTTCACGTGGCGGAGCATTGTGTAGCCTACATGTGATACAAAATGATTAACGTTAATAATTTATGCATAAGCAGCACTGACGTTAGCCAATCATAACAGTGGGCGTTAACACTGAACTCTTAAAGGGGAAACACCTCGAAAACAGACTGTTTGAATCAGAGGGGGAGAAACAGGGTGGAAAAAGGTCATAAATCACTACATTTTTAAATTTTTTTGTACAAAAAACTATTGTAATACTATAATTGCACCTAAGGAAACATAATAAAACAAAACAAAAAACCATGTCATGACCCCTTTAATCTGGAACATGTTTAATTTTTATGTTTTTCAGGTCATCTTCTTAAAAAGTTTCCTTACCGCAACGTTACAATAATGTTAATTTTATACATTTTTCTTTAGCAATTTCTATTAACAAGTTAATATATTTAAATAGCTTTTTCAAATTTTATGCAGTTTTGTAAATACTAATGTACAAAAAATATATACAAAATAGGGAATTTCATGTTTTTTCTATGCCATGTAAAACATTTACAGTAACCTTAGATGTCAATTGTTTCCATACACACAAAATCAGAATCAGAATCAACATATCTGTGCATCGGTGCATATGTGTAAGTTCATGTGTGTGTTGGCCTGGAGAGAGTCGCTAAGCCAGCACCATAATCTAGGAGCCCCAGTCCGCAGGATTGTCATAGCGATACACAGCAAATTGCCATGGACACAACCTTGATCATGTCCCAGGCAGAGTCAACAATCACCAGGTGTCTGTGGGGAGTCGGGGAAGGAACGCAAGAGCGGCTCACTGCAGTGCTCTTCCGGGGGGGTTGTTGTTCCGGCAGCTGCCTTGGCCAAGGCCAGTGCTGGTAGTGGGGTGCCAAAACAGAGAAGATTGGGATTGTTTGGTCTTGGGGCGAGTAGCCGCATTCAATTTATCCACCTTATTCCTGACGACCTTACTGCGTTTTGAATTATGGGCGGCACTTCCGGTTTGGGGAACTTCCATTCAAAAAGGCTGAAACGAATCATTTCAAATCATAAGGTTGCCCTACAAGTAAAGCTGATCCGTCAGTTTGAGCTGTCAATTTTCCTTGATGATTTATTTTCAGACATCATCAGAATAACGTTATAACTTTTAACGTGACATGTTATAACAATTAGTGGTGTCAACAATAATCGATTCGGCGATGCATCGCAATGCGGGAAATGTACGATTCAGCATCGATGCGGCAAAGTGCCATAATCGATTATGTCACTGTTTATTTTCTGGCCTTGGACAATAAAGTTTAAGTTTCAATTACTTCCGGGGGCATAATAACAACAATAAAGATGGCTGAGGCGGAGGGAGATGACCGCAATATGGCGCCATTCACATATAGCGCCTAAAAACGCTAGGCGCACCGCATTCTCCTTTTTCCAAAGCGCTAGGGCGGGTGCGCTCTGGAGGCGTCTGTCGTTGCGAAGCAACCATCAGCTGCGCTCTCTGTTACAGCAAACTGTTCTTGTCACGTGACCTACGGTGCGCTTGTGGCGTTCTGAAAAGTTGAGATGTTTTTATCTCGATGCGGTGCGGACGCGCTTGGAAAAAACGAGATAACGAGATTTGAAATAACGAACTTGAGCGCGCAAAAGACGCGATATGTGAACAGGCCCATAGACGGGTAATCAAAAACGCACCCAAAGCTTGGATTTAAATTTTATTTTATTTAATGGCATTTATGTTAAAGATACAGGGGAGTTATAATACACACATAGCAGCCAATAAATCTGTTGTTAGATATCTGACTGCTTGTATTGCCTCGTGACTGATGAAAAATTTGCCTTGTTGTGTGCAGTAGAATTGTGATGCATCGTAGAATCGAATTGAATCGAATCATTACCTGGTGAATCGTAATCGAATCGAATTGTGAGGGCAGTGCCAATGCACACCCCTAATAACAATCTATGGCAAGAGCTCTTTTCAGTCGCTGCTTTCTTTTCCTCATGATGATTTTTATTTTTTCCTTTGCAATCCGCTGTAAAAGTATGAAAAAGGACAACATATACGGCACATTGTGGTCTGTTCTCCCGAATTTACTTTACGATATTCCATTAATAATTCACTGGAATGCACGAAGAATCTCTCGTTATTCTCCTCAAATCCTCACGTCTCTTTCCAGGTTTGTTTTCACAGGTAAATGCAATCTATAATCTGTCAAAATGACGGAAATCACTTTGATACAGTGTCACGTAATGCTGAAGTTAAAGGGATAGTTCGGCCAAAAATGATATTTAACCCATGCATTACTCACCCTCAAGCCGTTCGAGATGCATATGTCAATCTTGTTTCAGACGAACACATTTTCAGTTATTTTAGAAAATGTCTTAGACCCTTCAGTGGATATAATGTGAAGCAATGGGGTCCACCTCCTTCAAGTCCCAAAATGTGCATACATCCTTCACAAAAGTAATCCATCCGGCTCCAGGGGGATAAACGAAGGCCTTCTGAGGGTAATCCGTGCGGTTTTGTCCTAAAAATATATATATTTAAAACTTTATAAATGAAAATATCTGACTTCCGGCAACGATCGACGCGCGTGCGTTCACGCGCTTTCGTGTTTTGTTTTGCTCTGCTCTCTGGCTGCGCTGGCGCGTTCGTTCTACGTCACAACAGTTCCTACGCTATGTCTTACTTCGTACGCCGACTTCCATCACCCGTGAACGCGCGTCGATCTTTGCCGGAAGTCAGATATTTTCATTTCATTTTCATTTTCAAAAATGAGCTTTCAGTGAGATTTTGTTTGGGCGCAGTACCAAACCTTTCCACTAGGTCACAACCAGACTCCATTACTGCCCATATATAGGGCGCCTCCATTTTCATATATGTTTTGAGTGATCTGAACCATGTATTTCCATAATTTTCAACAGTAACACATTCTAATATATTTTCAATAGTGATTGACCTACTAGCCATTATATTGCATTGCAGACTTGAGTCCACATAAAGAGCAACTCCACCTCCTCTCCTATCTTTTCTATTCATTACAAACATTTGATATCCCTCTAATTCTACCTCTGCTAATTTGTCTTCGTCCAACATGTTTCAGAAACAGCTACAACACTACATTTTGGAAGCAGGTTCAAAAAGATGAACCTTTGATTTAGTATTTGATTTGAATTCAACCTCTAATAAATGCATAAAAAGAGCACATATGGTCACACATGGATAAATGTAGATATTCTGAATTTGATGAAAGATAGGGATCATGTTTTGAAAACCTCACTAAAAACTAAATTGAGTAGTGATAGATATCGATTTACTATGTTGAGGAACTTTGTGAAAATTAAAAGGAAATTACAGAAAGCTAAAGCAGATTTTTTCCTCACTATGATGGAAAAAGCAAGAGGCAATCCTAGAATTATTTGGAATCAGTTAAAAAAATTAACAGGCCAACAAAATGAAGATAAGAAAATTCTAGAACTTAAAGTAAAAGGGAAATCAGTAAATAATCCAGTTGAGATGGTAGAGATTTTTAATCATCATTTTGTTGATTCCGTTGAAACTGTTACTCGTTGTTTTTCGACTGCGTATACTAATGCCTGTCCAGTTACAACAGTGGAGCCTGCTTTTAGAATAAGGCCAGTTAGTGACTCTGATGTTATGAGAATAATTAGATCTCTTAAGTCATCTAGAGCAAAAGACAAATATGGTATGGATGTTGTTATGCTCAAAGAATCTAGTTTGACCCTAATTAAACCTATTAGTGAAGTTATTAATCTTTCAATTTCCCAGGAAAAATTCCCAAGTGCGTGGAAGTCAGCGATTGTTGTTCCAATACTCAAAAGTGGAGACCCCCTTTCTATTGATGATTATAGGCCAATTAGTATATTACCAACCGTTTCGAAAATTATGGAGAAACTAGTTGCAGAACAGATTAGTAGTTACTTGAGTAGTAGTTCATTTTCAATGCATCCAATGCAGTTTGATTTTAGAGCAAAATACTCAAAGGAAACCGCAAATTGTTTTTTTATAGAAAATATTAAAACTCTCTTAGATAAAGGTGGTGTAGTTGGAGTAGTGTTCCTTGATCTAAAGAAAGCCTTTGACACCGTTAATCATGGAATCCTTATGTCTAAATTAGCTTGTTTTAATTTCTCATCACATACACTTAACTGGATAGAGTCATATCTATCAGATAGATTTCAATGTGTTAGACTACATAATCACCTATCTAGTGATCTAGGTATATCAACTGGTGTTCCGCAAGGATCTATCTTGCGTCCAATGCTTTTTGCTATGTATATAAATGATTTTCATCTTTCATGCCCTGGCACTAATATACAAATGTATGCAGACGATACAGTGATTTGTATGGTAATAGTCTGACACAAGTTGCAAATGAACTTACGGATTCTATGGCCAATGTGTCGTCATGGCTAAAAGAGAACTGCTTGCAACTAAATGTGTTCAAAACAGTATGTTTTTATCTAAGTCTAATATTAATAGGGAGCGGTATGAGACTGTATCATACCGCTTAGACGAAGTAAATTTAGTCAGTCTGCCTTTTCTGTCAAAGCTGCACAAGAATGGAATAGTATTCCGACAACTATAAGAGATCTAGACACATATGCTTTATTTAGGGTTCAATTGAAAAAGTGGTTAATTAGTACTCAGATTTGTCAACATTAGAATCTCATATCGGCTAGCCATCCTGTTATTGTTTTCTATTTGCTTGATTGTTTTAATTGATCAAAAATGGTTTAAATAGCTTTTTATGGTATTGTGTAATTATTACAATTTCTAGTATGTATTCTTAATCATTTTTTTCTTTAGGTTGACTTGTAACATCTTGTCCAGGGACTACGGATGAAAAATAGCCTTTGGCTAATTCTGGTACATTTACAGAAATGTTTTATTAATGTACAATGTCCCTGTCAAACTAAATAAACAAACAAAAAAAAAAAAAAAAAAAAAAAACCATATGTGCGTAGAGCTTGCAGCCGCATCACAAATCAAGAATCCATACATTTTTCTTTATATTTAAAACATTTTCAGACCCTTTTTTCTCATAAAATGGAATTGGTGTTATCTTTTGAACTCTTGGCATGAAAACAAACTGAGGTTTCTACCAATCTTTCATAATTTTTCATGTTTATTGCTATTTCAAAATAAAGGCCTAAACACGCCTAATGAATATGAAATATTCTTGTTGCAAATTGATAAATTACTGCTCTTCTGTGATTTATTTTAGAAAACAGACACCAAATATGAAAACTAGAGATTTTAAACTTTCAAATGTTATATAGTTTGTCAATATTACTTTAGGTTTTTACCAAGATATTATTGTTTTAAATATATAGTGGCAAACGTCCCACCTATTTAGGGAAGTGCCCATAGTTGCAGAAACACCCTAATATTACTATATAGCCTACAGAAAAGCAAGCAATGATGTTGACATGTGAATTAACACATGGTTTGTCTTAAAGTATATTAAAAACACCACATAGACACATAAACAACATTAGAAACTTATTGTTACCGGTTACCTATGACCTTGAGTTCTGCTAACTCTTCTTCTTCACAGACCGGTGTGCTGATAGTGTGTGTGAAGCGTCGTCTTCATCTGGGATCAGCGATGGAGTTGAGGAGTGTGTGAGAGACACAACACCAGGAGAATCTCAGTCTGAGGATCACAGGAACAAACAGAAATGTAAATGGCTTCGTGAAGTCATTAGAAGACTGGACGGAATTAGAAGAGCGCACAAAATGCATTCGCGGGCCAATATCTCGATACTTGAAGAAACACGAGTAATCTGGCATCAGCGTTTGATGGGGATCAAAAAAATAAAAGGTATCAGATGCACCAGTGTAATGATGATGAGGAAGCTTTTTATTCACCCTTTTAGTTTTCTTCATTTAACTACAGTTTCTCCTGATAATTGCGTTATAGACTACAGAACAACTAGTGGATCTAACGTCTAATGCTAAAATATGTTTTAATGTGACCTTCCTTTTGGTCAGTTCAAGAATAATTCATGCAACTGTATATTGTTTATTTAATAGAATTAAAAATAGAAATGACGTCCTTGTATTGTTGAATTTCTTGCGATTTCGAAAGTAATTAGTAACTTGTTACTTTTTAGAGAGAGTATTTACACAGTTCAAGATGTATTAGCTATAGTAATTAATTACCTTTTGTAGAAACTTACACAACACTGAATATAAAGTGTTTACCAAATGTTAAAATTTTTTAACAGCCTCAAGAAACGGTCGATGGATGGACCAGAACGACATTGTCAGAATCTTTCAATTATGTAAGACCGTGTCTGCACATTTTCTGACATTTATATGCTTATATTTTTAATTATTAACTGAATATGTAATATTTTTCATTTATAATGAATGCGCCCTTGATTAATCCAGACAGAGCCGATGGCGGTAAATATGATCTTCTGTTATAGACACTCATATTGCTCAATCTAAATTTTTCTAAATCTAATTATTGTCATCTTTGTCTAGCTTTGCAGCCAGCAGGAAAGAAAGCAGAAGAAGAGAAAGCAGAAGAAGAGAAAGCAGAAGAAGAGAAAGCAGAAGAAGAGAAAGCAGAAGAAGAGAAAGCAGGAGAAGAGAAAGCAGGAGAAGGAAAAGCAGGAGAAGGAAAAGCAGGAGAAGGAAAAGCAGGAGAAGGAAAAGCAGGAGAAGGAAAAGCAGGAGAAGGAAAAGCAGGAGAAGGAAAAGCAGGAGAAGGAAAAGCAGAAGAAGGAAAAGCAGGAGAAGGAAAAGCAGGAGAAGGAAAAGCAGGAGAAGGAAAAGCAGGAGAAGGAAAAGCAGGAGAAGGAAAAGCAGGAGAAGGAAAAGCAGAAGAAGGAAAAGCAGGAGAAGGAAAAGCAGAAGAAGGAAAAGCAGGAGAAGGAAAAGCAGGAGAAGGAAAAGCAGGAGAAGGAAAAGCAGGAGAAGGAAAAGCAGAAGAAGGAAAAGCAGGAGAAGGAAAAGCAGGAGAAGGAAAAGCAGGAGAAGGAAAAGCAGGAGAAGGAAAAGCAGAAGAAGGAAAAGCAGGAGAAGGAAAAGCAGGAGAAGGAAAAGCAGGAGAAGGAAAAGCAGAAGAAGGAAAAGCAGGAGAAGGAAAAGCAGGAGAAGGAAAAGCAGGAGAAGGAAAAGCAGGAGAAGGAAAAGCAGAAGAAGGAAAAGCAGGAGAAGGAAAAGCAGGAGAAGAGAAAGCAGGAGAAGGAAAAGCAGGAGAAGGAAAAGCAGAAGAAGGAAAAGCAGGAGAAGGAAAAGCAGGAGAAGGAAAAGCAGAAGAAGGAAAAGCAGGAGAAGGAAAAGCAGGAGAAGGAAAAGCAGGAGAAGGAAAAGCAGGAGAAGGAAAAGCAGAAGAAGGAAAAGCAGGAGAAGGAAAAGCAGGAGAAGGAAAAGCAGGAGAAGGAAAAGCAGAAGAAGGAAAAGCAGGAGAAGGAAAAGCAGGAGAAGGAAAAGCAGGAGAAGGAAAAGCAGGAGAAGGAAAAGCAGGAGAAGGAAAAGCAGGAGAAGGAAAAGCAGAAGAAAGAAAAGCAGGAGAAGGAAAAGCAGGAGAAGGAAAAGCAGGAGAAGGAAAAGCAGGAGAAGGAAAAGCAGGAGAAGGAAAAGCAGGAGAAGGAAAAGCAGGAGAAGGAAAAGCAGGAGAAGGAAAAGCAGGAGAAGGAAAAGCAGGAGAAGGAAAAGCAGGAGAAGGAAAAGCAGAAGAAGGAAAAGCAGGAGAAGGAAAAGCAGGAGAAGGAAAAGCAGGAGAAGGAAAAGCAGGAGAAGGAAAAGCAGGAGAAGGAAAAGCAGGAGAAGGAAAAGCAGAAGAAGGAAAAGCAGGAAAAGGAAAAGCAGAAGAAGGAAAAGCAGGAGAAGGAAAAGCAGGAGAAGGAAAAGCAGGAGAAGGAAAAGCAGGAGAAGGAAAAGCAGGAGAAGGAAAAGCAGGAAAAGGAAAAGCAGAAGAAGGAAAAGCAGAAGAAGGAAAAGCAGGAGAAGGAAAAGCAGGAGAAGGAAAAGCAGGAGAAGGAAAAGCAGGAGAAGGAAAAGCAGGAGAAGGAAAAGCAGGAGAAGGAAAAGCAGGAGAAGGAAAAGCAGAAGAAGGAAAAGCAGGAGAAGGAAAAGCAGGAGAAGGAAAAGCAGGAGAAGGAAAAGCAGGAGAAGGAAAAGCAGGAGAAGGAAAAGCAGGAGAAGGAAAAGCAGGAGAAGGAAAAGCAGGAAAAGGAAAAGCAGAAGAAGGAAAAGCAGAAGAAGGAAAAGCAGGAGAAGGAAAAGCAGGAGAAGGAAAAGCAGGAGAAGGAAAAGCAGGAGAAGGAAAAGCACATCAGTCTGAGGATCGCAGGAGCTTGCAGAAAGAGCTTGATCGAGTGGTTGGAAGATTTCGCGCTCAGGTTTGCGACAGGAGTCCTCATGAGAAGCGTTGTGAAATAGAAACAATCATGCGTCAGATTGTGAAGGAGATCACAGACATACAACCAAGTCCAGATGCACTAGTAGGATGATAAAGACACTTTTTATTCACCATTTTAAGAATAAATATGCTTTGAAATACTTTAAAACTCCACCCTGCAATAACTGTAATAAATACTGAGCTCATTGTTTCTGCCTAAAATGAACACAATATGCGCTAACTGTGAGATCTGTGTGTGTACTTGAACACAGTCTGATAACAGTCACTCTGAATTGTAACACAGACTTGTATACTTTCTGTGAAACTTTGTGTATTGTGACAAGCTATAGAAATAAATGTGAATTGAATTGCTGTGACTCATTATTTCATCACTTACATAAACACTTTGAGATTTTATATTTTGTGTTTTAACTTTAATCTAATGGCATTTTCTGAAAATCATTCATTCACACTAAACAGACATTGTTAACAAACTCTTTTCCTGCTCTCGGAAAATGTAAAATGTTTTTATTTTTTTTTTGCTTGGGGGTCAGGGTGGTGTGTGTGTGTGTGTGTGTGTGTGTGTGTGTGTGTGTGCATTGTTCTCCACTCCTGTGAAAATCAAGGAGATTCCTGAGCTTCTCCAGGATTTATTGAAGAAAAACTGTTTTTAGAGTATGAAAGTATTTATTTTCTTGAGCTTTGTTTAAAACTGTTGTCACTGTTTTTGTGATTCAGCTCAAACTTATATGGTTTAAATGAGTGATATGTTAACTTTAAGCTAGTATGATTAGCATGTATCAAGGTCAATTGTTTAGCTATGAGGTTTTATCATGGCTGACAGGAACGGGGACAGTTGCAACAACTGTGATAATATAAATGATAATAAAAACATCAGTTTAAAAAAATGTTTTATGTGAAAATAGGCTAAATAAATAGTAATTGCCTTACAGATTGTTGCATTCTTCCTATGTCACTAAAAGCCTTCTGCATTTTATATCAGTTTGAATATTTGACATCTGCACCAAGGCTTGTACTACTTATCTAGACAAATCTATAATTGTCATTAATCAAAGCTGATGAATAAATAACTCTGTAATATTATTATAACTTATATTTTTGATAATAATCATTTTGCTAAAACTGACATATATTGTAATATATTGTATTTGTAACATGTTGCAACTGTCCCCGGGCAACATCTGACTCCTTACATTCAAATGCAAATTGTGAAAAATGTAGATTCTGTAATTATCTTTAAATGGTTTTGACTATTAACATGCAGATGTAAGTTTATTTTATAAACAATTGGTTTGTTGAATCCAAACCGTTTCTGAGTAACAGCCAAATGCTAAAAGTGTTGCAACTGTCCCCAGTCTCCCCAAAGCGTTCATGCATTGAGTCTGAAACACAGAAACATCAGAGATGGCAGAGAGACTTGCGTCCAGTTTTCAGACATTATTGCTTTAAAAAACAAAAACCTTCTGAGGTTTCACAGCTGAAACACAGACTGAGGAGACAGAACTCACATCACTGAACGGCAGATCAAACCATCATCTGATGTCTGAGCTTTATGATCAGGGGTCGGGAACCTTTTTTGACCAAAGAGCCATTTTTTCATTTTTGGTTAATGCATTTTTCCAAAAGAGCCACAGTAAAATAATTATATAATATTATTATTAAAGACGTGCTTTTTTTCAATAAAATTTCAACAGCATTAGGCTAAAAACAAACAAATATTTAGCAAAGTTTCAATATTAGTGAAGGGCTTTCACTGTGAGGTTGAGTTGTCAACTGATGAGCATAAATCCTCTCTGTCTGCATGAGAGAGAGAGAGAGAGAGAGAGAGAGAGAGAGAGAGAGAGAGAGAGAGAGAGAGAGAGAAAACACAGTACTTACATTTACTGTGTTTACGTGAATACTCGACTTGCCATTTTTATGTATTTCTGTATTTATTTGGCCGTTTAGGTGCGCAACCGAAGACAAAGGCTATGCTTTTCCGTGTTGCGCTCGGCGCGCGCACACAGCATCCTGCCAGTAGCCTAATTCCGTTCTCTTTCGCGACTTATCGCGCTTTTAATATTTCTTTTCAATATAAAGCACATCCTGCTCTTTTTTTCATTCCTTCAATTTTTGTTATTAATAAATTAAAACAGAATCTTTAACTGAAATCTGCGTGGATTATCAAAAATACGACCCATTTATCATGTGTCATACAGTGGCGCCTCCAGAAATTTTTCATAGGGGTGGCCAGATGGGGCCACTTAAAATCTTGGGGTGGCACACCAAAACTATAAACCATAATTTCAGAATTATATTCTACTGTTGTAGTAAACCGGCCTGTAGAAAACTATCAGAAAGACTTAAGGAAACTCCTACTGATATACTTTGGTTTATTGAGTTATATTTAATGTTACTAATGATATTAGTAGGGCCCTACTAATATATATTATATTATATATAATGATATATATTATATAGATATGATATATATAAGGACCCTCGCCCCGCGGCAAATTTCCAGATACTTACATAATTGTGATGAATTTAATCCTTTTTAAGTTATTATTTTGCAGTGTAAGATTACAGTTAAGACCTTTAAATATTTCATAAATGTATTATGAATTTTGAATAAACTTAATGAGTGTATAAATCAGCAGCAAAAAGCAATTCTTGAAAAAAATCTGCACAGTAATTTTATAAAATCTAAATATGTTAATAAAACAAATTACTATTAGTTCTCTTATAAAATTCAATCAGGCAATCATACATTTCACAATTTTATATTTATATATGAATGTCAAGAATTCAGAAGTGCATATATAGCCTAGCCTACACTACAAAGAAATAATATGCAATTAAATTATGCTTATTTTAAATGTATTGAGCAGGCTAGGTATAACAAAATATATTGGCTTTTAATAATATTTCAGTGCGCAAACCCATGATAACATGAAAAACAGAGCGCACACAGCGTGTATGCGCATCGCGGGTGCAGAATGATGTGCTCAAAGCAACATGGAGTCACAGTGTGCAGCGCTGCATAAGTGCGCATTTAAAAGTTCACGTCACAAAGCGAAGAAATGTCGAGCGCACAAATCCTAGTGCGATTTGTTCCTTTGTTTCACAGTTTTGAATGCCAGTTATTGTGCGTTTGATGCCGATTCATAGTCCTTGTGATGTGTGTGTGTGATCTAGCAAGCACACGGTAGTGAGTCGTTTAAAAACAGCAACAAACTCCAACAAAATAAAGTAATTTTATGCAAATCTACAGCCTTTTATCTACAGATAATGCATTATAATGTGAATATATCATATTGGAGAGAGTTTTACCGTGCATCCAAGAGGCGCGCGCGCTGTTTGAATATGAATAGAGAATGATTGACAGCCGCAGAGGAGGGAAAACGAGTTTCCGTATACTTTAATGATGTAAATAGACTTCTGTCCCTCACATTAAGCTATGGAATGACTTCAGATGACTTTGTCACCCAAACTGAAGTGAAAAAATCGGGAGGCGTCGAAAAGCGCGCTGTTTGCATCCCTGCTTGTCAAAACGTGGCAAAGACACATCAAAAAGCAGCTGAAACAGTATACTGTAA
Organism: Tiaroga cobitis; assembly: GCA_030578255.1. Taxonomy (NCBI): domain Eukaryota; kingdom Metazoa; phylum Chordata; class Actinopteri; order Cypriniformes; family Leuciscidae; genus Tiaroga; species Tiaroga cobitis. The sequence continues at coordinate 2,860,927 of CM060613.1, forward strand.
CCGTTTGGCACTTAACCCGTTTAATCCCACCGGTCACAATTGTGACCGCAGCTTTTTTCTTATTTCTGGAAGCTCTAAAAATGTTGGTATTGACTTTGGGCTAGAAATTCAACTTTTAAATGACAAAATAGATTGTCTTGATTAAAATCAATTAATGTCATGTGACTAGTGTGAAAGGTCACATGACCAGATCAGTTCACTTCCTGCTTGCACATCTAGAAGAAGATTTCTTTCTCAGACTACTACAAAAAGTAGTATATAAAACATCATAATTTACAGATGGAACTATCATATTTTGCACATATATTCTTTAAAGGGTCTACTACTGATACATTTTGAGAATTATACTCCTGCATATATATTTTGCTCGTAAGACTTGTAAATTTGTTTACGGTCACAATTGTGACCGGTAGTATAACACAGTGCTTCAATTGAAAACAGGTATTGGCTGGGATTGGCAGGTATTGGCAATCCTACACTGAATATGCCACATCTGTGAGGAGGATGGATGATCTTGGCAAAGGAGAAGTGCTCACTAACACAGATTTAGACAGATTTGTGAACAATATTTGTGAGAAATATGCCTTTTGTGTACATAGAAATGGTCTTAGATCTTTGAGTTCAGCTCATGAAAAATGGGGGCAAAAACAAAAGTAGGCTATTGCATTTATAATTTTGTTCAGTGTAGTTATCAGTATCCCAGAAACGCTCAATGTGTTGGACCTTCTTGACGTGCATGACCCCCTCTCCCCATACCCCCACCCCCACCCCCACACCAAATTGAAAGTGACTGTGATAGTGATGGCTCAGATAGGGAGTACCAGGGTGAAACGGCCCATTTGCCAGGTAGACTATTGAATGGCGATGCAGATGTGAACTGGAGGATTGGGCAGATGTTCATGAGAACCAATTGGTGTGCCCCACACATGACCACAAACAACCCTTTCTACAACGTACGGCCCATCTTCAGTGCACTGAAAGAGTGCACACACATCTCCATGAAACTGGCCTAGGACAGGGCCCAAGTGTAGACATGGTCTAGCCCATGGGGTCTAGCCGAACAAGCAGAAGTTCCTCCAGGGTGTAACTTTCTACATGACAACATTTTCACCTCACTAAGTCTTCTTCACGAAATGACAAAACGAGATATTGGATGTCTTGGAATGAGCTGTATCAATAGGTCTAATTGAATAATTTGAATGAATTCTGACTATGTTGTTTCCCACCGGTCACTATTGTGACCGAGTATAAAACCTAATATTTCACTAACTTAACCAACATAAAATCAAAAAAGGCATATTGTTTGAGTGTTAGGGAGGTCTAAGGAGTAATATGCATGTACTCAAGTTGCAAGAAAATATTTGGGATTAAACGGGTTAAAAAGCACGTCACGACACATAATTCCCCGTCTTCTTTTACTAAAGAATATTTTTGACTTATTTATAAAACGCATAACTGATGCTACTAAAATTTGTACTGGCCATTGGGGTGGCCAGTAGGGTGGCCAGGAGTCGGCCAGGGGTGGCCACGGCCACCCCTGGCCACCCCCTGGTGGCGCCATTGGTGTCATAAAGGGTTTCAGCGGCAAAAGTGAAAGTATTAAAGTTTACAGCCTTCTTTTACGTTTTTTGCTGCTTTTCGCCATTAGGCCTACCATAAACAAGCTGCAGCTGCTTGTATCCCAGTGCAGGAGCTGTAGGTTATCACAGAGACAAGTTGATTGCTCTGATGACTCGTAACACTCGCGAGCGCGACCAGCACTGAATACGCTCTTTTGCCGGTACAACATGAATATACTTATTATCATAAACGTTTAACTAACTTCGGTAGACTGTGCTACAAGGGAATTTTAACTGGCAGATTTTTCTGCAGAGAGCCGATCTGTATTGATGTGTCTTATTTTTTTGTTTCGCTCTTTTGTTGGTAAAGGGTGAGAGACCTCGCGAGCGAGCCACATGATTTTTGCCAAAGAGCCAGGTATGGCTCGCGAGCCATAGGTTCCCGACCGCTGTTTATGATGGTAAACTACGACTCTCGGCTGGACAATCAATCATGTAAAAGATTCTTTACTGTTGATTCTCAGAGGAGCTTCACAATGGGCCGTGAGTTAAAACACCTCGAAGAAACATCTAAAGTTTATTCTCACCAGAACATCAATCATTGCATACGGGCATCAGACTGGCATTGGTGAGAATAAAACTTTAGATGTTCCCTCGAGGTACTTTAACTGACGGCCCATTGTGAAGCTCAAATCAGTGGAGAATCTTTTACACTTCATATTCATGTCATTTTGTATCTGCAGTAAATGCATCTTGATTTAAGAATCTTTAGACTTTTTCACTGAGGAAGAGCAATTATTATTATTTATTTATTTATTTATTTTTGCTGTGTATAAAGAAGGTACAGTAAAGGTTATTTCCATATTCTAGTGGTTGGGAGCATACAGGTATTCAAGTTATGCCTATTTTTTTTTTTACATTAAAAAGTTATTGAAGCTTGTTTTCGCCACAAAAAAAAAAAAGATTTTAAAAATAATCTCACAATTCTGACTTTTTCTTAATTGCGTGATATAAACTTACAATTCTGAGAGAAAAAATAAGTACTTTTTCCCTCAGAATTGGACTTTATAACTCACACTTGCAGAACAAAAGGTCAGAATTGCGAGTTATAAAGTCCGAATTGCGAGTTATAAAGTCAGAATTGCGAGTTATCGAGTCAGAATTGCGAGTTATAGAGTCAGAATTGCGAGTTATAAAGTCAGAATTGCGAGTTATAAAGTCAGAATAGCGAGATATAAAGTCAGAATTGCGAGTTATAAAGTCAGAATAGCGAGATATAAAGTCAGAATTGTGAGTTATAAAGTCAGAATAGCGAGATATAAAGTCAGAATTGCGAGTTATAGAGTCCGAATTGCGAGTTATAAAGTCAGAATAGCGAGATATAAAGTCAGAATTGCGAGTTATAAAGTCAGAATAGCGAGATATAAAGTCAGAATTGTGAGTTATAAAGTCAGAATAGCGAGATATAAAGTCAGAATTGCGAGTTATAAAGTCAGAATAGCGAGATATAAAGTCAGAATTGTGAGTTATAAAGTCAGAATAGCGAGATATAAAGTCAGAATTGTGAGTTATAAAGTCAGAATAGCGAGATATAAAGTCAGAATTGCGAGTTATAGAGTCCGAATTGTGAGTTATAAAGTCAGAATTGCGAGTTATAAAGTCCGAATTGTGAGTTATAGAGTCAGAATTGTGAGTTATAAAGTCCGAATTGCGAGTTATAAAGTAGTTTAATCAGAATTGCCGAATATAAACTCACACCTGTGAGAGAAAAAGTCAGAATTGTGAGTTTGCAATTCTGACTTTTATAACTCGCGATTATGAGGAGAAAAAACTCAGAAATGTGAGATTAAAAAGTCGCAAAATTTCTCTTTTAAATTATTTTCTTCCGTGGCAGAAACAAGCTTCCATAAAAAGTAATGGAAAACGTGTTGTTTTAACCCATGTTTGGGCCAAGTATGGACAAACCCAACAGTTGGTTAAATTTGTTTTGTAATGAAATTTCAAACCCAGCGGCTGTGTTTTATCAATATTTGACCCAGCGTGGCTTGAAACAACCCAGCATTTTTTTCAGAGTGCATGAGTTTAACGTGTTTATTAGGTCATTCTTTGTGGCAATTTCGCATGCTAATAAGCAACTAGGCTAATAAGTAAGGCTAATAGTGAGAATTGGATCCTAAGCGTTACCAAAAGTGTTTGCAGATCTGTGACCGGAACATATGGATGAGCCATTCGCCCTCTCTTGTTCTGAAGTCGTAAACAGTCCCGCTGAGTCATGAATGTGAATGGGTTATTATGGTTATTGACTGCAACACAAGTGGAAGATGGATTTCACAGGTTTCGCCTTTTGTTATTTGTACGTGTCCCTGGGGAGAGACGAACTCCAGCACCGACCATCACACACACACGGGTCTCAGTCTCTTTAAAAGCTGCATGGGCAGAAAGCCAGAACACACACTCAACACTGGACCTCTGAGCTTTCAGCAGTTTCTCCGCGATTATCCTCAGCGCTCAAGATGGAAGGCAATGTTAATGGTAAGTTAAATAGCCTACAATTTAAAAGTACTATGTCTTTAGATAACAGTTCTTATGCATGTTTATGAAAGACCTTTTTAAGACCAAGTAAATGAAACCTACGGAATAAATTAAAGGGAACTCAATGCATCACGTTCTCTAATGAAACACGATAAGAAACACTATTAGCAACACTTCAGTCTTGTAAAGTAGGCTTACGACTTAAAACGCACAAAAATGCTGGGTTGTTTCAACCCATGTTTGGGTCAAATATGGACGAACCCAATTTTTAAACCAACGGTTGGGTTTGTCCATGTTTTACCCAACATGGGTTGAAACAAATATTTTGAAATGACTTTTTATGGAAGCTTGTTTCTGCCACGGAATAACACAATTTAAAGGCACACTGTGGAACTTTTCAACCTTTATAATATATATCCAAAACCCATTGAGATGGTACATCGACTTACAATAGGTTGAATGACACGTCTGCCGTAGCCTGAAGGTGTCTGTATCGCTTTTACTAGCACTATGTAACTTCGGGTTGCGGGTAGGCCCCCGAGCACAAAAAGAACTACAAAATTCGACCGGTTTACGGCATACGTCACTTTCTAACGTGAGAGCTCAACTCGCATTTGATTGCCGTCTGCTTGTTGTCGTCATGGCTGAACCAACAGTTACTCGGAAGAAGGCAAAGATTTTGTAAGAGGACACAAAAAAAAAAGAAAAAGGGAGAGTGATAAACTAAGAGCCAGGACGAGGATCAACATTGGTCCTGCGTTCGCTCGCTGGCTAGAGGAGGAGGAGGGGTGCCCGACCGATGCTGACCTGGCCGTCATGCTTTTGGACCAACTTAGTAAGTTTAATATATATCGCTTGCACAATATCTCTATTTTTTGGAATTTGTTGTCTGTCTGGCCCAATACAAATAAAACATCTCCAGGTAACTAGCAGCATTCGTTTCATTCATTTGTTAAATAAGAGGCGATCTAGCGCTGAAATGTGTTGTCTTCACTCGGACGCGCGCTTCAATCCGTTGCGGAGATTCTATTCCGGTGAAATCACAAATCAAAATGCACACAAACGTGTCCCTGCTTCTCTGGGTTCTAATCCGCACTCGTATAGTTTTTTTTCCCCTCATCAAAACCGATAATGTTCATCAGTGATAAAGTATATCAAGATTCTGATAAACCACTGATAAACATTATCGGTGTGGATTAAGGAGTGCGGATTAGAACCCAGAACCTCCGACACGCTTGGCAAAAATTCTGTCACTGGACCATTACAGTACACACGCAACACAGGCGGACCTATGTATTTATTCATGTAAAAACTCACGATACTAACATAGGCTATATTAGATCTCATTGTACGACCAATTAAACTCAAAGTACTACCATCACATTTTTGGTCGGACATCACATCTTTGTATACATTTTTATTTATTTACATCAGTAAGCTACAGGACATCGTCTTTCAAAACATGACCTGTGCGAAAGAGAAAAAAGAATGAATGCGATTGTACCCAGCACTTTTGAAAATGCCCTTCCGAATGCGTCTCTGTCCCCAGCACATTTCAAACCAAACTGACGCCCATGGATATAAGTCACAACATACTGCCGTTATTTTTTTTGCATTCAACTCATATTTGTATGTGTGTAAAAGGACAAACAAACACGGCAGTATGTTGTTGTGAGTTACATCAGTTTTGTTACACGATTTTTCGACTACGCGATTTCATCTCCAACCAGTGGCGGCTCCAGACAATTTTGATTGGGGGGGCAATGGGGGGTCCTGGTTATTTCAAGGGGGGTCTCATGAAAACCAACAAAAAATGCAGTGGACACGGCTAATAACTGCATATTGCTGCTACTTAACAACAAAAACAACACAGCATATCAACTACTTTGTTTTTAATTAATTAATCAATTGCGGTTTGCAAACAATATGCTCGAACTTTAATTGCCATAGCCACACCCATGACAGAAAACATATTTACAAAATAGTATCCTCCTCATCCTCCAATTCCTCGGTGTCCTCTGTTTCAGTCTTTACTAAGAAATCCTATGAAAAATTATTTACAAAATCTTCTGCAGGACAGTTCAATTCTTTACAATAATATAATATATTATGCAAGAAAATTAAGCTGTTACACTGAGATAGTTTAGGAAAACCATAAAGTGTTTTTGTACAGTCAATTAATTGTACAGGCAACATTAAACCATCAAAGTTAAATGTTTGTTTATAGCTTATGAATTTCCTAGCCTATATTTTCTTTAGCAGGGGGTTTCCAACTTTTTAATGGCAATGAGCCCTAAACAATACCCTTGTGAGATTCTTTATTTAGGCTTATAATATAATAAAATATATGCCAAATATAATATAAAAAAATGAATTGGAAGTATTTGAAGTGATATAATATATCAGTTTAAATGCTTCAATTTGTTTTCATATTATATTATAATAATATGAAAACAAAACTGAAGCATTTACTGCAAATAGCTAGATCTAATAGCTAAATATTTTCAAGAAAAGTGAATATGTGAACTCTTTTATAGTAGCCTAATCTAACCATGCCTGAAACTATTTAAATCTATGTAAACTAATGATGTATTTTGAGCTTGCACGCGGGTGTGTGTGTAATTGTTACCGTTCTGTGTCCATCATCCTTTATTTCCACCACTTTAAATCAAACCACTCTTCGTTAAAACATTATGATGTGATTTTATTTCACATGTCTATGCGTTTCTCGTTGCCTCTCGTATTGAGCGATTTGGTCCGCACACGCGCTCACATCGTTCTCTTTCTATGAGACCTGTAAACTGCACTCACCAGTTTGAGCACTGCAATTATTTCTCACATAGGCCTACAATCAAATGGATTTCCCCACACATTTCGCGTCAGTCCTCTGCGTGGCATATTATTCTTTTCTGCGCGGCCGCGGCATCAGAAGTGCACGACCGCGCACGCGCGCAGCTTAGAGGGAACGTGATTCTTATGTTTATATATTTTGTATGTCGAATAAATTATTAATTATTATTGTTCTGCGTAGTTTGAAGATAAACATTTTTAAATATTTATCCCGGATATATATTTTTTAATCAGGAAGGGGGTGGGGGGTCAAATGGGGGGTCAAAGCATTTTTTGGGAGGGTCTTGAGACCCCCCAAGACCCCCCCTGGCGCCGCCGCTGTCTCCAACCCTGATAAAACACACCTGACTTTAATTTTAAAGAGATCCTGAAGACGTTATAATGGTTTGCTTCAGGTGTGTGTGATTAGGGTTGGAGATGTACTGTGCAGGACAGACGATCGACAGGAGCAGGATCGGGCACCCCTTGTCTATGCGACTTACCTGATCACATTGTTTTCTGTGTACTTTTGTTCAATTTATTTTCTTTATATAATTTATATTATTAATCTTATATTTATATAATTATTTTGTTCAATAGTGAATCGATTATCTTTCTTCAACCAACAAGTCAGCACACACATAGGCCCTGTCCCAATATCCGCACTTGCGCCCTTGTGCCCCTCAATGCGCGTTCTCGCTAAGGGGTGCAAGACCGTAGGGTGTCCCGATCCTCTAATAGTGTTCTCCAGGGGTGATCATAAGGGCACTTAATGCACCCCTTTCGCAAGTGCGCATCACACCTCACTTTGCTGTGGGATATTACCCAGAATCCTTGTAGTGTTGTGACGTTCCGAACAGCTAACCAATGGGGGAGAAACTCCGAAGATAAAGGAAGCCGGGTGTTTTTCAAGGCCGCGAAATTTAAAAATATTAGTGTTATTGTGTCACGAAATGTAGTTTTAAGAGTTTTTCAGTCGAGAATATAGTTGTTTAAAGATAGCGCCTATTTAAAAATTTGATCGGACTTTTTCGGAGTTCCATGGATCAGCGGGCGCACAGCGCTCATATACCCCGCCTGGAACAGCCTTACCTCGGCTAGTCATTCTGACGTTTCCCGCGGGCTCTGTGTCTAGTGGTTAAACATGAGCTATAAATCGGCTTGTGTATATCTAACGGGCGATCTTTGGTCTCATTAATGTATGATTTGTTCCCTGGCAAATCGTTTTGACTGAGGGCAAAGTGAAGTTTCATAACTTTATATATTTATGCTATTTAACTGTAACGTTGTAACGTTAGCCTGGTGACTTATGTTTGACTGAATCTTTTAACTTGCTTTATTTCTTGACTTATATAGATTCTTATACTTTTTAGGCTACTTATAATTTAATATTGGCCATTATTGATCAATAAAACTGAAATTTAACAAAAAGAGACAGGGCTGTGTCATTTTATTTCATATAGCCTATGTAAGACTTTTAATATATAGCCTTAGCCTATATGTAATATATCACCAACACGTCATGTATTTTTTCATGTATGGGATGGGAAGAATTTCATATATCAATTTCCATAATAACATAATTAGGGCCCAAGCCTTGAAAAGGCGAAGGCCCTATTGTTTTCCTAAGGATTATTATTAGGGCCCAAGCCTTGAAAAGGCGAAGGCCCTATTGTTTTCCTAAGGATTATTATTTATTATTAGGGCCCAAGCCTTGAAAAGGCGAAGGCCCTATTGTTTTCCTTAGGATTATTATTAGGGCCCAAGCCTTGAAAAGGCGAAGGCCCTATTGTTTTCCTTAGGATTATTAGGGCCCAAGCCTTGAAAAGGCGAAGGCCCTATTGTTTTCCTAAGGATTATTATTTATTATTATTAGGGCCCAAGCCTTGAAAAGGCGAAGGCCCTATTGTTTTCCTAAGGATTATTATTTATTATTATTATTATTATTATTATTATTATTATTATTATTATTATTTTACTACCTTTTGGGCACTTTTGGGGGCCTTAACGTGCTCGAAAACTCTTGAAACTTTGCACACATCTCAGAACCCGCGGCCATCAGGGCCGGGCTGAAGCTGGTACCCGGGCGTGGCAGGGGGGCTCGACAGCGCCCCCTGGAACGGGGTTTGAACACTTGGTCCATAAATCAAACACGCTTGCATGTAATAATATGAAACTCAGTACACATATAGATCTCATCGGTTCATATATACTTCATGCTCTTACTTTTTACCCCAGCCCAACAGGAAGTCGGCTATTAAGGGTTGTTTGGAAAACACATGCAATGGAATGTGAAATACTCCTCCTAGAGAATTCAAACACACGGCACGAAACTCGGTCAGCATGAAGTCAAGACACTGAGGATGAAAAATTGCCAGGGGATTTTTGATATCTCGAACGGTTTGGCCGTGGCGAGTAAACGAAATTATGGCGAGAAACGTGAAACAGGAAGTGTGTTATAACTACTGCATACATTAACTAATCTTGATGAAACTTCAGCAGTGTGTTCGTTGTAAGAGCCCGATCACATGGATGTGACTATTGTGAGTCAAAGTTATAGCGCCACCAACTGGAAGCAGGAAGTGTGTCACTTTCAAAATGCTTTTAAATCACCCTCTTATTTTTACCCGATTTGCTTCAAACTTCATGTGCATAATGTAGACACACGCCAGATGTAGACCTGTGAAAGGATTATTGATATCTTAGATACTGTTGCCATGGCAATGCATCAAACATTAATATTCCTTTTTTTAAGCTTTTTCATGCTTTTTTATGCTTTCGGGCACTTTTGGGGTTCTTAACGTGCTCGAAAACTCTTGAAACTTTGCACACGGGACAAAACCCGCGGCCATCAGGGCCAGGCTGAAGCTGGTACCCGGGCGTGGCAGGGGGGCTCGACAGCGCCCCCTTGAACGGGTCAGACAATTTGGTCCATATATCCAACACGCTTTACCCTATTTGCTTCAAACTTGATGTGTATAATGTAGACACAAGCCAGATGTAGACCTGTGAAAGGATTGTTGATATCTTAGATGCTGTTGCCGTGACAACGCATCAAACTTTAATATTCTTTTTGGATACTTTTGAGATTCTTAGCGCACTTTTGGGGCCCTTAACGTGCTCAAAAACTCTTGAAACTTTGCACACGGGTCAGAAACCGCGGCCATCAGGGCCGGGCTGAAGCTGGTACCCGGGCGTGGCAGGGGGGCTCGACAGCGCCCCCTGGAATGGGGTCCGAAAACTTGGTCCATAAATCAAACAGGCTTTACCCGATTTGCTTCAAACTTGATGTGTATAATGTAGACACACGCCAGATTTAGACTTGTGAAAGGATTGTTGATATCTTAGATGCTGTTGCCGTGACAACGCATCAAACTTTAATATTCTTTTTGGATACTTTTGAGACTCTCAGCGCACTTTGGGGGCCCTTAACGTGCTCAAAAACTCTTGAAACTTTGCACACGGGTCAGAACCCGTGGCCATCAGGGCCGGGCTGAAGCTGGTACCCGGGCGTGGCAGGGGGGCTCGACAGTGCCCCCTGGAACGGGGTCCGAAAACTTGGTCCATAAATCAAACACGCTTGAATGTAATAATATGAAACTCGGTACACATATAGATCTCATCGATTCATATATCCTTTGTACTTTTACTTTTTACCCCAGCCCAACAGGAAGTCGGCTATTATGGTTTGTTTGAAAGCGTATGCCCCTGGAATTCGATATACTCCTCCTAGAGAATTCAACCAATCGCAACGAAACTCGGTCAGCATGATGTCAAGACATTGAGGATGAAAAATTGCCAGGGGATTTCTGATATCTCGAACGGTTTGGCCGTGACGAGGAAACGAATTTATGGCGAATAATGGAAACAGGAAGTGTGTTATAACTTCTGCATACATTAACTGATCTTGATGAAACTTCAACAGTGTGTTCGCTGTAAGAGGCCGATCACATGGATGTGACTATTGTGAGTCAAAGTTATAGCGCCACCAACTGGCAGCAGGAAGTGTGTCACTTTCAAAATACTTTGAAATCACCCTCTTATTTTTACCCGATTTGCTTCAAACTTGATGTGTATAATGTAAATACACGGCAGATGTAGACCTGTGAAAGGATTATTGATATCTTAGATACTGTTGCCATGGCAACGCATCAAACTTTAATATTCTTTTTGGATGCTTTTGAGACTCTTAGCATGCCTGAAATTGCTTAAAATTGCATGAAACTTGACAGACAGATCACATTTATTAGCCAGTAGACATGTGCAAAGTTTCAGAAACGGGCGTAGTGCAGGGGCTCAGTAGCGCCACCTTTTGTGACAAAAGTGTGTGTGTGTGTGTGGGGGGGGGGGGGGTTAGTTTCATCTACAGTTACAAAACTTTTTCAACTTGATGAAAATACATTAAAGATGCTAAATTGTGAACGGATATTGAATATCTCAAACGTTTTTTCTATGGCGAGGGATTATGTCAAAAAAAGAATCAGGAAATGTCTCATATCTTTCTAAAATGTAATTATACACCATTTATTTTTCTATAAAATTATACTAATATTAGAACTAAACCCATTGTATTCCTTTTTTTCAATTTAAGATTTATGTTTAAGTTTAAAAACAGCCAGAATGGTTGTTTAGCCAAAAAAATAAAAAAATACAAATCATTCATAGTGCTTTACTGCCCTCTTGTGTTCAAAATCAGGTAGGCCAATTGATGCTACTATGGGAATATTTTCCCACCGTGACTCCGCTGGGGGCTTTAAAATCGCTAACTTGAAAGCGAAAGTAACGGACGTCTCCACAAGACGTGCAGCTGTAAGCATTTTCGTTTCATTTTAAAAGAAGCCCCATTTCGGGGGCGGATTTCTTGAATGTATTTTACAAAATCACAATGTTGTGTTTGATTGCGAGTATCCAAAAATAAGTAAACACTTTGCAGTTTGAATGATCTTCTTGAATAAAATGACGGAGTAGCCAATGTTTCCACTGTTCGATCGCGGACGTCCACACGGACATTGATAATGGTGGCGCGTGCAGAGCGCTCGAGGGAATTCCTATATGGAAGTAGGAATGAACTAAAAAACGTTCACTCTGTTCTGCTCGCTCATCGTCGTGGACGCGCAGCGTTATGAATGCCCGTGTGATGCAGCATAACACAGCAGAGAGAGACGCTCACTCTCGACTCGTGATTAATGAAATTCGAATGAATTTCTATGGAAGTAGAAATGAAAAAACGTTCGCTCTGTTTTGCTTGCTCGTCGCCATGGACGCGCACCATTATGAATGTCAGTGCAGCCGCATACTTTTTAGTGTCACTTTAAAATTAGCGCCATATCGGGGGCGATTGCTTCCGGTTTTCAGGGAAAACACAACAACAAAAGAGTAAATGACAGATTCGCTTAAATAGGCACTTTTACACAAAATATTCCGTCATCATTTTTTTCAGTCAGCTCTTCACTCTCGTGATTAATGAATTTTGACTCCTGTTGCTGATCTTTGCTGCAACTTTCGTTTTGCTCACAATTTAGTAAGCAAACACGTTCAAGTTATAATTGAAGTGACTAAATGATTTTATTATACACACACACATCAAATTGACGGTGGTATATTTAAATCTGCATATTGTAATGCAAGGCACCCCTAGTCTAGTCTTATTAAATGTATGCTTCATCTTTCATTTTCAATTTGTAAATTTGATCAATATATTCAATTATTTAGAATAATAAGACACTATATAGCTGTCCAGAGTGCGCCCCCCACTGAATCTCAAGATGGAAAGCACTGCGTTCGTACTTCGTACTTTTCGTGAACGTATGAGGAGATGACACCTTCGAACACGAATACAGGCTACTATAAACCAGTCCCCAGGCCGAATGTGCGCGAGCACCTGTTTTATCGTGATCATTTTGAACGCGCGTTTATCAAGTCTTATGCCACTCGGTACCAATTGAAGATACTCTGTTTACCGCTATGAAGGTATTTTGTCATATCTAATGTACTATTAATAATTCCACCAGAATGCAACCAAAGCAGTAATTGTAAATCATATTTTTTTTTTCATCCACATGCAGGCGCCCCTGCATGTGGATATTGTTTTTCTCTATATAAACATGAAACAATATAAACACGATAATCATATGCTGACTCGAGTGTGTGTACGTTCTGTACGATATCTGGCGCAACCGCTTTATTAGGCGTTTTTTTCCCGTTCGCGCTGCTTGAGCATTCTTTTATTAATGCTTTTATTTTTTATATTTTTTGTTTACACATAGGCCTAATGTTTAATGTTTTCAACTAAAAGAAATGGTGACAAAAACGTAAAAAAAAAAAAAAACTTAAAAAATAACATCTTTTTCGTTAAATGTCATTTAAATAAACGAATATTTGATTTTTATGAGCCCGAATATTCGAATGCAATATTTTTGAAAAATGCCCATCCCTAATTAACATACAGACTTCCAGTGTTGGGAAGGATACTTTCAAAACATATTTCGTTGCAGAATACATGACTGGCAAAACCAGCAAAAGTAATGATTATGAATATGTAAAATATAGCAAGGAGATATTTTAATTGTTTATTAATAAATAAGTGTTTTCTTTGTCATTGTCGGCTAAGATGAAGTTGACGATGCTGACTCGCGATCTTCAGTAGCCTAGTGAACGCGCCAGAGAGAAATGCACATTTCATAAGGATTACATAAGCAGAGAGCAGTCTGTAGTCTGTTTTCTTTCGTTTTGAATTGTTCAGTTTAAAAGTAGACATGTGAGGCAAGTAGGCTACTTTATATGCTGAGTTTCGGTTCATTTATGAGACGAGCTCCAGTTCACGCGCCGGCGTGATTATCTCATTATTAATGTTTCGTGATTATCTCTATATTGTCTGCTATATTTACTTCTTATTGATTAAATACAGGCAATTGGTTGATGAAACATTGATTAAAATTAAGATACAATTAATACAAAACGAAATTCACTTCAAAGAAAGGTTTTGTGCTTTGTTTTGTGCTTTCTGTTTGATGTCTTTGTGAAAGTTTTAAAGCATCTTTTAGTGCCGCTTTCAGAGCGCTCACGTCCGTAACGGAGAACACGTCTGTAACATTGTTTTTCCTCATAAATGCGAACACGAAAAATAAAATAAAATGAATATTTTTTGTTATGTGGAGACAGAGACAACCCTTCATCCGGTGGGTAGTATTAATTTTGGTTTGCGCAGTGTAATTCACAGAATTACTAAAACATATTTGCCACCTAAGTTAAAGATTGTTTTGTGTCACGCATGTTTATTTCGGCGTGTGTTTCATCCAAATTGCGATCGCATCGCGGGGGCCGGATTGAAGCGCTATGCGGGCCGGATCCGGCCCCGGCCCCCGGGCCGTATATTGCCCATGTATGTCCTATGACATTAAAAATGATTCTAAATTTAAATGATCTCATATATGTGGCTATTGTGATTCACGATCATAGTCCCTGTCCAAAATGGTACAGTTCATATCAATTTTCGGTCTTGTGTACTTATTTCATGTGTCCGTTAAATCCATGGGACCGTAGGGCGACAGTGAAAGCGGGGTTACGTTTTTGCACGTCGTGCACAGTAACCCTTAAGGCACCGGGGTGGCAGTGCCACCGGCTTGTTTATATATATATATATATATATATATATATATATATATATATATATATATAAATATAGCTGCGAGCAGCGATGAAGGGCCAAAGCCGGCGGAACCGCCACTCCGGCACCGGGGTTGCGGTGCCACCGGCTTGGGCCCGCAATCGCTGCTCGCAGCTATATTTATTATTATTTTACTACCTTTTGGGCACTTTTGGGGGCCTTAACGTGCTCGAAAACTCTTGAAACTTTGCACACATCTCAGAACCCGCGGCCATCAGGGCCGGGCTGAAGCTGGTACCCGGGCGTGGCAGGGGGGCTCGACAGCGCCCCCTGGAACGGGGTTTGAACACTTGGTCCATAAATCAAACACGCTTGCATGTAATAATATGAAACTCAGTACACATATAGATCTCATCGGTTCATATATACTTCATGCTCTTACTTTTTACCCCAGCCCAACAGGAAGTCGGCTATTAAGGGTTGTTTGGAAAACACATGCAATGGAATGTGAAATACTCCTCCTAGAGAATTCAAACACACGGCACGAAACTCGGTCAGCATGAAGTCAAGACACTGAGGATGAAAAATTGCCAGGGGATTTTTGATATCTCGAACGGTTTGGCCGTGGCGAGTAAACGAAATTATGGCGAGAAACGTGAAACAGGAAGTGTGTTATAACTACTGCATACATTAACTAATCTCGATGAAACTTCAGCAGTGTGTTCGTTGTAAGAGCCCGATCACATGGATGTGACTATTGTGAGTCAAAGTTATAGCGCCACCAACTGGAAGCAGGAAGTGTGTCACTTTCAAAATGCTTTTAAATCACCCTCTTATTTTTACCCGATTTGCTTCAAACTTCATGTGCATAATGTAGACACACGCCAGATGTAGACCTGTGAAAGGATTATTGATATCTTAGATACTGTTGCCATGGCAATGCATCAAACATTAATATTCCTTTTTTTAAGCTTTTTCATGCTTTTTTATGCTTTCGGGCACTTTTGGGGTTCTTAACGTGCTCGAAAACTCTTGAAACTTTGCACACGGGACAAAACCCGCGGCCATCAGGGCCAGGCTGAAGCTGGTACCCGGGCGTGGCAGGGGGGCTCGACAGCGCCCCCTTGAACGGGTCAGACAATTTGGTCCATATATCCAACACGCTTTACCCTATTTGCTTCAAACTTGATGTGTATAATGTAGACACAAGCCAGATGTAGACCTGTGAAAGGATTGTTGATATCTTAGATGCTGTTGCCGTGACAACGCATCAAACTTTAATATTCTTTTTGGATACTTTTGAGATTCTTAGCGCACTTTTGGGGCCCTTAACATGCTCAAAAACTCTTGAAACTTTGCACACGGGTCAGAAACCGTGGCCATCAGGGCCGGGCTGAAGCTGGTACCCGGGCGTGGCAGGGGGGCTCGACAGCGCCCCCTGGAATGGGGTCCGAAAACTTGGTCCATAAATCAAACAGGCTTTACCCGATTTGCTTCAAACTTGATGTGTATAATGTAGACACACGCCAGATTTAGACCTGTGAAAGGATTGTTGATATCTTAGATGCTGTTGCCGTGACAACGCATCAAACTTTAATATTCTTTTTGGATACTTTTGAGACTCTCAGCGCACTTTGGGGGCCCTTAACGTGCTCAAAAACTCTTGAAACTTTGCACACGGGTCAGAACCCGTGGCCATCAGGGCCGGGCTGAAGATGGTACCCGGGCGTGGCAGGGGGGCTCGACAGTGCCCCCTGGAACGGGGTCCGAAAACTTGGTCCATAAATCAAACACGCTTGAATGTAATAATATGAAACTCGGTACACATATAGATCTCATCGATTCATATATCCTTTGTACTTTTACTTTTTACCCCAGCCCAACAGGAAGTCGGCTATTATGGTTTGTTTGGAAGCGTATGCCCCTGGAATTCGATATACTCCTCCTAGAGAATTCAACCAATCGCCACGAAACTCGGTCAGCATGAAGTCAAGACATTGAGCATGAAAAATTGCCAGGGGATTTTTGATATCTCGAACGGTTTGGCCGTGGCGAGGAAACGAATTTATGGCGAGAAACGTGAAACAGGAAGTGTGTTATAACTTCAGCATACAGTAACTGATCTTGATGAAACTTTAGCAGTGTGTTCGCTGTAAGAGGCCGATCACATGGATGTGACTATTGTGAGTCAAAGTTATAGCGCCACCAACTGGCAGCAGGAAGTGTGTAACTTTCAAAATGCTTTTAAATCACCCTCTTATTTTTACCCGATTTGCTTCAAACTTTATGTGTATAATGTAGACACACGCCAGATGTAGACCTGTGAAAGGATTATTGATATCTTAGATACTGTTGCCGTGACAACGCATCAAACTTTAATATTCTTTTTGGATGCTTTTGAGACTCTTAGCATGCCTGAAATTGCTTAAAATTGCATGAAACTTGACAGACAGATCACATTTATTAGCCAGTAGACATGTGCAAAGTTTCAGAAACGGGCGTGGTGCAGGGGCTCAGTAGCGCCACCTTTTGTGACAAAAGTGTGTGTGTGGGGGGGGGTTAGTTTCATCTACAGTTACAAAACTTTTTCAACTTGATGAAAATACTTTAAAGATGCTAAATTGTGAACGGATATTGAATATCTCAAACGGTTTTGCTATGGCGAGGGATTATGTCAAAAAAAGAATCAGGAAATGTCTCATATCTTTCTAAAATGTAATTATACACCATTTATTTTTCTATAAAATTATACTAATATTAGAACTAAACCCATTGTCTTCCTTTTTTTCAATTTAAGATTTATGTTTAAGTTTAAAAACAGCCAGAATGGTTGTTTAGCCAAAAAAATAAAAAAAAATAAAATCATTCATAGTGCTTTACTGCCCTCTTGTGTTCAAAATCAGGTAGGCCAATTGATGCTACTATGGGAATATTTTCCCACCGTGACTCCGCTGGGGGCTTTAAAATCGCTAACTTGAAAGCGAAAGTAACGGACGTCTCCACAAGACGTGCAGCTGTGAGCATTTTCGTTTCATTTTAAAAGAAGCCCCATTTCGGGGGCGGATTTCTTGAATGTATTTTACAAAATCACAATGTTGTGTTTGATTGCGAGTATCCAAAAATTAGTAAACACTTTGCAGTTTGAATGATCTTCTTGAATAAAATGACGGAGTAGCCAATGTTTCCACTGTTCGATCGCGGACGTCCACACGGACATTGATAATGGTGGCGCGTGCAGAGCGCGTGCTTGAATTGTGAGTTCAATAGTCTATTATTTTTCACGGAAAACACAACAACAAAAGAGTATAATGATAGATTCGCTTAAATAGGCGCTTTTACATAAAATAGCCTATTCCGTCATCATCTTTTCAGTCAGCTCTTCACTCTCGTGATTAATGAAATTTGACTCCTGTTGCTGATATTTGCTGCAACTTTCGTTCAGCTCACAATTTAGTAAGCAAACACGCTTCAAATGTGTTTATTTTATTTTTGTGTATATATATGTGTGTATATATATATATATATATTAT
Organism: Tiaroga cobitis; assembly: GCA_030578255.1. NCBI lineage: Eukaryota > Metazoa > Chordata > Actinopteri > Cypriniformes > Leuciscidae > Tiaroga > Tiaroga cobitis. Next base: position 2,878,983 of record CM060613.1, read on the forward strand.
ATATATATATATATATATAGCTTATGTTTCAAATATGAGTTAATTAACAATCGTTGGAAAGAATGATACTTTTAAACATATCACTAAACCGTCATTAGGTGTCGCCAGGCGACCGTCTTAATGAGCGAGTCATTGATTCATTCGTTCAAACGATTCGTTCGAACGGCTGAGTCATTCATGAATGAGACAGATTATGGATTGGTCGTTGAATCTTTGAGTCAACCGATTTGTTCAAAATGCTGAATCATTCAGTAATGAGAACGCGTTGCTGTGAGATGCTCGATGGTTCTGCTGTGATCTTTGTCGAACTATTTTCGCTGCTGAAACAGAAAAAAAGTCAATATTGCATCTAAAATGTAAGTGATTTGACGTGTGTGTGTGTGTGTGTGTGTGTGTGTGTGTGATTGTGTCTGTTACAGTGATTGTTTAACCCTTGTTAAAGTTTAGGCTTTGTATTTTTGGATATATATCTTTTTATATATAAAAAAATTGCATACAACCCATATATTTTAAATGTATTGTTTGCTTTAAATTACATTGAGATTTGTATGTTTGGTAATTGAACCTGAATGAATTTTAAATGAATGTGCGATATTTCAGATCATATTTTTGTTTTCCTTAAAATTTGAACTAACACTAACTTTACTCTCATCTGAATGATAGATTATTTATTTATGTCTAAAATAAAAGCACATTTGATTTTTCTTTTTTAATCAATGTAGAATGTGTAACTGAAAAAATAAACAGATTAGGGCTCTGTTCGAGAACAAGAAATGAAAACCAATGCAATATGATGAATGTCCAAAAGATTTTTTTGCTTTTAAACTATGTGTGTCTGTGTGTGTGTGTGTGTGTGTGTGTGTGTGTGTGTGTAAGAGATTTTGGTTGGGTGACAGTTGTAGTTTACAGTTTGACAAAAGCACAATGTTGTGTTTTATTGCGATTGTACACAAATATAAGTAAACACTTTGTAGTTTGAATAATGTCCTGTATGAACAAAAGGACGGAGTATGTTTTTATGTCTACATTGTTCAATCACGCCTCACACACACACACACACACACAAAAACTATTTTTCTAATCAGATCAGGCAAATATTCTGTCTTGGCACACTTCATATAACTTTCAAACTTGTGTACTTATTTCATGTTTCCATTAAGTCCATGAGACCGTAGGGTGTCTCATTTTTCATTTTAGGTTTCAGAAGGTTGCTCACGCATACTTTGTGGTTGATATGTGCCCTCAATGCACACTTTTGCAGAGCCCACACTGATGCAAGCTCTACAGCACACATCTTCTCAAAGGTCAAAGCGGGGTTACGTTATTGCCCGTCACGCACAGTAACCCTAAAGGCACCGGGGTGGCGGTGCCACCGGCTTGTTTATATATATATATATATATATATATATATATATATATATATATATATAAACAAGCCGGTGGCACCGCCACCCCGGTGTGCAAAAGTGTGCATATAAATATAGCTGCGAGCAGCGATGAAGGGCCAAAGCCGGCGGCACCGCCACTCCGGTGCCTTTAGGTAATTAAAGGCACCGGGGTTGCGGTGCCACCGGCTTGGGCCCGTAATCGCTGCTCGCAGCTATATTTATTTATTATTATTATTATTTTACTACCTTTTGGGCACTTTTGGGGGCCTTAACGTGCTCGAAAACTCTTGAAACTTTGCACACATCTCAGAACCCGCGGCCATCAGGGCCGGCCTGAAGCTGGTACCCGGGCGTGGCAGGGGGGCTCGACAGCGCCCCCTGGAACGGGGTTTGAACACTTGGTCCATAAATCAAACACGCTTGCATGTAATAATATGAAACTCAGTACACATATAGATCTCATCGGTTCATATATACTTCATGCTCTTACTTTTTACCCCAGCCCAACAGGAAGTCGGCTATTAAGGGTTGTTTGGAAAACACATGCAATGGAATGTGAAATACTCCTCCTAGAGAATTCAAACACACGGCACGAAACTCGGTCAGCATGAAGTCAAGACACTGAGGATGAAAAATTGCCAGGGGATTTTTGATATCTCGAACGGTTTGGCCGTGGCGAGTAAACGAAATTATGGCGAGAAACGTGAAACAGGAAGTGTGTTATAACTACTGCATACATTAACTAATCTTGATGAAACTTCAGCAGTGTGTTCGTTGTAAGAGCCCGATCACATGGATGTGACTATTGTGAGTCAAAGTTATAGCGCCACCAACTGGAAGCAGGAAGTGTGTCACTTTCAAAATGCTTTTAAATCACCCTCTTATTTTTACCCGATTTGCTTCAAACTTCATGTGCATAATGTAGACACACGCCAGATGTAGACCTGTGAAAGGATTATTGATATCTTAGATACTGTTGCCATGGCAATGCATCAAACATTAATATTCCTTTTTTTAAGCTTTTTCATGCTTTTTTATGCTTTCGGGCACTTTTGGGGTTCTTAACGTGCTCGAAAACTCTTGAAACTTTGCACACGGGACAAAACCCGCGGCCATCAGGGCCAGGCTGAAGCTGGTACCCGGGCGTGGCAGGGGGGCTCGACAGCGCCCCCTTGAACGGGTCAGACAATTTGGTCCATATATCCAACACGCTTTACCCTATTTGCTTCAAACTTGATGTGTATAATGTAGACACAAGCCAGATGTAGACCTGTGAAAGGATTGTTGATATCTTAGATGCTGTTGCCGTGACAACGCATCAAACTTTAATATTCTTTTTGGATACTTTTGAGATTCTTAGCGCACTTTTGGGGCCCTTAACGTGCTCAAAAACTCTTGAAACTTTGCACACGGGTCAGAAACCGCGGCCATCAGGGCCGGGCTGAAGCTGGTACCCGGGCGTGGCAGGGGGGCTCGACAGCGCCCCCTGGAATGGGGTCCGAAAACTTGGTCCATAAATCAAACAGGCTTTACCCGATTTGCTTCAAACTTGATGTGTATAATGTAGACACACGCCAGATTTAGACCTGTGAAAGGATTGTTGATATCTTAGATGCTGTTGCCGTGACAACGCATCAAACTTTAATATTCTTTTTGGATACTTTTGAGACTCTCAGCGCACTTTGGGGGCCCTTAACGTGCACGAAAACTCTTGAAACTTTGCACACGGGTCAGAACCCGCGGCCATCAGGGCCGGGCTGAAGCTGGTACCCGGGCGTGGCAGGGAGGCTCGACAGCGCCCCCTGGAACGAGGTCCGAAAACTTGGTCCATAAATCAAACACGCTTGCATGTAATAATATGAAACTCGGTACACATATAGATCTCATCGGTTTATATATCCTTTGTACTTTTACTTTTTACCCCAGCCCAACAGGAAGTCGGCTATTATGGTTTGTTTGGAAGCGTATGCCCCTGGAATTCGATATACTCCTCCTAGAGAATTCAACCAATCGCAACGAAACTCGGTCAGCATGATGTCAAGACATTGAGGATGAAAAATTGCCAGGGGATTTTTGATATCTCGAACGGTTTGGCCGTGACGAGGAAACGAATTTATGGCGAATAATGGAAACAGGAAGTGTGTTATAACTTCTGCATACATTAACTGATCTTGATGAAACTTCAACAGTGTGTTCGCTGTGAGAGGCCGATCACATGGATGTGACTATTGTGAGTCAAAGTTATAGCGCCACCAACTGGCAGCAGGAAGTGTGTCACTTTCAAAATACTTTGAAATCACCCTCTTATTTTTACCCGATTTGCTTCAAACTTGATGTGTATAATGTAAATACACGGCAGATGTAGACCTGTGAAAGGATTATTGATATCTTAGATACTGTTGCCATGGCAACGCATCAAACTTTAATATTCTTTTTGGATGCTTTTGAGACTCTTAGCATGCCTGAAATTGCTTAAAATTGCATGAAACTTGACAGACAGATCACATTTATTAGCCAGTAGACATGTGCAAAGTTTCAGAAACGGGCGTGGTGCAGGGGCTCAGTAGCGCCACCTTTTGTGACAAAAGTGTGTGTGGGGGGGGGGTTAGTTTCATCTACAGTTACAAAACTTTTTCAACTTGATGAAAATACATTAAAGATGCTAAATTGTGAACGGATATTGAATATCTCAAACGGTTTTGCTATGGCGAGGGATTATGTCAAAAAAAGAATCAGGAAATGTCTCATATCTTTCTAAAATGTAATTATACACCATTTATTTTTCTATAAAATTATACTAATATTAGAAGTAAACCCATTGTATTCCTTTTTTTCAATTTAAGATTTATGTTTAAGTTTAAAAACAGCCAGAATGGTTGTTTAGCCAAAAAAATAAAAAAAATAAAAATCATTCATAGTGCTTTACTGCCCTCTTGTGTTCAAAATCAGGTAGGCCAATTGATGCTACTATGGGAATATTTTCCCACCGTGACTCCGCTGGGGGCTTTAAAATCGCTAACTTGAAAGCGAAAGTAACGGACGTCTCCACAAGACGTGCAGCTGTGAGCATTTTTGTTTCATTTTAAAAGAAGCCCCATTTCGGGGGCGGATTTCTTGAATGTATTTTACAAAATCACAATGTTGTGTTTGATTGCGAGTATCCAAAAATAAGTAAACACTTTGCAGTTTGAATGATCTTCTTGAATAAAATGACGGAGTAGCCAATGTTTCCACTGTTCGATCGCGGACGTCCACACGGACATTGATAATGGTGGCGCGTGCAGAGCGCGTGCTTGAATTGTGAGTTCAATAGTCTATTATTTTTCACGGAAAACACAACAACAAAAGAGTATAATGATAGATTCGCTTAAATAGGCGCTTTTACATAAAATAGCCTATTCCGTCATCATCTTTTCAGTCAGCTCTTCACTCTCGTGATTAATGAAATTTGACTCCTGTTGCTGATATTTGCTGCAACTTTCGTTCAGCTCACAATTTAGTAAGCAAACACGCTTCAAATGTGTTTATTTTATTTTTGTGTATATATATGTGTGTATATATATATATATATATATATATATATATATATATATATAGCTTATGTTTCAAATATGAGTTAATTAACAATCGTTGGAAAGAATGATACTTTTAAACATATCACTAAACCGTCATTAGGTGTCGCCAGGCGACCGTCTTAATGAGCGAGTCATTGATTCATTCGTTCAAACGATTCGTTCGAACGGCTGAGTCATTCATGAATGAGACAGATTATGGATTGGTCGTTGAATCTTTGAGTCAACCGATTTGTTCAAAATGCTGAATCATTCAGTAATGAGAACGCGTTGCTGTGAGATGCTCGATGGTTCTGCTGTGATCTTTGTTGAACTATTTTCGCTGCTGAAACAGAAAAAAAGTCAATATTGCATCTAAAATGTAAGTGATTTGACGTGTGTGTGTGTGTGTGATTGTGTCTGTTACAGTGATTGTTTAACCCTTGTTAAAGTTTAGGCTTTGTATTTTTGGATATATATCTTTTTATATATAAAAAAATTGCATACAACCCATATATTTTAAATGTATTGTTTGCTTTAAATTACATTGAGATTTGTATGTTTGGTAATTGAACCTGAATGAATTTTAAATGAATGTGCGATATTTCAGATCATATTTTTGTTTTCCTTAAAATTTGAACTAACACTAACTTTACTCTCATCTGAATGCTAGATTATTTATTTATGTATAAAATAAAAACACATTTGATTTTTCTTTTTTAATCAATGTAGAATGTGTAACTGAAAAAATAAACAGATTAGGGCTCTGTTCGAGAACAAGAAATGAAAACCAATGCAATATGATGAATGTCCAAAAGATTTTTTTGCTTTTAAACTATGTGTGTGTGTGTGTGTGTGTGTAAGAGATTTTGGTTGGGTGACAGTTGTAGTTTACAGTTTGACAAAAGCACAATGTTGTGTTTTATTGCGATTGTACACAAATATAAGTAAACACTTTGTAGTTTGAATAATGTCCTGTATGAACAAAAGGACGGAGTATGTTTTTATGTCTACATTGTTCAATCACGCCTCACACACACACACACACACACACAAAAACTATTTTTCTAATCAGATCAGGCAAATATTCTGTCTTGGCACACTTCATATAACTTTCAAACTTGTGTACTTATTTCATGTGTCCATTAAGTCCATGAGACCGTAGGGTGTCTCATTTTTCATTTTAGGTTTCAGAAGGTTGCTCACGCATACTTTGTGGTTGATATGTGCCCTCAATGCACACTTTTGCAGAGCCCACACTGATGCAAGCTCTACAGCACACATCTTCTCAAAGGTCAAAGCGGGGTTACGTTATTGCCCGTCACGCACAGTAACCCTAAAGGCACCGGGGTGGCGGTGCCACCGGCTTGTTTATATATATATATATATATATATATATATATATATAAATATAGCTGCGAGCAGCGATGAAGGGCCAAAGCCGGCGGCACCGCCACTCCGGTGCCTTTAGGTAATTAAAGGCACCGGGGTTGCGGTGCCACCGGCTTGGGCCCGTAATCGCTGCTCGCAGCTATATTTTATTATTATTATTATTATTTTACTACCTTTTGGGCACTTTTGGGGGCCTTAACGTGCTCGAAAACTCTTGAAACTTTGCACACATCTCAGAACCCGCGGCCATCAGGGCCGGGCTGAAGCTGGTACCCGGGCGTGGCAGGGGGGCTCGACAGCGCCCCCTGGAACGGGGTTTGAACACTTGGTCCATAAATCAAACACGCTTGCATGTAATAATATGAAACTCAGTACACATATAGATCTCATCGGTTCATATATACTTCATGCTCTTACTTTTTACCCCAGCCCAACAGGAAGTCGGCTATTAAGGGTTGTTTGGAAAACACATGCAATGGAATGTGAAATACTCCTCCTAGAGAATTCAAACACACGGCACGAAACTCGGTCAGCATGAAGTCAAGACACTGAGGATGAAAAATTGCCAGGGGATTTTTGATATCTCGAACGGTTTGGCCGTGGCGAGTAAACGAAATTATGGCGAGAAACGTGAAACAGGAAGTGTGTTATAACTACTGCATACATTAACTAATCTTGATGAAACTTCAGCAGTGTGTTCGTTGTAAGAGCCCGATCACATGGATGTGACTATTGTGAGTCAAAGTTATAGCGCCACCAACTGGAAGCAGGAAGTGTGTCACTTTCAAAATGCTTTTAAATCACCCTCTTATTTTTACCCGATTTGCTTCAAACTTCATGTGCATAATGTAGACACACGCCAGATGTAGACCTGTGAAAGGATTATTGATATCTTAGATACTGTTGCCATGGCAATGCATCAAACATTAATATTCCTTTTTTTAAGCTTTTTCATGCTTTTTTATGCTTTCGGGCACTTTTGGGGTTCTTAACGTGCTCGAAAACTCTTGAAACTTTGCACACGGGACAAAACCCGCGGCCATCAGGGCCAGGCTGAAGCTGGTACCCGGGCGTGGCAGGGGGGCTCGACAGCGCCCCCTTGAACGGGTCAGACAATTTGGTCCATATATCCAACATGCTTTACCCTATTTGCTTCAAACTTGATGTGTATAATGTAGACACAAGCCAGATGTAGACCTGTGAAAGGATTGTTGATATCTTAGATGCTGTTGCCGTGACAACGCATCAAACTTTAATATTCTTTTTGGATACTTTTGAGATTCTTAGCGCACTTTTGGGGCCCTTAACGTGCTCAAAAACTCTTGAAACTTTGCACACGGGTCAGAAACCGCGGCCATCAGGGCCGGGCTGAAGCTGGTACCCGGGCGTGGCAGGGGGGCTCGACAGCGCCCCCTGGAATGGGGTCCGAAAACTTGGTCCATAAATCAAACAGGCTTTACCCGATTTGCTTCAAACTTGATGTGTATAATGTAGACACACGCCAGATTTAGACCTGTGAAAGGATTGTTGATATCTTAGATGCTGTTGCCGTGACAACGCATCAAACTTTAATATTCTTTTTGGATACTTTTGAGACTCTCAGCGCACTTTGGGGGCCCTTAACGTGCTCAAAAACTCTTGAAACTTTGCACACGGGTCAGAACCCGTGGCCATCAGGGCCGGGCTGAAGCTGGTACCCGGGCGTGGCAGGGGGGCTCGACAGTGCCCCCTGGAACGGGGTCCGAAAACTTGGTCCATAAATCAAACACGCTTGAATGTAATAATATGAAACTCGGTACACATATAGATCTCATCGATTCATATATCCTTTGTACTTTTACTTTTTACCCCAGCCCAACAGGAAGTCGGCTATTATGGTTTGTTTGGAAGCGTATGCCCCTGGAATTCGATATACTCCTCCTAGAGAATTCAACCAATCGCCACGAAACTCGGTCAGCATGAAGTCAAGACATTGAGGATGAAAAGTTGCCAGGGGATTTTTGATATCTCGAACGGTTTGGCTGTGGCGAGGAAACGAATTTATGGCGAATAAAGGAAACAGGAAGTGTGTTATAACTTCTGCATACATTAACTGATCTTGATGAAACTTCAGCAGTGTGTTCGCTGTAAGAGTCCGATCACATGGATGTGACTATTGTGAGTCAAAGTTATAGCGCCACCAACTGGCAGCAGGAAGTGTGTCACTTCCTAAAGGCTTTGAAATCACCCTCTTATTTTTACCCAATTTGCTTCAAACTTTATGTGTATAATGTAGACACACGGCAGATGTAGACCTGAGAAAGGATTATTGATATCTTAGATACTGTTGCCGTGGCAACGCATCAAACTTTATTATTCTTTGTTGATGCTTTTGAGACTCTTAACATACTTGAAATTGCATGAAACCCGACAGACACATCACATTTATTAGACAGTAGACATGTGCAGAGTTTCAGAAACGGGCATGGTGAGAGCAATTAGAGAATAATGTTTAAGTTTAAAAACAGCCAGAATGGTTGTTTAGTCAAAAAAAATTTTTTTCCAAATCATACATAGTGTTATACTGCCCTCTTGTGTTCAAAATCAGGTAAAAAGCGAAAGTAAAATAAGGACGTCTGCACAATTCATTAATAATGGTGCAGAGTAGAGTGAGCTTTTTCAATTAATTCCTATGGAAGTAGGAATGAACTAAACAACGTTCGCTCTGTTCTGCTCGTCCCTCACCGTGGGCGCGCAGAGTTATGAATGCCCGTGCAGCCGTGAGCATTTTAGTTTCATTTTAAAATTAGCGCCATTTCGGGGGACGTATTACTTTAATTTATTTAACAAAAACACAATGTTGTGTTTAATTGCGAGTGTACACAAATATAAGTAAACACTTTGACGTTTGAATGATGTCCTGTATGAAGAAAATGACGGAGTATGTTTCACTGTTCAATCGCGCTGAGCCACCCAGACCCCCACACACACACTGACACACACACACACACACACACACACACACACACACACACACACACACACACACACACACACACACACACACAAACACACACACACACACACACACAATAATAAAACATTCAACCTAACATATACAAATTACACTGCTATGTTGAAATAGTCAGTAGTACAATTTGTATCATTCACAGTAAGCACCGCTCCACTGTGATTTTTCCAAGCACATTTTTGCACAAGTGAAGAGGATGATTTTTTCCGTCGATATTGGAACGTGAGTGAAGTACAAAGCCTGTAATAAAGAATAGTTTAGCATCCAAATACATCGCAAATGTTGCAACATTTAGATTCTAAAGAGAGATTTACGTGAGCCTAACACCACTTACTTTTACTTTTGTTTTAAATTATTTCGTTTTGGCTTTATTATAGTTATTTTTTTATTTGTGTTCTGTTCTGAATATCATTAAATTTAAAGGATTTGTTGTGGAATATTTTGAGTGTATAATCAAATAACACTAAACCGTCACTAGGTGTCGCCAGGCGACCGTCTTAATGAGCGGGTCATTGATTCATTCGTTCAAACGATTCGTTTGAACGACTGAGTCATTCATGAATGAGACAGATGTTTATGGATTGGTCATTGAATCTTTGAGTCAACCAATTTGTTCAAAATGCTGAATCATTCAGTAATGAGAAAACACGTTGCTGTGAGATGCAATGGTTCTGCTGTGATCTTTGTTTAACTATTTTCGCTGCTGAAACAGAAGAACAGTCAATATTGCATCTAAAATGTAAGTGACTTGACACGTGTGTGTGTGTGTGTGTGTGTGTGTGTGCGTGTGAGTGCGTGCGTGCGTGTGTGTGTGTGTGTGTGTGTGTGCAATCAATCCCAGGTAAGAGGCATGAATAATGAGAATTGGACTTCTAGGAGTGAGGTTAATATTCCGGAGATGGTTCCCTCGGATTGTGAAAAGGAGGCGGCGCGGGAGTGGCCAGGCATTGCGCTACTTCTGTTTCAAAGTTTAAAACAATGCTAATATCATTTTTTTGAACGATTTCATTACAAATGTTTATTTTATATATTTATAAAATATTATAAAATATAATAACTATGTTTTGTCCTATTAACAAAAGACAGGCAATGTACTATTAACAAATGTTAATAGTTTTTTAAAAGTTAAAATGATACTTTATGCATTTGTTTTGTGTCAGATGATTAACAATATAAATTAAACAAAGCTTAAAACAAACAAAATAATAAAACGAAAACAAAGCTTGAACATTTTATTTAATTGAAAAGCCTTTTTGAAATAAAATGTGTTTTTTTCCCTCTGAAATAGCAAAAGCATCGCACACTTAGCTGTACCTGCTCTAAATAAATAATAGTATTTAAATAAAAATACAAAATCGAAATAAATAAATTATATAAAACAAAATCAAATCAAAGAAAATAAATCTTATTAAAGTTATGCAGGCACACATTTAACAATAATTTTCAAGTGACAAATAAAATCAATCAAAATTCCTTACACATGGAGTTAATCCTGACGATTCCTGAGGCGCCTTTCCTCATGACACTCGCTTTTTTTTTCGAAGATATATTTTCTTTGGTTTGATTTTGTTTTTGTAATAATTTATTTTATTTAGTTCGATTTTGTATTTTTATTGAATTACTCTTTTTTATTTAGAGCAGGTACAGCTAGTGTGTGATGCTTTTGCTATTTCAGAGGAAAACAATAATTTTATTTAATTAATAATTTTTGTTTCAGTCCACCATATAATTATGTTGTGTTTGATCTATGGAAAAAAGTTAGTTGTGAAATGGTTGAATATTAACAAAAGTTAATAGTTTTTTACAAGTTAGAATAATACGATATATATATATATATATAAACAAGCCGGTGGCACCGCCACCCCGGTGCCTTTACGGTTACTGTGCATGACGGGCAATATCGTAACTCCGCTTTGACCTTTGAGAAGATGTGTGCTATAGAGCTTGCATTGGTGTGGGCTCTGCAAAAGTGTGTGTGTGTGTGTGAGGCGTGATTGAACAATGTAGACATATATATATATATATATATAAAGGCACCGGGGTGGCGGTGCCACCGGCTTGTTTATATATATATATATATATATATATATATATATATATATATATATATATATATATATATGAATATAGCTGCGAGCAGCGATGAAGGGCCAAAGCCGGCGGCACCGCCACTCCGGTGCCTTTATTTATTATTATTATTAGGGCCCAAGCCTTGAAAAGGCGAAGGCCCTATTGTTTTCCTAAGGATTATTATTTATTATTATTATTATTATTTTACTACCTTTTGGGCACTTTTGGGGGCCTTAACGTGCTCAAAAACTCTTGAAACTTTGCACACATCTCAGAACCCGCGGCCATCAGGGCCGGGCTGAAGCTGGTACCCGGGCGTGGCAGGGGGGCTCGACAGCGCCCCCTGGAACGGGGTTTGAACACTTGGTCCATAAATCAAACACGCTTGCATGTAATAATATGAAACTCAGTACACATATAGATCTCATCGGTTCATATATACTTCATGCTCTTACTTTTTACCCCAGCCCAACAGGAAGTCGGCTATTAAGGGTTGTTTGGAAAACACATGCAATGGAATGTGAAATACTCCTCCTAGAGAATTCAAACACACGGCACGAAACTCGGTCAGCATGAAGTCAAGACACTGAGGATGAAAAATTGCCAGGGGATTTTTGATATCTCGAACGGTTTGGCCGTGGCGAGTAAACGAAATTATGGCGAGAAACGTGAAACAGGAAGTGTGTTATAACTACTGCATACATTAACTAATCTTGATGAAACTTCAGCAGTGTGTTCGTTGTAAGAGCCCGATCACATGGATGTGACTATTGTGAGTCAAAGTTATAGCGCCACCAACTGGAAGCAGGAAGTGTGTCACTTTCAAAATGCTTTTAAATCACCCTCTTATTTTTACCCGATTTGCTTCAAACTTCATGTGCATAATGTAGACACACGCCAGATGTAGACCTGTGAAAGGATTATTGATATCTTAGATACTGTTGCCATGGCAATGCATCAAACATTAATATTCCTTTTTTTAAGCTTTTTCATGCTTTTTTATGCTTTCGGGCACTTTTGGGGTTCTTAACGTGCTCGAAAACTCTTGAAACTTTGCACACGGGACAAAACCCGCGGCCATCAGGGCCAGGCTGAAGCTGGTACCCGGGCGTGGCAGGGGGGCTCGACAGCGCCCCCTTGAACGGGTCAGACAATTTGGTCCATATATCCAACACGCTTTACCCTATTTGCTTCAAACTTGATGTGTATAATGTAGACACAAGCCAGATGTAGACCTGTGAAAGGATTGTTGATATCTTAGATGCTGTTGCCGTGACAACGCATCAAACTTTAATATTCTTTTTGGATACTTTTGAGATTCTTAGCGCACTTTTGGGGCCCTTAACGTGCTCAAAAACTCTTGAAACTTTGCACACGGGTCAGAAACCGCGGCCATCAGGGCCGGGCTGAAGCTGGTACCCGGGCGTGGCAGGGGGGCTCGACAGCGCCCCCTGGAATGGGGTCCGAAAACTTGGTCCATAAATCAAACAGGCTTTACCCGATTTGCTTCAAACTTGATGTGTATAATGTAGACACACGCCAGATTTAGACCTGTGAAAGGATTGTTGATATCTTAGATGCTGTTGCCGTGACAACGCATCAAACTTTAATATTCTTTTTGGATACTTTTGAGACTCTCAGCGCACTTTGGGGGCCCTTAACGTGCTCAAAAACTCTTGAAACTTTGCACACGGGTCAGAACCCGTGGCCATCAGGGCCGGGCTGAAGCTGGTACCCGGGCGTGGCAGGGGGGCTCGACAGTGCCCCCTGGAACGGGGTCCGAAAACTTGGTCCATAAATCAAACACGCTTGAATGTAATAATATGAAACTCGGTACACATATAGATCTCATCGATTCATATATCCTTTGTACTTTTACTTTTTACCCCAGCCCAACAGGAAGTCGGCTATTATGGTTTGTTTGGAAGCGTATGCCCCTGGAATTCGATATACTCCTCCTAGAGAATTCAACCAATCGCCACGAAACTCGGTCAGCATGAAGTCAAGACATTGAGGATGAAAAGTTGCCAGGGGATTTTTGATATCTCGAACGGTTTGGCTGTGGCGAGGAAACGAATTTATGGCGAATAAAGGAAACAGGAAGTGTGTTATAACTTCTGCATACATTAACTGATCTTGATGAAACTTCAGCAGTGTGTTCGCTGTAAGAGTCCGATCACATGGATGTGACTATTGTGAGTCAAAGTTATAGCGCCACCAACTGGCAGCAGGAAGTGTGTCACTTCCTAAAGGCTTTGAAATCACCCTCTTATTTTTACCCAATTTGCTTCAAACTTTATGTGTATAATGTAGACACACGGCAGATGTAGACCTGAGAAAGGATTATTGATATCTTAGATACTGTTGCCGTGGCAACGCATCAAACTTTATTATTCTTTGTTGATGCTTTTGAGACTCTTAACATACTTGAAATTGCATGAAACCCGACAGACACATCACATTTATTAGACAGTAGACATGTGCAGAGTTTCAGAAACGGGCATGGTGAGAGCAATTAGAGAATAATGTTTAAGTTTAAAAACAGCCAGAATGGTTGTTTAGTCAAAAAAATTTTTTTTCCAAATCATACATAGTGTTATACTGCCCTCTTGTGTTCAAAATCAGGTAAAAAGCGAAAGTAAAATAAGGACGTCTGCACAATTCATTAATAATGGTGCAGAGTAGAGTGAGCTTTTTCAATTAATTCCTATGGAAGTAGGAATGAACTAAACAACGTTCGCTCTGTTCTGCTCGTCCCTCACCGTGGGCGCGCAGAGTTATGAATGCCCGTGCAGCCGTGAGCATTTTAGTTTTATTTTAAAATTAGCGCCATTTCGGGGGACGTATTACTTTAATTTATTTAACAAAAACACAATGTTGTGTTTAATTGCGAGTGTACACAAATATAAGTAAACACTTTGACGTTTGAATGATGTCCTGTATGAAGAAAATGACGGAGTATGTTTCACTGTTCAATCGCGCTGAGCCACCCAGACCCCCACACACACACTGACACACACACACACACACACACACACACACACACACACACACACACACACACACACAATAATAAAACATTCAACCTAACATATACAAATTACACTGCTATGTTGAAATAGTCAGTAGTACAATTTGTATCATTCACAGTAAGCACCGCTCCACTGTGATTTTTCCAAGCACATTTTTGCACAAGTGAAGAGGATGATTTTTTCCGTCGATATTGGAACGTGAGTGAAGTACAAAGCCTGTAATAAAGAATAGTTTAGCATCCAAATACATCGCAAATGTTGCAACATTTAGATTCTAAAGAGAGATTTACGTGAGCCTAACACCACTTACTTTTACTTTTGTTTTAAATTATTTCGTTTTGGCTTTATTATAGTTATTTTTTTATTTGTGTTCTGTTCTGAATATCATTAAATTTAAAGGATTTGTTGTGGAATATTTTGAGTGTATAATCAAATAACACTAAACCGTCACTAGGTGTCGCCAGGCGACCGTCTTAATGAGCGGGTCATTGATTCATTCGTTCAAACGATTCGTTTGAACGACTGAGTCATTCATGAATGAGACAGATGTTTATGGATTGGTCATTGAATCTTTGAGTCAACCAATTTGTTCAAAATGCTGAATCATTCAGTAATGAGAAAACACGTTGCTGTGAGATGCAATGGTTCTGCTGTGATCTTTGTTTAACTATTTTCGCTGCTGAAACAGAAGAACAGTCAATATTGCATCTAAAATGTAAGTGACTTGACACGTGTGTGTGTGTGTGTGTGTGTGTGTGCGTGTGAGTGCGTGCGTGCGTGTGTGTGTGTGTGTGTGTGTGTGTGTGTGCAATCAATCCCAGGTAAGAGGCATGAATAATGAGAATTGGACTTCTAGGAGTGAGGTTAATATTCCGGAGATGGTTCCCTCGGATTGTGAAAAGGAGGCGGCGCGGGAGTGGCCAGGCATTGCGCTACTTCTGTTTCAAAGTTTAAAACAATGCTAATATCATTTTTTTGAACGATTTCATTACAAATGTTTATTTTATATATTTATAAAATATTATAAAATATAATAACTATGTTTTGTCCTATTAACAAAAGACAGGCAATGTACTATTAACAAATGTTAATAGTTTTTTAAAAGTTAAAATGATACTTTATGCATTTGTTTTGTGTCAGATGATTAACAATATAAATTAAACAAAGCTTAAAACAAACAAAATAATAAAACGAAAACAAAGCTTGAACATTTTATTTAATTGAAAAGCCTTTTTGAAATAAAATGTGTTTTTTTCCCTCTGAAATAGCAAAAGCATCGCACACTTAGCTGTACCTGCTCTAAATAAATAATAGTATTTAAATAAAAATACAAAATCGAAATAAATAAATTATATAAAACAAAATCAAATCAAAGAAAATAAATCTTATTAAAGTTATGCAGGCACACATTTAACAATAATTTTCAAGTGACAAATAAAATCAATCAAAATTCCTTACACATGGAGTTAATCCTGACGATTCCTGAGGCGCCTTTCCTCATGACACTCGCTTTTTTTTTCGAAGATATATTTTCTTTGGTTTGATTTTGTTTTTGTAATAATTTATTTTATTTAGTTCGATTTTGTATTTTTATTGAATTACTCTTTTTTATTTAGAGCAGGTACAGCTAGTGTGTGATGCTTTTGCTATTTCAGAGGAAAACAATAATTTTATTTAATTAATAATTTTTGTTTCAGTCCACCATATAATTATGTTGTGTTTGATCTATGGAAAAAAGTTAGTTGTGAAATGGTTGAATATTAACAAAAGTTAATAGTTTTTTACAAGTTAGAATAATACGATATATATATATATATAAACAAGCCGGTGGCACCGCCACCCCCGGTGCCTTTACGGTTACTGTGCATGACGGGCAATATCGTAACTCCGCTTTGACCTTTGAGAAGATGTGTGCTATAGAGCTTGCATTGGTGTGGGCTCTGCAAAAGTGTGTGTGTGTGTGTGAGGCGTGATTGAACAATGTAGACATATATATATATATATATATAAAGGCACCGGGGTGGCGGTGCCACCGGCTTGTTTATATATATATATATATATATATATGAATATAGCTGCGAGCAGCGATGAAGGGCCAAAGCCGGCGGCACCGCCACTCCGGTGCCTTTAGGTAACTAAAGGCACCGGGGTTGCGGTGCCACCGGCTTGGGCCCGTAATCGCTGCTCGCAGCTATATTTATTATTATTTTACTACCTTTTGGGCACTTTTGGGGGCCTTAACGTGTTCAAAAACTCTTGAAACTTTGCACACGGGTCAGAACCCGCGGCCATCAGGGCCGGGCTGAAGCTGGTACCCGGGCATGGCAGGGGGGCTCGACAGCGCCCCCTGGAACGGGGTTTGAACACTTGGTCCATAAATCAAACACGCTTGCATGTAATAATATGAAACTCAGTACACATATAGATCTCATCGGTTCATATATACTTCATGCTCTTACTTTTTACCCCAGCCCAACAGGAAGTCGGCTATTAAGGGTTGTTTGGAAAACACATGCAATGGAATGTGAAATACTCCTCCTAGAGAATTCAAACACACGGCACGAAACTCGGTCAGCATGAAGTCAAGACACTGAGGATGAAAAATTGCCAGGGGATTTTTGATATCTCGAACGGTTTGGCCGTGGCGAGTAAACGAAATTATGGCGAGAAACGTGAAACAGGAAGTGTGTTATAACTACTGCATACATTAACTAATCTTGATGAAACTTCAGCAGTGTGTTCGTTGTAAGAGCCCGATCACATGGATGTGACTATTGTGAGTCAAAGTTATAGCGCCACCAACTGGAAGCAGGAAGTGTGTCACTTTCAAAATGCTTTTAAATCACCCTCTTATTTTTACCCGATTTGCTTCAAACTTCATGTGCATAATGTAGACACACGCCAGATGTAGACCTGTGAAAGGATTATTGATATCTTAGATACTGTTGCCATGGCAATGCATCAAACATTAATATTCCTTTTTTTAAGCTTTTTCATGCTTTTTTATGCTTTCGGGCACTTTTGGGGTTCTTAACGTGCTCGAAAACTCTTGAAACTTTGCACACGGGACAAAACCCGCGGCCATCAGGGCCAGGCTGAAGCTGGTACCCGGGCGTGGCAGGGGGGCTCGACAGCGCCCCCTTGAACGGGTCAGACAATTTGGTCCATATATCCAACACGCTTTACCCTATTTGCTTCAAACTTGATGTGTATAATGTAGACACAAGCCAGATGTAGACCTGTGAAAGGATTGTTGATATCTTAGATGCTGTTGCCGTGACAACGCATCAAACTTTAATATTCTTTTTGGATACTTTTGAGATTCTTAGCGCACTTTTGGGGCCCTTAACGTGCTCAAAAACTCTTGAAACTTTGCACACGGGTCAGAAACCGCGGCCATCAGGGCCGGGCTGAAGCTGGTACCCGGGCGTGGCAGGGGGGCTCGACAGCGCCCCCTGGAATGGGGTCCGAAAACTTGGTCCATAAATCAAACAGGCTTTACCCGATTTGCTTCAAACTTGATGTGTATAATGTAGACACACGCCAGATTTAGACCTGTGAAAGGATTGTTGATATCTTAGATGCTGTTGCCGTGACAACGCATCAAACTTTAATATTCTTTTTGGATACTTTTGAGACTCTCAGCGCACTTTGGGGGCCCTTAACGTGCTCAAAAACTCTTGAAACTTTGCACACGGGTCAGAACCCGTGGCCATCAGGGCCGGGCTGAAGCTGGTACTCGGGCGTGGCAGGGGGGCTCGACAGTGCCCCCTGGAACGGGGTCCGAAAACTTGGTCCATAAATCAAACACGCTTGAATGTAATAATATGAAACTCGGTACACATATAGATCTCATCGATTCATATATCCTTTGTACTTTTACTTTTTACCCCAGCCCAACAGGAAGTCGGCTATTATGGTTTGTTTGGAAGCGTATGCCCCTGGAATTCGATATACTCCTCCTAGAGAATTCAACCAATCGCCACGAAACTCGGTCAGCATGAAGTCAAGACATTGAGGATGAAAAGTTGCCAGGGGATTTTTGATATCTCGAACGGTTTGGCTGTGGCGAGGAAACGAATTTATGGCGAATAAAGGAAACAGGAAGTGTGTTATAACTTCTGCATACATTAACTGATCTTGATGAAACTTCAGCAGTGTGTTCGCTGTAAGAGTCCGATCACATGGATGTGACTATTGTGAGTCAAAGTTATAGCGCCACCAACTGGCAGCAGGAAGTGTGTCACTTCCTAAAGGCTTTGAAATCACCCTCTTATTTTTACCCAATTTGCTTCAAACTTTATGTGTATAATGTAGACACACGGCAGATGTAGACCTAAGAAAGGATTATTGATATCTTAGATACTGTTGCCGTGGCAACGCATCAAACTTTATTATTCTTTGTTGATGCTTTTGAGACTCTTAACATACTTGAAATTGCATGAAACCCGACAGACACATCACATTTATTAGACAGTAGACATGTGCAGAGTTTCAGAAACGGGCATGGTGAGAGCAATTAGAGAATAATGTTTAAGTTTAAAAACAGCCAGAATGGTTGTTTAGTCAAAAAAATTTTTTTTCCAAATCATACATAGTGTTATACTGCCCTCTTGTGTTCAAAATCAGGTAAAAAGCGAAAGTAAAATAAGGACGTCTGCACAATTCATTAATAATGGTGCAGAGTAGAGTGAGCTTTTTCAATTAATTCCTATGGAAGTAGGAATGAACTAAACAACGTTCGCTCTGTTCTGCTCGTCCCTCACCGTGGGCGCGCAGAGTTATGAATGCCCGTGCAGCCGTGAGCATTTTAGTTTCATTTTAAAATTAGCGCCATTTCGGGGGACATATTACTTTAATTTATTTAACAAAAACACAATGTTGTGTTTAATTGCGAGTGTACACAAATATAAGTAAACACTTTGACGTTTGAATGATGTCCTGTATGAAGAAAATGACGGAGTATGTTTCACTGTTCAATCGCGCTGAGCCACCCAGACCCCCACACACACACTGACACACACACACACACACACACACACACACACACACACACACACACACACACACACACACACACAAACACACACACACACACACACACAATAATAAAACATTCAACCTAACATATACAAATTACACTGCTATGTTGAAATAGTCAGTAGTACAATTTGTATCATTCACAGTAAGCACCGCTCCACTGTGATTTTTCCAAGCACATTTTTGCACAAGTGAAGAGGATGATTTTTTCCGTCGATATTGGAACGTGAGTGAAGTACAAAGCCTGTAATAAAGAATAGTTTAGCATCCAAATACATCGCAAATGTTGCAACATTTAGATTCTAAAGAGAGATTTACGTGAGCCTAACACCACTTACTTTTACTTTTGTTTTAAATTATTTCGTTTTGGCTTTATTATAGTTATTTTTTTATTTGTGTTCTGTTCTGAATATCATTAAATTTAAAGGATTTGTTGTGGAATATTTTGAGTGTATAATCAAATAACACTAAACCGTCACTAGGTGTCGCCAGGCGACCGTCTTAATGAGCGGGTCATTGATTCATTCGTTCAAACGATTCGTTTGAACGACTGAGTCATTCATGAATGAGACAGATGTTTATGGATTGGTCATTGAATCTTTGAGTCAACCAATTTGTTCAAAATGCTGAATCATTCAGTAATGAGAAAACACGTTGCTGTGAGATGCAATGGTTCTGCTGTGATCTTTGTTTAACTATTTTCGCTGCTGAAACAGAAGAACAGTCAATATTGCATCTAAAATGTAAGTGACTTGACACGTGTGTGTGTGTGTGTGTGTGTGCGTGCGTGTGAGTGCGTGCGTGCGTGTGTGTGTGTGTGTGTGTGTGTGTGTGTGCAATCAATCCCAGGTAAGAGGCATGAATAATGAGAATTGGACTTCTAGGAGTGAGGTTAATATTCCGGAGATGGTTCCCTCGGATTGTGAAAAGGAGGCGGCGCGGGAGTGGCCAGGCATTGCGCTACTTCTGTTTCAAAGTTTAAAACAATGCTAATATCATTTTTTTGAACGATTTCATTACAAATGTTTATTTTATATATTTATAAAATATTATAAAATATAATAACTATGTTTTGTCCTATTAACAAAAGACAGGCAATGTACTATTAACAAATGTTAATAGTTTTTTAAAAGTTAAAATGATACTTTATGCATTTGTTTTGTGTCAGATGATTAACAATATAAATTAAACAAAGCTTAAAACAAACAAAATAATAAAACGAAAACAAAGCTTGAACATTTTATTTAATTGAAAAGCCTTTTTGAAATAAAATGTGTTTTTTTCCCTCTGAAATAGCAAAAGCATCGCACACTTAGCTGTACCTGCTCTAAATAAATAATAGTATTTAAATAAAAATACAAAATCGAAATAAATAAATTATATAAAACAAAATCAAATCAAAGAAAATAAATCTTATTAAAGTTATGCAGGCACACATTTAACAATAATTTTCAAGTGACAAATAAAATCAATCAAAATTCCTTACACATGGAGTTAATCCTGACGATTCCTGAGGCGCCTTTCCTCATGACACTCGCTTTTTTTTTCGAAGATTTATTTTATTTAGTTCGATTTTGTATTTTTATTGAATTACTCTTTTTTATTTAGAGCAGGTACAGCTAGTGTGTGATGCTTTTGCTATTTCAGAGGAAAACAATAATTTTATTTAATTAATAATTTTTGTTTCAGTCCACCATATAATTATGTTGTGTTTGATCTATGGAAAAAAGTTAGTTGTGAAATGGTTGAATATTAACAAAAGTTAATAGTTTTTTACAAGTTAGAATAATACGATATATATATATATATAAACAAGCCGGTGGCACCGCCACCCCGGTGCCTTTACGGTTACTGTGCATGACGGGCAATATCGTAACTCCGCTTTGACCTTTGAGAAGATGTGTGCTATAGAGCTTGCATTGGTGTGGGCTCTGCAAAAGTGTGTGTGTGTGTGTGAGGCGTGATTGAACAATGTAGACATATATATATATATATATATAAAGGCACCGGGGTGGCGGTGCCACCGGCTTGTTTATATATATATATATATATATATATATATATATATATATATATATATGAATATAGCTGCGAGCAGCGATGAAGGGCCAAAGCCGGCGGCACCGCCACTCCGGTGCCTTTAGGTAACTAAAGGCACCGGGGTTGCGGTGCCACCGGCTTGGGCCCGTAATCGCTGCTCGCAGCTATATTTTATTATTATTATTATTATTTTACTACCTTTTGGGCACTTTTGGGGGCCTTAACGTGCTCAAAAACTCTTGAAACTTTGCACACATCTCAGAACCCGCGGCCATCAGGGCCGGGCTGAAGCTGGTACCCGGGCGTGGCAGGGGGGCTCGACAGCGCCCCCTGGAACGGGGTTTGAACACTTGGTCCATAAATCAAACACGCTTGCATGTAATAATATGAAACTCAGTACACATATAGATCTCATCGGTTCATATATACTTCATGCTCTTACTTTTTACCCCAGCCCAACAGGAAGTCGGCTATTAAGGGTTGTTTGGAAAACACATGCAATGGAATGTGAAATACTCCTCCTAGAGAATTCAAACACACGGCACGAAACTCGGTCAGCATGAAGTCAAGACACTGAGGATGAAAAATTGCCAGGGGATTTTTGATATCTCGAACGGTTTGGCCGTGGCGAGTAAACGAAATTATGGCGAGAAACGTGAAACAGGAAGTGTGTTATAACTACTGCATACATTAACTAATCTCGATGAAACTTCAGCAGTGTGTTCGTTGTAAGAGCCCGATCACATGGATGTGACTATTGTGAGTCAAAGTTATAGCGCCACCAACTGGAAGCAGGAAGTGTGTCACTTTCAAAATGCTTTTAAATCACCCTCTTATTTTTACCCGATTTGCTTCAAACTTCATGTGCATAATGTAGACACACGCCAGATGTAGACCTGTGAAAGGATTATTGATATCTTAGATACTGTTGCCATGGCAATGCATCAAACATTAATATTCCTTTTTTTAAGCTTTTTCATGCTTTTTTATGCTTTCGGGCACTTTTGGGGTTCTTAACGTGCTCGAAAACTCTTGAAACTTTGCACACGGGACAAAACCCGCGGCCATCAGGGCCAGGCTGAAGCTGGTACCCGGGCGTGGCAGGGGGGCTCGACAGCGCCCCCTTGAACGGGTCAGACAATTTGGTCCATATATCCAACACGCTTTACCCTATTTGCTTCAAACTTGATGTGTATAATGTAGACACAAGCCAGATGTAGACCTGTGAAAGGATTGTTGATATCTTAGATGCTGTTGCCGTGACAACGCATCAAACTTTAATATTCTTTTTGGATACTTTTGAGATTCTTAGCGCACTTTTGGGGCCCTTAACGTGCTCAAAAACTCTTGAAACTTTGCACACGGGTCAGAAACCGCGGCCATCAGGGCCGGGCTGAAGCTGGTACCCGGGCGTGGCAGGGGGGCTCGACAGCGCCCCCTGGAATGGGGTCCGAAAACTTGGTCCATAAATCAAACAGGCTTTACCCGATTTGCTTCAAACTTGATGTGTATAATGTAGACACACGCCAGATTTAGACCTGTGAAAGGATTGTTGATATCTTAGATGCTGTTGCCGTGACAACGCATCAAACTTTAATATTCTTTTTGGATACTTTTGAGACTCTCAGCGCACTTTGGGGGCCCTTAACGTGCTCAAAAACTCTTGAAACTTTGCACACGGGTCAGAACCCGTGGCCATCAGGGCCGGGCTGAAGCTGGTACCCGGGCGTGGCAGGGGGGCTCGACAGCGCCCCCTGGAACGGGGTCCGAAAACTTGGTCCATAAATCAAACACGCTTGAATGTAATAATATGAAACTCGGTACACATATAGATCTCATCGGTTTATATATCCTTTGTACTTTTACTTTTTACCCCAGCCCAACAGGAAGTCGGCTATTATGGTTTGTTTGGAAGCGTATGCCCCTGGAATTCGATATACTCCTCCTAGAGAATTCAACCAATCGCCACGAAACTCGGTCAGCATGAAGTCAAGACATTGAGGATGAAAAATTGCCAGGGGATTTCTGATATCTCGAACGGTTTGGCCGTGACGAGGAAACGAATTTATGGCGAATAATGGAAACAGGAAGTGTGTTATAACTTCTGCATACATTAACTGATCTTGATGAAACTTCAACAGTGTGTTCGCTGTAAGAGGTCGATCACATGGATGTGACAATTGTGAGTCAAAGTTATAGCGCCACCAACTGGCAGCAGGAAGTGTGTCACTTTCAAAATACTTTGAAATCACCCTCTTATTTTTACCCGATTTGCTTCAAACTTTATGTGTATAATGTAAATACACGGCAGATGTAGACCTGTGAAAGGATTATTGATATCTTAGATACTGTTGCCGTGGCAACGCATCAAACTTTAATATTCTTTTTGGATGCTTTTGAGACTCTTAGCATGCCTGAAATTGCTTAAAATTGCATGAAACTTGACAGACAGATCACATTTATTAGCCAGTAGACATGTGCAAAGTTTCAGAAACGGGCGTGATGCAGGGGCTCAGTAGCGCCACCTATTGTGACAAAAGTGTGTGGGGGGGGGGGGTTAGTTTCATCTACAGTTACAAAACTTTTTCAACTTGATGAAAATACATTAAAGATGCTAAATTGTGAACGGATATTGAATATCTCAAACGGTTTTGCTATGGCGAGGGATTATGTCAAAAAAAGAATCAGGAAATGTCTCATATCTTTCTAAAATGTAATTATACACCATTTATTTTTCTATAAAATTATACTAATATTAGAACTAAACCCATTGTATTCCTTTTTTTCAATTTAAGATTTATGTTTAAGTTTAAAAACAGCCAGAATGGTTGTTTAGCCAAAAAAATAAAAAAATAAAAATCATTCATAGTGCTTTACTGCCCTCTTGTGTTCAAAATCAGGTAGGCCAATTGTATTAAATTGTATATGCTACTATGGGAATATTTTCCCACCGTGACTCCGCTGGGGGCTTTAAAATCGCTAACTTGAAAGCGAAAGTAACGGACGTCTCCACAAGACGTGCAGCTGTGAGCATTTTCGTTTCATTTTAAAAGAAGCCCCATTTCGGGGGCGGATTTCTTGAATGTATTTTACAAAATCACAATGTTGTGTTTGATTGCGAGTATCCAAAAATAAGTAAACACTTTGCAGTTTGAATTATCTTCTTGAATAAAATGACGGAGTAGCCAATGTTTCCACTGTTCGATCGCGGACGTCCACACGGACTGTTGCTGATATTTGCTGCAACTTTCGTTCAGCTCACAATTTAGTAAGCAAACACGCTTCAAATGTGTTTATTTTATTTTTGTGTATATATATGTGTGTATATATATATATATATATAGCTTATGTTTCAAATATGAGTTAATTAACAATCGTTGGAAAGAATGATACTTTTAAACATAACACTAAACCGTCATTAGGTGTCGCCAGGCGACCGTCTTAATGAGCGAGTCATTGATTCATTCGTTCAAACGATTCGTTCGAACGGCTGAGTCATTCATGAATGAGACAGATTATGGATTGGTCGTTGAATCTTTGAGTCAACCGATTTGTTCAAAATGCTGAATCATTCAGTAATGAGAACGCGTTGCTGTGAGATGCTCGATGGTTCTGCTGTGATCTTTGTTGAACTATTTTCGCTGCTGAAACAGAAAAAAAGTCAATATTGCATCTAAAATGTAAGTGATTTGACGTGTGTGTGTGTGTGTGTGTGTGTGTGTGTGTGTGATTGTGTCTGTTACAGTGATTGTTTAACCCTTGTTAAAGTTTAGGCTTTGTATTTTTGGATATATATCTTTTTATATATAAAAAAATTGCATACAACCCATATATTTTAAATGTATTGTTTGCTTTAAATTACATTGAGATTTGTATGTTTGGTAATTGAACCTGAATGAATTTTAAATGAATGTGCGATATTTCAGATCATATTTTTGTTTTCCTTAAAATTTGAACTAACACTAACTTTACTCTCATCTGAATGATAGATTATTTATTTATGTATAAAATAAAAACACATTTGATTTTTCTTTTTTAATCAATGTAGAATGTGTAACTGAAAAAATAAACAGATTAGGGCTCTGTTCGAGAACAAGAAATGAAAACCAATGCAATATGATGAATGTCCAAAAGATTTTTTTGCTTTTAAACTATGTGTGTGTGTGTGTGTGTGTGTGTGTAAGAGATTTTGGTTGGGTGACAGTTGTAGTTTAGAGTTTGACAAAAGCACAATGTTGTGTTTTATTGCGATTGTACACAAATATAAGTAAACACTTTGTAGTTTGAATAATGTCCTGTATGAACAAAAGGACGGAGTATGTTTTTATGTCTACATTGTTCAATCACGCCTCACACACACACACACACACACACACAAAAACTATTTTTCTAATCAGATCAGGCAAATATTCTGTCTTGGCACACTTCATATAACTTTCAAACTTGTGTACTTATTTCATGTGTCCATTAAGTCCATGAGACCGTAGGGTGTCTCATTTTTCATTTTAGGTTTCAGAAGGTTGCTCACGCATACTTTGTGGTTGATATGTGCCCTCAATGCACACTTTTGCAGAGCCCACACTGATGCAAGCTCTACAGCACACATCTTCTCAAAGGTCAAAGCGGGGTTACGTTATTGCCCGTCACGCACAGTAACCCTAAAGGCACCGGGGTGGCGGTGCCACCGGCTTGTTTATATATATATATATTAGTGCTGGGCCGTTATCGGCGTTAACGTGCTGCGTTAACGTGAGACTCTTATCGGGCGATAAAAAAAATATCGCCGTTAATCAAAGTTGTTTTGGGATCATAAATAGCTTTTTCGAATATCGTTATATTTTCGCGCAATTCTAATGTGTAGTAGGCTATGACGCCGCGCCTACTGTCACAGATCGCGCAGTAGGGTATTTTCCTGTCAGGGACACAAGGTGTACTTTTACTTTGTTACGTTGGGCGACGTTCCTCTCGTTACTTTATTTTAATGCAATACGTTGTTAAATGAGTTTATTCCAGGCGCGCTGTGTCCTTTCTATGGGCATGAGCGATGCTCATTTACAAATGAATCAGTCTTTTGAGTCGATTCTGTTCACAGACTTCATCAAACAAGTTGTCAGATGATCTGTCTAAATCGGTTCGCGAATCAGTTGATCTGTTCAGTTCCTCGCGCACTGAATCGTCTGAAGCGCTTTCAATTCACACTCGGAGTCGAAACAGGAAGATTTAAGAGCATCACGAGCGTTGGATGAAGTGGCCGATCTACAGTCTAGTCTAGTGAATGCAAATCTGCAAATGCATCATGTTTTTGCCAGCGATGAAGATCTTTATTAGTTGAACATCTTCGTAAGCTGTCTGTGAATGAATGATTCCACAGGACGATACATTCGATTTCATTTCATTCAGGTAATACATTGTGTGTGTATTGCGCGTGTATTGCGCAGTGGCATAATCACACGAATAGTTTACATTGATTGAAACTAATTTGTTTAAAAAATGAGGCTATTGCAGTAACAAGGCAGGTTCACATAAAATTCTTATGACATATGATGACATTATTTTTTGATCTAACGAGCATTGGCGATGCAAAAACGGACTGTCGTGCGTATTGTTTTATTTTTTCTTCTTCCAATTAGCCTACTATGTTTAAAAAAAGGACGAAAACACGTTACTTGTTCAATTAATAAAAAAGTTTGTTTGATGACAAATCGCTAAAGATGAAATTGGCCTCCCTTTCTGTCATTGCGGTTTTTTTTTGTTTTTTTTTTACGATATTCGACTTTTGCTCCTCGATTGTCGAATGGCATTTTTGGCAGAAATGCACATCCCTACGCGAGGCAAACTATTCTCAAAGACTTACTTTTAGTCATTATTTGGGTAGCACACATATTCTGAATGCCTTCGGGAGAATTCAAATGAGCCATTTTAATCTAGATTAATCTAGATTAATTTCAATATTAATCTAGATTAATCTAGATTAAAAAAATTAATCTATGCCCACCTCTAATATATATATATATATATATATATATATATATATATATATATATAAATATAGCTGCGAGCAGCGATGAAGGGCCAAAGCCGGCGGCACCGCCACTCCGGTGCCTTTACCTAAAGGCACCGGGGTTGCGGTGCCACCGGCTTGGGCCCGTAATCGCTGCTCGCAGCTATATTTATTATTATTATTATTATTTTACTACCTTTTGGGCACTTTTGGGGGCCTTAACGTGCTCGAAAACTCTTGAAACTTTGCACACATCTCAGAACCCGCGGCCATCAGGGCCGGGCTGAAGCTGGTACCCGGGCGTGGCAGGGGGGCTCGACAGCGCCCCCTGGAACGGGGTTTGAACACTTGGTCCATAAATCAAACACGCTTGCATGTAATAATATGAAACTCAGTACACATATAGATCTCATCGGTTCATATATACTTCATGCTCTTACTTTTTACCCCAGCCCAACAGGAAGTCGGCTATTAAGGGTTGTTTGGAAAACACATGCAATGGAATGTGAAATACTCCTCCTAGAGAATTCAAACACACGGCACGAAACTCGGTCAGCATGAAGTCAAGACACTGAGGATGAAAAATTGCCAGGGGATTTTTGATATCTCGAACGGTTTGGCCGTGGCGAGTAAACGAAATTATGGCGAGAAACGTGAAACAGGAAGTGTGTTATAACTACTGCATACATTAACTAATCTTGATGAAACTTCAGCAGTGTGTTCGTTGTAAGAGCCCGATCACATGGATGTGACTATTGTGAGTCAAAGTTATAGCGCCACCAACTGGAAGCAGGAAGTGTGTCACTTTCAAAATGCTTTTAAATCACCCTCTTATTTTTACCCGATTTGCTTCAAACTTCATGTGCATAATGTAGACACACGCCAGATGTAGACCTGTGAAAGGATTATTGATATCTTAGATACTGTTGCCATGGCAATGCATCAAACATTAATATTCCTTTTTTTAAGCTTTTTCATGCTTTTTTATGCTTTCGGGCACTTTTGGGGTTCTTAACGTGCTCGAAAACTCTTGAAACTTTGCACACGGGACAAAACCCGCGGCCATCAGGGCCAGGCTGAAGCTGGTACCCGGGCGTGGCAGGGGGGCTCGACAGCGCCCCCTTGAACGGGTCAGACAATTTGGTCCATATATCCAACACGCTTTACCCTATTTGCTTCAAACTTGATGTGTATAATGTAGACACAAGCCAGATGTAGACCTGTGAAAGGATTGTTGATATCTTAGATGCTGTTGCCGTGACAACGCATCAAACTTTAATATTCTTTTTGGATACTTTTGAGATTCTTAGCGCACTTTTGGGGCCCTTAACGTGCTCAAAAACTCTTGAAACTTTGCACACGGGTCAGAAACCGCGGCCATCAGGGCCGGGCTGAAGCTGGTACCCGGGCGTGGCAGGGGGGCTCGACAGCGCCCCCTGGAATGGGGTCCGAAAACTTGGTCCATAAATCAAACAGGCTTTACCCGATTTGCTTCAAACTTGATGTGTATAATGTAGACACACGCCAGATTTAGACCTGTGAAAGGATTGTTGATATCTTAGATGCTGTTGCCGTGACAACGCATCAAACTTTAATATTCTTTTTGGATACTTTTGAGACTCTCAGCGCACTTTGGGGGCCCTTAACGTGCTCAAAAACTCTTGAAACTTTGCACACGGGTCAGAACCCGTGGCCATCAGGGCCGGGCTGAAGCTGGTACCCGGGCGTGGCAGGGGGGCTCGACAGTGCCCCCTGGAACGGGGTCCGAAAACTTGGTCCATAAATCAAACACGCTTGAATGTAATAATATGAAACTCGGTACACATATAGATCTCATCGATTCATATATCCTTTGTACTTTTACTTTTTACCCCAGCCCAACAGGAAGTCGGCTATTATGGTTTGTTTGGAAGCGTATGCCCCTGGAATTCGATATACTCCTCCTAGAGAATTCAACCAATCGCCACGAAACTCGGTCAGCATGAAGTCAAGACATTGAGGATGAAAAGTTGCCAGGGGATTTTTGATATCTCGAACGGTTTGGCTGTGGCGAGGAAACGAATTTATGGCGAATAAAGGAAACAGGAAGTGTGTTATAACTTCTGCATACATTAACTGATCTTGATGAAACTTCAGCAGTGTGTTCGCTGTAAGAGTCCGATCACATGGATGTGACTATTGTGAGTCAAAGTTATAGCGCCACCAACTGGCAGCAGGAAGTGTGTCACTTCCTAAAGGCTTTGAAATCACCCTCTTATTTTTACCCAATTTGCTTCAAACTTTATGTGTATAATGTAGACACACGGCAGATGTAGACCTGAGAAAGGATTATTGATATCTTAGATACTGTTGCCGTGGCAACGCATCAAACTTTATTATTCTTTGTTGATGCTTTTGAGACTCTTAACATACTTGAAATTGCATGAAACCCGACAGACACATCACATTTATTAGACAGTAGACATGTGCAGAGTTTCAGAAACGGGCATGGTGAGAGCAATTAGAGAATAATGTTTAAGTTTAAAAACAGCCAGAATGGTTGTTTAGTCAAAAAAAATTTTTTTCCAAATCATACATAGTGTTATACTGCCCTCTTGTGTTCAAAATCAGGTAAAAAGCGAAAGTAAAATAAGGACGTCTGCACAATTCATTAATAATGGTGCAGAGTAGAGTGAGCTTTTTCAATTAATTCCTATGGAAGTAGGAATGAACTAAACAACGTTCGCTCTGTTCTGCTCGTCCCTCACCGTGGGCGCGCAGAGTTATGAATGCCCGTGCAGCCGTGAGCATTTTAGTTTCATTTTAAAATTAGCGCCATTTCGGGGGACGTATTACTTTAATTTATTTAACAAAAACACAATGTTGTGTTTAATTGCGAGTGTACACAAATATAAGTAAACACTTTGACGTTTGAATGATGTCCTGTATGAAGAAAATGACGGAGTATGTTTCACTGTTCAATCGCGCTGAGCCACCCAGACCCCCACACACACACTGACACACACACACACACACACACACACACACACACACACACACACACACAAACACACACACACACACACACACAATAATAAAACATTCAACCTAACATATACAAATTACACTGCTATGTTGAAATAGTCAGTAGTACAATTTGTATCATTCACAGTAAGCACCGCTCCACTGTGATTTTTCCAAGCACATTTTTGCACAAGTGAAGAGGATGATTTTTTCCGTCGATATTGGAACGTGAGTGAAGTACAAAGCCTGTAATAAAGAATAGTTTAGCATCCAAATACATCGCAAATGTTGCAACATTTAGATTCTAAAGAGAGATTTACGTGAGCCTAACACCACTTACTTTTACTTTTGTTTTAAATTATTTCGTTTTGGCTTTATTATAGTTATTTTTTTATTTGTGTTCTGTTCTGAATATCATTAAATTTAAAGGATTTGTTGTGGAATATTTTGAGTGTATAATCAAATAACACTAAACCGTCACTAGGTGTCGCCAGGCGACCGTCTTAATGAGCGGGTCATTGATTCATTCGTTCAAACGATTCGTTTGAACGACTGAGTCATTCATGAATGAGACAGATGTTTATGGATTGGTCATTGAATCTTTGAGTCAACCAATTTGTTCAAAATGCTGAATCATTCAGTAATGAGAAAACACGTTGCTGTGAGATGCAATGGTTCTGCTGTGATCTTTGTTTAACTATTTTCGCTGCTGAAACAGAAGAACAGTCAATATTGCATCTAAAATGTAAGTGACTTGACACGTGTGTGTGTGTGTGTGTGTGTGTGTGCGTGTGAGTGCGTGCGTGCGTGTGTGTGTGTGTGTGTGTGTGTGCAATCAATCCCAGGTAAGAGGCATGAATAATGAGAATTGGACTTCTAGGAGTGAGGTTAATATTCCGGAGATGGTTCCCTCGGATTGTGAAAAGGAGGCGGCGCGGGAGTGGCCAGGCATTGCGCTACTTCTGTTTCAAAGTTTAAAACAATGCTAATATCATTTTTTTGAACGATTTCATTACAAATGTTTATTTTATATATTTATAAAATATTATAAAATATAATAACTATGTTTTGTCCTATTAACAAAAGACAGGCAATGTACTATTAACAAATGTTAATAGTTTTTTAAAAGTTAAAATGATACTTTATGCATTTGTTTTGTGTCAGATGATTAACAATATAAATTAAACAAAGCTTAAAACAAACAAAATAATAAAACGAAAACAAAGCTTGAACATTTTATTTAATTGAAAAGCCTTTTTGAAATAAAATGTGTTTTTTTCCCTCTGAAATAGCAAAAGCATCGCACACTTAGCTGTACCTGCTCTAAATAAATAATAGTATTTAAATAAAAATACAAAATCGAAATAAATAAATTATATAAAACAAAATCAAATCAAAGAAAATAAATCTTATTAAAGTTATGCAGGCACACATTTAACAATAATTTTCAAGTGACAAATAAAATCAATCAAAATTCCTTACACATGGAGTTAATCCTGACGATTCCTGAGGCGCCTTTCCTCATGACACTCGCTTTTTTTTTCGAAGATATATTTTCTTTGGTTTGATTTTGTTTTTGTAATAATTTATTTTATTTAGTTCGATTTTGTATTTTTATTGAATTACTCTTTTTTTATTTAGAGCAGGTACAGCTAGTGTGTGATGCTTTTGCTATTTCAGAGGAAAACAATAATTTTATTTAATTAATAATTTTTGTTTCAGTCCACCATATAATTATGTTGTGTTTGATCTATGGAAAAAAGTTAGTTGTGAAATGGTTGAATATTAACAAAAGTTAATAGTTTTTTACAAGTTAGAATAATACGATATATATATATATATAAACAAGCCGGTGGCACCGCCACCCCGGTGCCTTTACGGTTACTGTGCATGACGGGCAATATCGTAACTCCGCTTTGACCTTTGAGAAGATGTGTGCTATAGAGCTTGCATTGGTGTGGGCTCTGCAAAAGTGTGTGTGTGTGTGTGAGGCGTGATTGAACAATGTAGACATATATATATATATATATATATAAAGGCACCGGGGTGGCGGTGCCACCGGCTTGTTTATATATATATATATATATATATATATATATATATATATATATATATGAATATAGCTGCGAGCAGCGATGAAGGGCCAAAGCCGGCGGCACCGCCACTCCGGTGCCTTTAGGTAACTAAAGGCACCGGGGTTGCGGTGCCACCGGCTTGGGCCCGTAATCGCTGCTCGCAGCTATATTTTATTATTATTATTATTATTATTTTACTACCTTTTGGGCACTTTTGGGGGCCTTAACGTGCTCGAAAACTCTTGAAACTTTGCACACATCTCAGAACCCGCGGCCATCAGGGCCGGGCTGAAGCTGGTACCCGGGCGTGGCAGGGGGGCTCGACAGCGCCCCCTGGAACGGGGTTTGAACACTTGGTCCATAAATCAAACATGCTTGCATGTAATAATATGAAACTCAGTACACATATAGATCTCATCGGTTCATATATACTTCATGCTCTTACTTTTTACCCCAGCCCAACAGGAAGTCGGCTATTAAGGGTTGTTTGGAAAACACATGCAATGGAATGTGAAATACTCCTCCTAGAGAATTCAAACACACGGCACGAAACTCGGTCAGCATGAAGTCAAGACACTGAGGATGAAAAATTGCCAGGGGATTTTTGATATCTCGAACGGTTTGGCCGTGGCGAGTAAACGAAATTATGGCGAGAAACGTGAAACAGGAAGTGTGTTATAACTACTGCATACATTAACTAATCTTGATGAAACTTCAGCAGTGTGTTCGTTGTAAGAGCCCGATCACATGGATGTGACTATTGTGAGTCAAAGTTATAGCGCCACCAACTGGAAGCAGGAAGTGTGTCACTTTCAAAATGCTTTTAAATCACCCTCTTATTTTTACCCGATTTGCTTCAAACTTCATGTGCATAATGTAGACACACGCCAGATGTAGACCTGTGAAAGGATTATTGATATCTTAGATACTGTTGCCATGGCAATGCATCAAACATTAATATTCCTTTTTTTAAGCTTTTTCATGCTTTTTTATGCTTTCGGGCACTTTTGGGGTTCTTAACGTGCTCGAAAACTCTTGAAACTTTGCACACGGGACAAAACCCGCGGCCATCAGGGCCAGGCTGAAGCTGGTACCCGGGCGTGGCAGGGGGGCTCGACAGCGCCCCCTTGAACGGGTCAGACAATTTGGTCCATATATCCAACACGCTTTACCCTATTTGCTTCAAACTTGATGTGTATAATGTAGACACAAGCCAGATGTAGACCTGTGAAAGGATTGTTGATATCTTAGATGCTGTTGCCGTGACAACGCATCAAACTTTAATATTCTTTTTGGATACTTTTGAGATTCTTAGCGCACTTTTGGGGCCCTTAACGTGCTCAAAAACTCTTGAAACTTTGCACACGGGTCAGAAACCGCGGCCATCAGGGCCGGGCTGAAGCTGGTACCCGGGCGTGGCAGGGGGGCTCGACAGCGCCCCCTGGAATGGGGTCCGAAAACTTGGTCCATAAATCAAACAGGCTTTACCCGATTTGCTTCAAACTTGATGTGTATAATGTAGACACACGCCAGATTTAGACCTGTGAAAGGATTGTTGATATCTTAGATGCTGTTGCCGTGACAACGCATCAAACTTTAATATTCTTTTTGGATACTTTTGAGACTCTCAGCGCACTTTGGGGGCCCTTAACGTGCTCAAAAACTCTTGAAACTTTGCACACGGGTCAGAACCCGTGGCCATCAGGGCCGGGCTGAAGCTGGTACCCGGGCGTGGCAGGGGGGCTCGACAGTGCCCCCTGGAACGGGGTCCGAAAACTTGGTCCATAAATCAAACACGCTTGAATGTAATAATATGAAACTCGGTACACATATAGATCTCATCGATTCATATATCCTTTGTACTTTTACTTTTTACCCCAGCCCAACAGGAAGTCGGCTATTATGGTTTGTTTGGAAGCGTATGCCCCTGGAATTCGATATACTCCTCCTAGAGAATTCAACCAATCGCCACGAAACTCGGTCAGCATGAAGTCAAGACATTGAGGATGAAAAGTTGCCAGGGGATTTTTGATATCTCGAACGGTTTGGCTGTGGCGAGGAAACGAATTTATGGCGAATAAAGGAAACAGGAAGTGTGTTATAACTTCTGCATACATTAACTGATCTTGATGAAACTTCAGCAGTGTGTTCGCTGTAAGAGTCCGATCACATGGATGTGACTATTGTGAGTCAAAGTTATAGCGCCACCAACTGGCAGCAGGAAGTGTGTCACTTCCTAAAGGCTTTGAAATCACCCTCTTATTTTTACCCAATTTGCTTCAAACTTTATGTGTATAATGTAGACACACGGCAGATGTAGACCTGAGAAAGGATTATTGATATCTTAGATACTGTTGCCGTGGCAACGCATCAAACTTTATTATTCTTTGTTGATGCTTTTGAGACTCTTAACATACTTGAAATTGCATGAAACCCGACAGACACATCACATTTATTAGACAGTAGACATGTGCAGAGTTTCAGAAACGGGCATGGTGAGAGCAATTAGAGAATAATGTTTAAGTTTAAAAACAGCCAGAATGGTTGTTTAGTCAAAAAAAATTTTTTTCCAAATCATACATAGTGTTATACTGCCCTCTTGTGTTCAAAATCAGGTAAAAAGCGAAAGTAAAATAAGGACGTCTGCACAATTCATTAATAATGGTGCAGAGTAGAGTGAGCTTTTTCAATTAATTCCTATGGAAGTAGGAATGAACTAAACAACGTTCGCTCTGTTCTGCTCGTCCCTCACCGTGGGCGCGCAGAGTTATGAATGCCCGTGCAGCCGTGAGCATTTTAGTTTCATTTTAAAATTAGCGCCATTTCGGGGGACGTATTACTTTAATTTATTTAACAAAAACACAATGTTGTGTTTAATTGCGAGTGTACACAAATATAAGTAAACACTTTGACGTTTGAATGATGTCCTGTATGAAGAAAATGACGGAGTATGTTTCACTGTTCAATCGCGCTGAGCCACCCAGACCCCCACACACACACTGACACACACACACACACACACACACACACACACACACACACACACACACACACAAACACACACACACACACACACAATAATAAAACATTCAACCTAACATATACAAATTACACTGCTATGTTGAAATAGTCAGTAGTACAATTTGTATCATTCACAGTAAGCACCGCTCCACTGTGATTTTTCCAAGCACATTTTTGCACAAGTGAAGAGGATGATTTTTTCCGTCGATATTGGAACGTGAGTGAAGTACAAAGCCTGTAATAAAGAATAGTTTAGCATCCAAATACATCGCAAATGTTGCAACATTTAGATTCTAAAGAGAGATTTACGTGAGCCTAACACCACTTACTTTTACTTTTGTTTTAAATTATTTCGTTTTGGCTTTATTATAGTTATTTTTTTATTTGTGTTCTGTTCTGAATATCATTAAATTTAAAGGATTTGTTGTGGAATATTTTGAGTGTATAATCAAATAACACTAAACCGTCACTAGGTGTCGCCAGGCGACCGTCTTAATGAGCGGGTCATTGATTCATTCGTTCAAACGATTCGTTTGAACGACTGAGTCATTCATGAATGAGACAGATGTTTATGGATTGGTCATTGAATCTTTGAGTCAACCAATTTGTTCAAAATGCTGAATCATTCAGTAATGAGAAAACACGTTGCTGTGAGATGCAATGGTTCTGCTGTGATCTTTGTTTAACTATTTTCGCTGCTGAAACAGAAGAACAGTCAATATTGCATCTAAAATGTAAGTGACTTGACACGTGTGTGTGTGTGTGTGTGTGTGTGTGCGTGTGAGTGCGTGCGTGCGTGTGTGTGTGTGTGTGTGTGTGTGTGTGTGTGTGTGTGTGCAATCAATCCCAGGTAAGAGGCATGAATAATGAGAATTGGACTTCTAGGAGTGAGGTTAATATTCCGGAGATGGTTCCCTCGGATTGTGAAAAGGAGGCGGCGCGGGAGTGGCCAGGCATTGCGCTACTTCTGTTTCAAAGTTTAAAACAATGCTAATATCATTTTTTTGAACGATTTCATTACAAATGTTTATTTTATATATTTATAAAATATTATAAAATATAATAACTATGTTTTGTCCTATTAACAAAAGACAGGCAATGTACTATTAACAAATGTTAATAGTTTTTTAAAAGTTAAAATGATACTTTATGCATTTGTTTTGTGTCAGATGATTAACAATATAAATTAAACAAAGCTTAAAACAAACAAAATAATAAAACGAAAACAAAGCTTGAACATTTTATTTAATTGAAAAGCCTTTTTGAAATAAAATGTGTTTTTTTCCCTCTGAAATAGCAAAAGCATCGCACACTTAGCTGTACCTGCTCTAAATAAATAATAGTATTTAAATAAAAATACAAAATCGAAATAAATAAATTATATAAAACAAAATCAAATCAAAGAAAATAAATCTTATTAAAGTTATGCAGGCACACATTTAACAATAATTTTCAAGTGACAAATAAAATCAATCAAAATTCCTTACACATGGAGTTAATCCTGACGATTCCTGAGGCGCCTTTCCTCATGACACTCGCTTTTTTTTTCGAAGATATATTTTCTTTGGTTTGATTTTGTTTTTGTAATAATTTATTTTATTTAGTTCGATTTTGTATTTTTATTGAATTACTCTTTTTTATTTAGAGCAGGTACAGCTAGTGTGTGATGCTTTTGCTATTTCAGAGGAAAACAATAATTTTATTTAATTAATAATTTTTGTTTCAGTCCACCATATAATTATGTTGTGTTTGATCTATGGAAAAAAGTTAGTTGTGAAATGGTTGAATATTAACAAAAGTTAATAGTTTTTTACAAGTTAGAATAATACGATATATATATATATATAAACAAGCCGGTGGCACCGCCACCCCGGTGCCTTTACGGTTACTGTGCATGACGGGCAATATCGTAACTCCGCTTTGACCTTTGAGAAGATGTGTGCTATAGAGCTTGCATTGGTGTGGGCTCTGCAAAAGTGTGTGTGTGTGTGTGAGGCGTGATTGAACAATGTAGACATATATATATATATATATATAAAGGCACCGGGGTGGCGGTGCCACCGGCTTGTTTATATATATATATATATATATATATATATATATATATATATATATATATATATATATATATGAATATAGCTGCGAGCAGCGATGAAGGGCCAAAGCCGGCGGCACCGCCACTCCGGTGCCTTTAGGTAACTAAAGGCACCGGGGTTGCGGTGCCACCGGCTTGGGCCCGTAATCGCTGCTCGCAGCTATATTTAAAATTGCATTTCGAATTGCTGTGAATACGTTAAGGCAGTATAAGCTCAGGTAAACCCCAATCACAATTTATCTTAGCCAAAAACTGTTTTAATATTAATAACATTAACAGAAAGGTTGGTAGCTAAGAATAAAAAAATATATTATTTTTTTCATTCAAAGGATTGTGTCATGTTACAGCTATTATAAGCAGCACACACGTTAGCCAAATGAATGGTGTTTGCTCTCCTGATCACAACAGAAGTGACGTGTGCAAAACTGTCCCAATTCTGCTCTTCACAGCTTCGGGCCCTTGCGCACTTACTCCGCTAAGTGCACTTTCAACAAGTGTCCACTTCCAGGAAGGCCTTAGGGCTCAAGTGAGAATTGGGACTGGGCCACAATCTAAAGACACGGGAGGCCGACCGGTTGACTGTTTGTGGACTTTTGCGACAGTGCAGCGGCGCTTGTGGCCTCTAGGGGGAAATTACAGGTCGCCACTAGTGGCCAAAAGTTCCACAGTGTGCCTTTAAAATATTATTGCTACTTTTTATCTAACATTTCTGAGTTTTTTCCGTCATAGCGAATTATAAAGTCGAAATTGCAAGTTATAGAATAGCAAGTTTATTGAGTCAGAATTCCGTGATATTTAACTCTTCTTTCGCAGGGTTGAGTTTATATCAGTTTATATTTATATCTATAACTGGCAATAATTTTATAACCATTTTTTTTCCTCTGAATGAGTACAATTCTGAGGGTGGAAAAGATTTTATTTTCTCAGAATTGTGAGTTTATATCACTTTAATTCAGAAAAAATCGGAATTTTGAGATTAAGAAGTTGCAATTACCTTTTTATTTTATTTTTATTCTGTGGCGAAAACAAGCTTCCACAACTTTTTTATTCATTTAAAAAAAATAAAATAAAAAATAACTTGCAAACACTGCGAAAAAAAAATGTCTAAAGATTCTTAAATCAAGATGCATTTACTGCAGATACAAAATGACATGAATATGAAGTGTAAAAGATTCTTCACTGCTGATTTGAGCTTCACAATGGGCCGTGAGTTAAAACACCTCGGGGGAACATCTAAAGTTTTATTCTCACCAATGCCAGTCTGATGCTCATATGCAATGATTGATGTTCTGATGAGAATAAACTGTTTCCTCGAAGTGTTTTAACTCGCGGCCCATTGTGAAGCGCCTCTGAGAATCAACAGTAAAGAATCTTTTACATGATTGATTGTCCAGCCGAGAGTCGTAGTTTACCATCATAAAGCTCAGACATCAGATGATGATTTGATCTGTCTGTGTTTCAGCTGTGAAACCTCAGAAACAGTCTCTGAATATGAGAGAGGTTTTTGTTTTTTAAGCTAAATACACTGAAGGAATAATGTCTGAAAACTGGACGCGAGTCTCTCTTCTCTCTGCCATCTCTGATGTTTCTCTGTTTCAGACTCAATGCATGAACACTTTCACTGGATCCTTGGACTAAAAACTTTCAGAGTTTAGCGGTTTTAAATGATCAGATTGCAAACAGATAGCCTACAATAAAACAATGATTTTCATTAAAAAAACTATTATAAACTATTATTTCCACTAAAATGGATTGATTGAATAACCGATTTCAGAGGTTGAATATCAGTTCTTGCAAAGCATAAAGCATTTATTGCCATAACTTTATGAATGTCAGACTTTCTGCACTGATTCAAGAGCCTAATTTGTGGAAGGGTGAATTAAGGCTTTTTAAGACTTTCTTAAGAAACCCTGAAAAATATAAACCGTGTTTGGTGTGTAATTAGACTACTTAACTAATTTAATTACAGTAGTCATTTATGTATTTTTTTCCTTGAAAAAGAAAAGGTATTATGTTTAGTTTTCTTAATTTAACAGTTACTCTGATTGTATTGCATTATAGATTACAGAACAATTCAATGTAAAACTGGATTTAACGTCTAATGCAAAAATGTAGCTATGTTTTGATGTGACCTTCGTTTTGTTCAGTTCAAGAATAAATCATGTAACCGTTCATTGTTTATTTGATAGAATTAAAAGTAATATTTGCGGCCGTTCTTGTATTTTTCAATTGCTTCCGATTTCGAAAGTAGTAACGCGTTACTTTCTAGAGAGAGTATTTACACGTTTCAAGATTTTACAGCTAGTAATTAATTACTTTTTAGAGTAACTTACCCAACACTGAATATAAAGTGTTACCACATGTTTTAATCTGTAACAGGCCTTAAACGCCTGTAACATTGTCATCTGTACATTTTCTGACATTTATTTACAAATTAATTTGTCATTTGTATTTGTAGTGAAGAGATTATAGCAGTAAATCTTCTGTAATAAGCCACTCGTATTGATTATGCTAAATCTAATCGTTGCCATCTTCTTATAGATTTGCAGCCTGGTTTTATGAATCCGACTCAAGAAGACCCGGAAGACCGGAAAACTTTGAAGACTGCGAGGACAAGCGACAGTCACACTGATGAACCGATGAGGAAGAGGAGAAGCGCGAGTCACACCGATCGGAAGACTCCAGAGAAAGACACAACCGACGGTAAGATTATTATTATTATATACCTCGTCAAGCCTTTTATCACAATTTCTGGGGGCATCCTAAAACACTTAAAGGGACAGTTCACCCAAAAATGAAAATTAGCCCATGATTTACTCACCCTTAAAGGTGCAATCAGTAAAAATTTTGAGTATCTATTAACAGAAATGCAAAATGACATGCCCTATGTTTTCAGTGGTGTATAAAGAACTTACTTAATAAACCGTAATGTTTTCATTACCTTAGAGAATGAGACATTTATATCTACATAACCGCGGGAATCCCCTTCTATGAAGGTCGACATATTGTTACGTCATGTTTCAACCGTAGCCGAACGCGCACAAACAGCGCTACAGAGCGTGTTTCGTCACTGCCTTGAAAGAGAAGTCGCAGAAACCTAGAAGCTAGCCATAAACACCGTGAGTAGTGACTTGTCAGTGGTGTAAAATATGTAGTTGGATTGTTTCATGTAACTTAGTTCTTCTCCCTCGCTGTGTTATGGCTTTGCTATGTGGGGATACATGTGCTGGTTACGTTCGTGAGACAGCTGATTAGTACTCTTGTCATTGACCATAAAACAGTAACGTTACAGGAATCACCAACCCGTCGATCTTGGAAGCATTTTAAGTCGATCGCGAAGAGTTTTCAAAATCAGAGAAAAAAAAGCCTATTGTGTGTAGTAAATGGTGTATGGGATGCGGAGGCGCGCGCGCTGTTATAATCATGTCATTTTTGACGCGCGCACCTTTGGGCTCATGCGGACGCGTCGAGTTTAAACAAGGCTTTACGCTTTAACCAGCTCAGCCACAGTAACAGCTCATATTAGCCAGCTAAACTTTTACTAGCAGCTACCCTGTTAGAAAAATATCCATATTTATAACTTTATCACTAAAATAACTAGTTTCCGCAGACTGCCGTACACATCAATTTATGCCAAAAGAGTACAGGACCTGACACATAACTTAATGTTTACCGCCGTTGCCCAGCCCTGTGTGTTTGAACCATGCATCAAGTTCAAGCATTACTCTTTTGGTGTAAATCGATTCCTACGGCCATCTGCGGAAACTAGTTATTTTAGTCGATAAAGTTATGAATACGGATATTTTTCTTACACCAACGCATCGCTTATGTCATATACACTCACCTAAAGGATTATTAGGAACACCATACTAATATTGTGTTTGACCCCCTTTCGCCTTCAGAACTGCCTTAATTCTACGTGGCATTGATTCAACAAGGTGCTGAAAGCATTCTTTAGAAATGTTGGCCCATATTGATAGGATAGCATCTTGCAGTTGATGGGGATTTGTGGGATGCACATCCAGGGCACGAAGCTCCCGTTCCACCACATCCCAAAGATGCTCTATTGGGTTGAGATCTGGTGACTGTGGGGGCCATTTTAGGACAGTGAACTCAGTGTCATGTTCGAGAAACCAATTTGAAATGATTCGAGCTTTGTGACATGGTGCATTATCCTGCTGGAAGTAGCCATCAGAGGATGGGTACATGGTGGCCATAAAGGGATGGATATGGTCAGAAACAATGCTCAGGTAGGCCGTGGCATTTAAACGATGCCCAATTGGCAATTTGGCACTAAGGGGCCTAAAGTGTGCCAAGAAAACATCCCCAAGTCAAGTCAAGTCATCTTCATTTATATAGCGCTTTTAACAATGGATTGTTTCAAAGCAGCTTTACAGAGATAAACATATAATTTAAGGTAACAGATTGTTTTGGCATTATAGCGGTTCTTGAATAATGTTATTTCCAGCTAAAGTTAACTTTGATTGATTCACCTCCGTCGAAATGATCAGACTTTAAACGCGAACCTGTGATTAACGCTGACGGCGTTCACATGCTCATTCAGAATTGATTCTATAGTTATGTGCTTTTTAAAATATGTGCGCAGGTTTATAATTCATACAACCCAGCCTAAACAAACTACTTTTCTTGCCTATAAATTTTGATACAGAATTTTGTTTTATTTTATCACTTCGGGGTACGCGAGCCGGAATTCACAACGCTTTATCTGTAGAGTGGGAAAGGGATCCTCCATAGGGAGAGGATAGTGGACACTTCAGCACTGCATTGTCATCTGGTCCAGGCGGATCTCCTTCGTCAGATCTGGACACGGCCTGGATCCGGCAGGCTGCGGTAAAACCTCGGGATAAACAAAGACACTAATATTAGCGTAGATGCCATTCTTCTTATGATGTAGCGAGTACATCAAGATTTAAGGGAAGTGTTCCCAGTTCCGGCTGACCTAATCTATGCAGCCTAACATTGAATTATAGAAGTCTATAGTGTGTTATGTGTATGCTAGGTCAAAGAGATGTGTTTTTAGTCTAGCTTTGAACTGACAGAGTGTGTCTGCTTCCCGGACAATGGTAGGAAGACTGTTCCAAAGTTTTGGTGCTAAATAGGAAAAGGATCTACCGCCTGCAGTCGATTTAGATATTCTAGGTATTATCAACTGGCCGGAATTTTGAGATCGCAATAGACGTGAAGGACTATAATACGTTAAGAGCTCGCTCAAGTACTGCGGAGCTAAACCATTTAGTGCTTTGTAGGTAATCAACAATATTTTAAAATTTATACGATGTTTAATAGGGAGCCAATGCAGTGTTGACAGAACCGGGCTAATATGGTCATATTTCCTGGTTCTGGTAAGAACTCGAGCTGCGGCGTTTTGAACTAGCTGTAGTTTATTTATTAAGCGTGCAGGGCAACCACCCAGTAGAGCATTACAATAATCTAGCCTTGAGGTCATGAACGCATGAACTAATTGTTCCGCATTTCCCAATGAGAGCATATGGCGTATTTTAGATATATTTTTAAGATGGAAAAATGCAGTTTTACAGATACTAGACACGTGGCTTTCAAAAGAAAGGTTGGTATCAAAGAGCACACCCAGGTTCCTAACCGACGACGAAGACTTGACAGAGCAGCCATCAAGTGTTAGACAGTATTCTAGGTTATTACGTGTGGAAGTTTTTTGTCCAATAATTAGAATCTCTGTCTTTTCAGAATTTAGTAGTAGGAAATTACTAGTCATCCAATTTTTTATATCAGCTATGCATTCCGTTAATTTTGTGAATTGGTAAGTTTCGTTGGGTTTTGAAGAAATATACAGCTGAGTATCATCGGCATAACAGTGAAAGCTAACTCCATGTTTCCTAATGATATCTCCTAATGGTAGCATGTACAGAGTGAACAGCAACGGTCCTAGTACTGAGCCTTGTGGTACGCCATACTGAACTTGTGATCGATAAGACATCTCTTCATTTACTGCTACAAACTGATAACGGTCAGATAAGTATGATTTAAACCATGCTAGTGCAATTCCACTAATGCCCACATAGTTTTCTAGTCTATTTAAAAGAATGTTGTGGTCAATTGTGTCAAATGCAGCACTAAGATCGAGTAACACTAATAGAGAGATACAACCACGATCGGATGATAAGAGCAAATCATTTGTGACTCTAATGAGAGCGGTCTCAGTACTATGGTACGGTCTAAATCCGGACTGAAAATCCTCGCAGATATCATTTCTTTCTAGAAAGGAACACAGTTGTGAAGATACTGCTTTCTCTAATATCTTTGACAGAAAAGGCAGATTCGAGATCGGCCTGTAATTGACTAATTCTGTAGGATCAAGTTGTGTTTTTTTAACAAGCGGTTTTATCATA
This sequence comes from Tiaroga cobitis, assembly GCA_030578255.1. Classification (NCBI taxonomy): domain Eukaryota; kingdom Metazoa; phylum Chordata; class Actinopteri; order Cypriniformes; family Leuciscidae; genus Tiaroga; species Tiaroga cobitis. The sequence goes on from CM060613.1 coordinate 2,923,087, forward strand.
GCCAGTTTAAAGGTTTTTGGTACGTATCCTAGAGACAAAGATGAATTAATGATATTAAGAAGAGGATATGTGACCTCTGAAAACATCTCTTTCAGTAGCTTAGTCGGTACTTGTATCTAACATACAAGTTGTCGATTTAGATGAATTAACGAGTTTGCTGAATTCTTCCTCTCCTATAGCAACAAATGAATCAAATTTTTCCTCAGGGAGACTACAATGCACTTCCTGATGCGATACTGTAGTAGACGGTTGCATAGTTATAATTTTGTCCCTGATATTATCAATCTTATAAGTGAAGAAGTTCATAAAGTCATCACTGCTGTGTTGCTTGGACACTTCTGAGCTTGAAGCTTTCTTTTTCGTTAGTTTAGCCACTGTTTCAAATAAATACCTTGGATTATGTTTATTTTCTTCTAATAGGTTTGAAAAATAAGCAGATCTAGCAGCTTTTAAAGCCTCTCTGTAAGCAATCGAGCTCTCTTTCCACGAAATCCGAAATACCTCTAGTTTAGTTTTCTTCCAGTTGCGCTCCATTTTTCTGGCTGCTCTCTTAAGGGCCCGGGTGTGCTCGCTGTACCACGGCGTTGGGCTATTTTCTTTAATCTTCTTTAAGCGCAACGGAGCAACTGCGTCTAAAGTGCTGGAAAAGAGAGAGTTAAACGTTTCTGTTGCAATATCAAGTTCTTCTAAGCTATCCGGGATGCTGAGATGATGAAACTGATTAGGAAGATTATTGATAAAGCAATCTTTAGTGGCAGAAGTTATAGGTCTAACGTATTTATAACACGGAGTCGGCTTTGCAGCCTTGGCTAAATGTAATTTACATGAGACTAGATAATGATCTGAGATGTCATCGCTCTGCTGCAGAATTTCAACGGCATCAACATCTATTCCATGTGATAATATTAGATCTAGAGTATGATTACGACGATGAGTAGGTCCTGACACGTGTTGTCTAACTCCAATTGAGTTTACAATGTCTTTAAATGCCAATCCCAATGCATCTTTTTCATTATCTACATGTATATTAAAATCACCAACAATTAGTACTTTATCTGCAGCCAATACTAATTCTGATAGAAAGTCCGCAAATTCTTTGATAAAATCTTTATGGTGCCCTGGTGGCCTGTATACAGTAGCCAGCATAATTCTCAAATGTGATTTATCGTTTACACTATATATTTTTACATTAAGCACCAATACTTCAAAAGAAGTATATTTAAAGCTAGATTTCTTAGTGGTTTTGAAAATATTACTATAAATTACAGCAACACCTCCCCCTTTGCCTTTCAGACGAGGTTCATGTTTATAACTGTAATCTTGTGGGGTTGACTCATTTAAAATAATGTAATCGTTTGGTTTTAGCCAGGTTTCTGTCAAACACAGCATATCAAGATTATAATCTGAAATCATATCATTAACTATGAGAGATTTTGAAGTAAGGGATCGAATATTCAGCAACCCAAGCTTTATCATTTGCTCATCTGTATTATATCTGTTTTTTATTTGTTGAACATCAATTAAATTTTTAACCTGACGTTTTTTGGATTTCCAAATTCGGGGAACAGACACAGTCTCTATATGATGACATCTAGGTGAAAGAGACTCTATGTGATGGGATTTATCTGACCTTGGTGACGTGAGGACGCTAGCAGACGGTCGGTTTAGCCAGTCTGTCTGCTTCCTGACCTGAGCCCCAGATTGTCATGTTTTATCTCTAAGACTATGAGCCAAATTACTAGAGAGAAGAGCAGCACCAGCCCAGGAGGGATGGATACCATCTCTTTTCAACAGATCAGGCTTGCCCCAAAAACTTTTCCAATTGTCTATGAATTTTATATTATTCTGCGGACACCACTTCGACAGCCAACCGTTCAGTGAGGCCAATCGGCTAACTATCTCATCACTCCTGCGTACAGGAAGGGGGCCAGAGCAAATTACAGTGCCTGACATCGTACTTGCGAGTTCACACACCTCTTTAATATTAATTTTGGTGATCTCCGACTGGCGGAGTCGAACATCATTAGTGCCGACATGAATAATGATCTTAGAGAATTTACGTTTAGCATTAGCCAGCACTTTTAAATTTGCTTTGATGTCAGGCGCTCTGGCTCCCGGCAAACATGTGACTATGGTGGCTGGTGTCTCTATTTTCACGTTCCGTGTGATCGAATCACCAATTACCAGGGCACAATCAACAGAATTCTCAGTGGGTGTTTCACTGAGTGGGGCAAATCGGTTTGTTATGGGAATCGGAACGGAAGAGTGGTTCTTTGATCCGCGACTAGAACGATCTCTCACGGTCACCCCTGAATCCCATACACCACTGAATCCCCCACACCATTACACCACCACCACCACCAGCCTGCAGAGTGGTAACAAGGCATGATGGATCCATGTTCTCATTCTGTTTACGCCAAATTCTGACTCTACCATCTGAATGTCTCAACAGAAATCGAGACTCATCAGACCAGGCAACATTTTTCCAGTCTTCAACTGTCCAATTTTGGTGAGCTCTTGCAAATTGTAGCCTCTTTTTCCTATTTGTAGTGGAGATGAGTGGTACCCGGTGGGGTCTTCTGCTGTTGTAGCCCATCCGCCTCAAGGTTGTGCGTGTTGTGGCTTCACAAATGCTTTGCTGCATACCTCGGTTGTAACGAGTGGTTATTTCAGTCAAAGTTGCTCTTCTATCAGCTTGAATCAGTCGGCCCATTCTCCTCTGACCTCTAGCATCAACAAGGCATTTTCGCCCACAGGACTGCCACATACTGGATGTTTTTCCCTTTTCACACCATTCTTTGTAAACCCTAGAAATGGTTGTGCGTGAAAATCCCAGTAACTGAGCAGATTGTGAAATACTCAGACCGGCTCGTCTGGCACCAACAACCATGCCACGCTCAAAATTGCTTATCACCTTTCTTTCCCATTCTGACATTCAGTTTGGAGTTCAGGAGATTGTCTTGACCAGGACCACACCCCTAAATGCATTGAAGCAACTGCCATGTGATTGGTTGATTAGATAATTGCATTAATGAGAAATTGAACAGGTGTCCCTAATAATCCTTTAGGTGAGTGTACATCTAGGATGACTTGAGGGTGAGTAAATCATGGGCTAATTTAAATTTTTGGGTGAACTATCCCTTTAACGGGAAAAACGCTTAATGTAGGCTAGTCATATTAAAAGATCAAATTCTGTAAACACCTTATTAATACTATATAGCCTACAGAAAAGCAAGCAATGATGTTGACTTGTGAATTCACACATGGTTTGTCTTAAAGCATATTAAAAACACCACATAGACATATAAACAACATTAAAAGTTCTGCTAACTCTTCTTCTTCACAGACCGTTGTGCTGAGAGTGTGTGTGAAGTGTCGTCTTCATCTGGGATCAGCGATCGAGTCGAGGAGTGTGTGAGAGACACAACACCAGGAGAATCTCAGTCTGAGGATCACAGGAACGAACAGGACTGGAAACGGCTTCGTGAAGTCATTAAAAAAGTGGACGCTGACAAAATACGTTCGCGTGTCCTTATGTCGATGCTTGAAGAATCACGAATAATCTGGCATCAGCGTTTGATGGAGATCAAGAAAATAAAAGGTATTCAGATGCACCAGTGTAATGATGATGAGGAGAAAGCTTTTTATTCACCCTTTTAAGCAGGAATATGTTCAGTTTTTTTTTCATTTAATTACTGTTATTACTCCTTATAATTGCGTTATAGACTACTGCGTGACCTTTCTTTTGGTCAGTTCAAGAATAATTTATGCAACTGTAAATTGTTTATTTAATAGAATTAAAAATAGAAATGCCGTCGTCCTTGTATTGTTGAATTTCTTGCGATTTCGAAAGTAATTAGTAACTTGTTACTTTTTAGAGAGAGTATTTACACAGTTCAAGATGTATTAGCTATAGTAATTAATTACCTTTTGTAGAAACTTACACAACACTGAATATAAAGTGTTTACCAAATGTTTAAATTTTTTAACAGCCTCAAGAAACGGTCGATGGATGGACCAGAACGACATAGACAAAGTCTTTCAATTATGTAAGACCGTGTCTGCACATTTTCTGGCATTTATATGCTTATATTTTTAATTATTAACTGAATGTGTCATATTTTTTATTTGTAGTGAATGCGCCCTTGATTAATGCAGACAGAGCCGATAGCGGTAAATATGATCTTCTGTTATAGACACTCATATTGCTCAATCTAAATTGTCCTAAATCTAACTATTGTCATCTTTGTCTAGCTTTGCAGCCAGCAGGAAAGAAAGCAGAAGAAGAGAAAGCAGAAGAAGAGAAAGCAGAAGAAAAAGAAGAAAAAGAAAAAGCAGAAGAAGGAAAAGAATCTCAGTCTGAGGATCACAGGAACGAGCCACAGAAAGACCTTTGGAAAGAGTATTTTCGAGTGGTTAGAAGATTTCATGCTCAGGTTTGCGACGAGAGCCCTCTTGCGAAGCTTCGAGAAATAGATGTAATCATGTGTCAGATTGTGAAGGAGACCATGGTCCTCTGCAGAGGAATAAAAAAAATTCCAGATGCACTAGTAGGATGATAAAGACACTTTTTATTCACCATTTAAGAAGGAATATGCTTTGAAATAAGATAAGTGAAATCAAATATTCACAATGTTTAAGTTTGCGTACTGACCTGCACCCTGCAATAATTGTAATAAATAGGCCTACTTTACTGAGCTCAATCTTTCTGTATGCTTAACACAGTCTGATAACAGTCGCTCTGAATTGTTCCTGTAAAGCTGCTGTAAACGATGTGCATTGTGAAAAGCGCAACAGAAATAAATGTGAATTGAATTGCTGTGACTCTCATCATTCCAGCAGTGATTTACTGGTTGTCAGTGTATTACTATGTTACAAAACAGAAATGAATACTTCAATAATAGGCTAGGTCCGTAAATTAACATTATATCAGATAATAAAATACGGGTTATTACTGTAAATTTTAAGTTAAGTCTGTAAAACCAATAACGTTGCTACCGTATTTTTGACGGTAAAGTTCTGGCAAACACAGCTGCCGGTTTTTTACCGTAGAAAATACGGTTTTATTTTTTTACAGTGTACGTGTCTTCGTGCTCGTCTAGGCAATACCATCTGGGCCGAGAACACAGTAACCATAGCCTACTGTCTCCCTCTTCACCAAATACGTTCTGGATACATTTTTAAGAGCATCATTCTGTATCCAATCATTTAGCCGGATCCCGCGATTTCCTCTATCTATATATATATATATATATATATATATATATATATATATATATATATATGTATATATAATTATATATATAGGCCTATATATATATATATATATATATATATATATATATAACCACTGATGGTGGTTGAGGAGAGATTCCCTGATATGATTGTAAAGCGCGCGCGAGTAATGAATTGGAAACATTTGCTCTGCGCCAGTGACTCACACCGTTATGAATGCGTGCGGCAATGTGAAACAAGCAAGCACACACGCAACTTCTACAGAAGACTCTAGCTCTTCTCGTAATATTTCGACTTTAATCTCGAAATATTTTATTTTTACGTTGCGATTCAGGGCTTCCGTATAGAAGAGACGGATGAATCAACAGTGATGGATCAGCGGATAGGCCTGGCTACTGACTGATATTAGTCAGATTTATGATCAATATTCTCCATAACCTAATTCCCCACATCCCAGTAGAGCTGCTGCACATTAATCGATCGCGATCTTGATTCACTCACGGATCTTATTCCTCTCTGTGTATTAAACCTTTGATGAGTCCGATCACAGGAACATTCAGATGTGTGTTCTGATCCAGAGAGAGCCGTTGTCGTGTGTTGACACACCAAACCGACGGAAAAACGGTATTTCACAAAAAATAAACTGCAACATTTTAGAAGCGATAGCATAACTCTGCAGTCTCGTTAACTAACTGGGAGAATATATTTAGGCTATTATATTTTGACTGGAAGGAACCACAGACGATGGTTTACAGTGGCGAGAAGCCTAAAGCAGTAAAAAAAAAAAACAAGGACAAAAAAATTCTGATTAAATGTTGAGTAATGTAGCGCTTAAAGTTTAAAAAAAATTATGACAAATGAGGGGGGAAAAAACAATGCTCCAGATTGGCAGAAAGAAAAACGTGGTGCGGACACGAAATATACTTCCTATTGAAATGCATTAGATTGAAAGTCGTGAGTGAACACGAATCAATCAATAGATTCAATTTCGTGACAAACTGCCGAGAGACTTGGTTGCATGTAGGCTATTGATATAAAACAGCTTCACAAACAGACTTTTCAACCACACAGTATCAATATTTACAATAAATCAAATTATCACAGAAATACTGGGATAACAGTTTATCAGATATGAACACTGATGTCAACAGTAGTGATCAATATAGAGTAAATCACCTTCGGAAAGTAAATAAAGATGATCAATTACATCATTACACCAGTAGGCGGAGACAAGTGACTGTTAAAAATGTATTTGTTATTGAATCATTCATTCAGGAGATTCGTTCAAAAACGCTGAATTATCCAGTAATGAAAGTCTTTACGAATGAGTCATTGAATCATTCACTCAAACCATTTTTTTTTAAATCAATTCATTCAAATCAATTAAACATTTTTTTAAATAGACTGCAGCAATTAACATTTAATCAGAACCTCTAGTAAATTACATGTTATTTTATGCTTTTCATATTGTTATGCTTTTCAGAATCTCCATTTGAAACAAAAAAATTGTGATTCTCAGTTTATCCAGAATTGTGCAGCTCTACATCCCAGCTAACACATATATGTTCTAAGAATGTTTTGCTAACATATCCATTAAGCTTTAAAAACATTAATTTAGAATGTTCTCTGAACGTTTAACAGTGAATGTTACGGGAACATTCCATTTGATAACTCTGCAAACATTATGGGAACATTTTAGAATGTTCAGAGAACATTCAAAAGTAACATTTAAAAAAAACATTAGATTAGAAAAAAAAAGATTCCATATATGCTGTATAAATAATGTTTGTTTGTTTTTTTGCAAATGTTTTGAGAACATTATTAAACACCATAATGTTCTGTTAATGTTACTGTAAGAACGCTTGTTCATAACTCTCCAGAACATTAGATAATAACTCTGAGAACATCGGCTGTTAGCTGGGCTATATCTGAAAACAAGATGAGATGCATATGGCTGATGGGTAATCATGTTTTCCAGGAAATCCAGGCGTTTGACATCTCATGTACTCGACTGACACATGAATCATAAAAGCACATACACGCAAAAACAGGCTGAGAGGGCAAACTACGCCTCCAGGTACCTTGATCTTTATTTAGAAGGATTATCTGGCGAATGTGAAATTACATATTGCATAAAATTAATGAATAATTATTATTATTATTATATCTCCTCCTCGTGAACACACACTGGCTCTATTTCCCTAAACAGAAACATGAAACGATCTGAAGAGCTTTGACATCTGATATCCAGATATTGCATGTAAAACTGTATTTGCAGTGTTCAGAGAACTCTATACCTGAGGGAATCAAAGACTGGTGGATTTAGTCACAAGTAAACTTGCTTTAAAATGAAAAGGCATCATATGCTTGGATTCGTTTTTTGCAGTGGATCTCAATGGCCAGCAGGAGGCGCCGCACCATCTCCTATGATTTGGTCAGATTTGGTCGATGTTTTTGCTTCAATTATCATTTAAAAGGCTTTGTATATGATTTGTATGGACTAACAAAAGACCCACACACCAAACCCAGACCGCGCACGCACGTTTTCATCCGGACAACGACATTCACCATGAAGTAAAACACAAATGTGACGTTTAAAGCAACATGCGTGCGCGGTCTGGGAAGCAAACACACACAATCACGCAAACATACGCATTCTTACCATTAATTACTCTTATTCTTAATATCTACTGAGATTCACTGAATTGTAAACAGAAAATACTTAAAGACAAAGTCGTAATATCTACTGTAGTCTTATTCTAGAACTATAAAATGAATGTCAATACTGTCATCTCTACTTTTTAGCCAAATATACGAGCTGTTATGCAGAATCAGATCAAATATATATAAACTACAACCAGAGTAGAAACTAAAGCCTGCACGTACAGTGCTATACATTTATATATATATATATATTTATATATATATATATTCCCATTTACATAGAGCTGTATAATCTTCTTTACTGTAGTAATCCAATAACAAAAAGTACCGTAATTACATAAATAATACAAGAAGTGCTATCAAATATTGAAAACTAAAAAAAAGCCAACAGAATAAAGATGGGGACATATAGGCCTACCCTTAAAGAGACAGTGCACCCAAACATGAAGATTAGCCCGTGATTTACTCAAGTCATCCTAGTTGTGTATGACATTCTTCTTTCAGACAAATAAAATCAGTTAAATTGGTTATAAAAAAAATATGGATATTTTTGTTCCACAAACTTTTATGATGGATAGATGCACTTTTATGATGGATAGATGCACTTTTATGATGGACAGATGCACTTTTATGATGGAAAGATGCACTTTTATGATGGAAAGATGCACTTTTATGATGATAGACGCACTTTTATGATGGACAGATGCACTTTTATGATGGAAAGATCCACTTTTATGATGGACAGACACTTTTATGATGGACAGACACTTTTATGATGGATAGATGCACTTTTATGATGGAAAGATTCACTTTTATGATGGACAGATGCACTTTTATGATGGATAGATGCACTTTTATCATGGATAGATGCACTTTTATGATGGACAGATGCACTTTTATCATGGATAGATGCACTTTTATGATGGATAGATGCACATTTATGATGGACAGATTCACTTTTATGATGGATGGATGCACTTTTATCATGGATAGATGCACTTTTATGAAGGATAGATGCACTTTTATGATGGATAGATGCACTTTTATGATGGATTGATGCACTTTTATGATGGATAGATGCACTTTTATGATGGATTGATGCACTTTTATGATGGACACACTTTTATGATGGATGAATACACTTTTATCATGGATAGATGCACTTTTATGATGGATAGATGCACTTTAATGATGGATAGATGCACTTTAATGATGGATAGATGCACTTATGATGAATAGATGCACTTTTATGATGGATAGATGCACTTTTATGATGGATTGATGCACTTTTATCGTGGATAGATGCACTTTTATGATGGACACACTTTTATGATGGATAGATGCACTTTTATGATGGACGGATACACTTTTATCATGTATAGATGCACTTTTATGATGAATAGATGCACTTTAATGATGGATAGATGCACTTTTATGATGAATAGATGCACTTTTATAATGGATTGATGCACTTTTATGATGGATTGATGCACTTTTATGATGAATAGATGCACTTTTATGATGAATAGATGCACTTTTATGATGGATTGATGCACTTTTATGACGGATAGATGCACTTTTATGGTGGATTGATGCACTTTTATCATGGATAGATGCACTTTATGATGGATAGATGCACTTTATGATGGATAGACGAACTTTCATGGACTTCAAAACAGAAACAGCCATTCACTGCCATTATAAAGCTTGGAAGAGTCGGGACATTTTTTTATATAACTCGGATTGTATTCGTCTGAAAGAAGAATCTCATATACACCTAGGATGACTTTAGGGTGAGTAGTCCATGGGCTAATTTTCATTTCTGGGTGAACTGTCCCTTTATTACATCAGAAGAAAAGGTCCATTAGGGGGCGCCGTTCACAGCGCAGTCTCTTTAAGGTCATTCAGGTTTGGCAAACGCGAGCGAAAGTGTCGAGCGAAGCCCGGTTTGGAGGTGAGCTGCTCAGGATACGGGTTTCCCTCGGGACGGCCCAGAGCGCTGGAGTGCCAGCCGGACTCCAGGGGCCCCGGGGCCGACGCATACGAGGCCTGCCGACTCTTGGCCTGCATGAAGCTCCCGGGTTTAGAGGAGGACTGGGGAGGGTAGTGGAGATCTGCTGAGGTCTGGTTGGAGGAGGAGGAGGTGGTGAGATGAAGAAGCTTCCGCAACGACCTCAGAGGCTGAGACAAAACACACTTATTACTGATTACAGGCATTTATTCAGTTGTTTAAGAGATATGTTATATGTAACTTATTTATATGTAATTTCTACATTTAATCTGATACATATATTTATTAAGCACACATAATATGATACTATTATCTAATTATACAGAGTTGCTCTTATATTTGGCTTTATATATAACGTCATTTATTAAAATAAAAGACTGAATCTTTTTATTTATATATATATATATATATAAGTGTGTGTGTGTGTGTGTGTGTGTGCGCGTGTAATTTAATTTAATAATTTATATAATTTATAATTTATATATAATTTATAATTATTCCTATATTTATATAATTTACATAATTTATTTATATGTAATTTAATGCACAATTTATAAAAATCAAAAACTGAATGTTTTTAGATTTAATTTATAAACAATATAAAACTGAATGTTTTTATATAAACTTATTTGTATGTAATTTAATGGAAAAAAATAAAAACTGAATTTAATTAAATTTATTTTAATTTAATTTACCTAATTTATATTAAAAAAAATATTTAATTTAATGCACAATTTATAAAAATCAAAAATTGTTTTTCAAAATCAAATGTTTTTATATATTTTATAAATAATTTATTGCATAATCAAAAACTGATATACATATATTTTATTTATATGTAATTTGACCTATATAATCTGCTACATATTTCTATTAATTACACATATGATAAATATTATCTGATTCTGCATAGTTGCTCTTATATTTGGCTATATATATAACTTATATGTAATTGAATGCATTATTTATTCAAATGAAAGACTGAATCTTTATATATACCTAATATATTTATATTTAATGCATAATTTATAAAAATCAAAAACTAAATGTTTTTTTTATAATTTATATATAATTTGTCTAGATTTCCTTTATGCATAATATATAAAAATCAAAAAATGAATCTTGTTATATAGTTTATAATTTGTTTAGATTTAATTTATTGCATAATTTGTAAAAATCAAAAACTTAATCTTTTTTATAATTTACTTATAAATAAATGATATATAAATTATATCATTAAAATATATGTAATTTAATGCATTGTTTATATACAGTTTATTTAAACATGTATATAATTCATATATAACTTATTTATATGTAATTTAATGCATAATTTATAAACTGAATCTTTTGATTATATAACACATTGCGCCGTAACCACACAAGCGTACTATTAATAAACATTAATACTGTGTAGGTTTTCCAGAACCAGCTGGCGAGAGTCATTTAACAATTCCAGGTGTTATTTCAAACATGAAATGTTATTTAATATTAATAAAATGTACTATAATAAATGTATATAATTAATAATTTATTGTTAAATTGCATCATTATGTAAATTACTTCTTTTTTTTAAAATTGAAATAGCCCATGCGTTGTTTATAATGAAGTTTATGGGTAATATTCTCAGAAAAACCTTAAAATTAAAATTATTTATAATTATATATATTCTGTAATAATAAAAACCACACAGTTACTTTCTATATACAATATTTGCCATCAAAAAGTAATACGTTTATTCAGCATGGATGCATTTTTTATTGATCAAAAGTGACAGTAAAGACATTTATAATGTTTATAATGTATAACATTTACATTTATAATGATTCTATTTTAAATAAATGCTGTTCTTTTGAACTTTCTATTCATCAAAGAATCCTGAAAACTAAATATTTTCAACATTAATAATAATTTTGATCATTAGATCCTCATATTAGAGTGATTTCTGAGGGATCATGTGACACTGAAGACTGGAGTAATGATGCTGAACATTCAGCTTTGATCACAGGAATAAATTACACTTTACTGTATATTCACATAGAAAACAGCTGTTCTAAGCTGTAATAATTTTTCACAATATTACTGTTTTTACTGTATTTATTTCATCAAGTAAGTAAATGATCAAATAACTGATTTTGTAAAAGTACATTTCTGAAATGCATGAAAGTTACCTCTGATAATAGGGACTGGTTTTCTGTAAAGCTGCTTTGAAATGATGTGTATTGTGAAAAGCACTATACAAGTAAATGTGAATTGAACTGAATGTAAAGGGTGCGAGGTCCTGTGTACCTGAGAGTGTGTGTCCGGTGTCCTCTCTATAGGCCAGTCAGCGTCCCGCTCTCGCTCTCGCTCCTGATCCTGCTCTCTCTCTCTCTCCCGGCTGCGCTCCCGGTCCCGGCTGCGAGTGCGATGTCTGCTGCCCTGGTGTCCGTACGAGCGCGACGACTTCTGTATCAGCACCGGATCCGGGCCCTCGCTCGGCACCTGACCATTCACACGCGGTACAGAGCTGTCAATCATACACACGTTTAAACATTACAACTAACAGCCAAAATAACAGAGAGCGACAGCCCCAGGAGAGAAGCATAATCGTTTGTTCTAACATGGGTGGATTTTTACAAATATTCAGATTCTTCTTCTTAAAGGTGCACTGTGTGGTTTTCAGTGGCGTCTAGTGGTGAGGTTGTGAATTGCAACCCATAGACACAATAAATACATAAATACTGCGATACGTCAACGCGTCCGCCATTTTGCGGAGGGCAAGACTGCACTGAAATCAAATGCAAGTAGACGGGTGAGCAGCGTTTTTTCTGGATAAAAACAAAAACTGTTTTTACATTTATCAACCGATTTCAGTGGTTTGTATGTGGTGTACAAAAAGTTCCATCTCTAGTTATTTAAAATCTCGATAGTTAGACTTGTAAAATATTTTTTTTTAATAAAGAATGGTCAAAGCTCAGGCTTGTCATGCATCTGTCTTTTTATTCTTGGATAAGAATGGTGAAGACCCCCATACTGAGATATAATTTAAGTTTTCTTATTGTGGAAAAAGCATTTTCTGTGATTGACCAGATTTTAGCAATAACAAAGATAACTGATGGATCCTTTATGATAATACATATGTTATGATACAACTATAGTGCAATGCAAATAGCAAATATAACATAAAGTGAGAAGTAATAGTAAATAGTTCAGTCAATAAAATAAACAAATAGTATACAGCAAATAAAATAGTAATGAATAGTATAATTATATAATATCATAAGTACAATAATACAATCATAAAAATATTGATAATAGCATATCGTTTATTAATAATACTATAATAATAGCAATAGAATAAGAAATATCAATTACAGAATATACACAATAAAAAATAAGTTAAATAGTGACTTATATTTAATATTTAACTCTTTTTGTTAAATTTGAGTTTTATTGATCAGTAATAGCCATTATAACAGAAGTAGCTTCAGTCAAACATACAGCAGGATACAACGGTAAAATAGCCTAAATATAAAGTTATGAAACTTCACTTTGCCCTCAGCCAAAACGATTTACCAGGGAACCATTTATAGATTAATGAGCCTAAAGATCGCCGTTAGATATTTACAAGACGAATGATATCTCATGTTTAACCACTACTAGAGACATCCGAGCCAGCGGCAAACGCCAGAAGCACTGGCCGAGGAAAGGCTGTTCGAGGCGGGGTAGACGAGTGCTGAGCACCCGGTGATCGCATCTTACAACTCCGAAAACATCAGATCAAATTTTTAAATAGGCGCTATCTTTATAAACAAACCACATATTTGAGCTTTAAAAACAACTACATTGTCGACTGAAAAACTATTAAAACTCCATTTCGTGACACAATAACAGTAGTATTTTTAAATGTATCCTCTGAATGTTACTATTACTAATTAAATCATGATCAAATACAACCAAAAACAAACGTTCAGTCTTGCTTGTGAAAGGTAATTCCTTGAAAGCTGTTTTCAATAGTGTGGCGATGTGTACGGCCCCACGCAGCGCACACGAAACAGGCATTTATCTCAATTCCCGGTATGAGAGGTATGGGAAAGTTGCCATCCCCAACATGGCGGCGCCGTTGACGTACGCTCCAGCGGCCAATCGGGCGTCTATGTATTTATTATGTCTATGATGATAGAAGTTACAGAAGTTACGGTGGCCGACAGGAAGTGATGTCGTCGTCTGAGACAGCAGAGAGTAGCCAGTTCAGCAATGAGGTTTCTTTACAAAGATAAATTAAGAAATTAGTTTTACGTCATTAATCAGTAAAACAATGTTATTGTGAATATTATTGTTACTTGTTCATCATTGTGTCAGTGTTTTATTCGCTGACTTTAGCAGCATCCTTGCACGAAGAACAACAATGACGAAACGCGTTTGTCCGCTCAGGGCCACCGTAGAAACATGTCGATGTAAGCGCTGTGTGTGTAGACAGAAACGCCTCATTCTAAGGTAATAAAAACATAACGGTTCATTATACAAGCTCTTTATACACCACTCAAAACATAGTTATGTATATGATATTACATTAACTGTCCTCCTAAATATTACACAATGCACCTTTAATATTACTTTTTATTATGATGAGGATTATCATTATTATTATGAACCAGATTAGACACAGTAAAAACACTGATGGCTTCATCATATTCATCATCACCAGATCCAAGAAATCTGATTCCAGATTCCAGATGACTCCGGATAAAATCATTCCACCACTTTATTCAAAATGTTTTCAATTCAATAATTTGAATTATTCAATTAATCAATTCAGGTTATTTATATAGCGCTTTTCACAATACTTTTCAAAGCAGCTTTGCAGAAATTTACAGCTTTATGATTTTTATTATTGTATTCTTAATATCTCACCAAAAAGTCTTATTTCTATAATACAGATTTAACATGATTTTTTTTTATTAAAAGCAGCATAAGCTAAAATCAGTACACAAAAGGGCTTTTCACACTTGAACTAGTTTACCCTGGGTCGTGCTAACCCTGCTTCTACATTACAAGTGTGAAACGGTCCTTTACCCGGGGTTAAAAGCGGTGCTAACCCTGCTTCTGCATTACAAGTGTGAAACGGTCCTTTACCCGGGGTTAAAAGCAGTGCTAACCCTGCTTCTGCATTACAAGTGTGAAACGGTCCTTTACCCGGGGTTAAAAGCAGTGCTAACCCTGCTTCTGCATTACAAGTGTGAAACGGTCCTTTACCCGGGGTTAAAAGCGGTGCTAACCCTGCTTCTGCATTACAAGTGTGAAACGGTCCTTTACCCGGGGTTAAAAGCAGTGCTAACCCTGCTTCTGCATTACAAGTGTGAAACGGTCCTTTACCCGGGGTTAAAAGCAGTGCTAACCCTGCTTCTGCATTACAAGTGTGAAACGGTCCTTTACCCGGGGTTAAAAGCGGTGCTAACCCTGCTTCTGCATTACAAGTGTGAAACGGTCCTTTACCCGGGGTTATAAGCGGGTAAAGTGCAGTGTGAAAAGCCCTAAATACAATTTACATATCACTTTACAATAAAGAGTTATTTTTTGAATTTCAGAAATGAGAAATTGGGGAGAAAATGTTTTTAAATATCATAAATGATGTAAAAAAATCATGAAAATGATTAATTTCTTTGTTTTCTTCTGATTTTGGGGGAACATGATTTCATCAGTTTCACCCTCATGTATTTAGTCTGTTTCTGTGGATTTGCTAAATCAAAATCAAATAAACAATTCTTTCACATGCAAATCACATTATGCAAATATGAAGTCATGCGTCCATCATTTGTGGAGTCAGTCTCAGATGACTGATGACATTACAGATCTGACAACCAATGAGGAGACAAATACCCAGCCCACTTCAACATAGCCGATTAGTGTTGTTAATTCATGCAGCGAGATTAGCGGTTTAGTTGGCGGCGTGTTAGAGGCGTATGTATGGAGACTGGTGTATACCATGGGTGTGGCCACTAGGGGACGCACTCTCTCAGAGGAGCTCCTCGTGAAGCTCCTCTGAGAGTGAAAAAGAGGAAAGAGGGCTTTTCTCATGACTGGAACTTGCTCTTCAGTGTCTGTCTGCAATACAAGAGACACAAAACTCACACTGAGACTCAATACTGGAGATCTGCCACCCGACTCCACTGTTCATGATGTCTTTCTATCTGATTACGGTTTACAATTAATTATTACAAATAAAATACATTTAAAAAATACATTTTAAAAGGGTTCATATCATGATGAGTCCAATTAAATAGTGTTAGTTAGTTTCCATTTTAGCAAAATTTTTAGTAATTATTTATTTGTTTCTTTTATTGAAGTATTTCTAAATGGCTTTTATTTATTTTATTTTTGTTTTAGTTATTTTAGTAATTCAAGTATAAAATAGACATGTTGCCTTGGCATCTAGCTAAAATAAAATAAGTATATGTTTTTAAAATATGTTTAATTTTATTTCAGTTAATGTTTATTTTATTGAAAGTAAAGACCATTTTTAAATTGTTTTTTGTTAACAATAATAATTGTTTTTTGTTAACAATAATAACCCACAAAAAAAGAGATTTTAACTCTCTAGAAACAATTCAATATTGATTAGGGTTTATAATTAATCATAAAAATTATTCTAAAAATGTTGTGTTAAAAAGTTTCATATAATGACAAATCCAATCTTTTTGAACATTCCTTACACAAAGCTATCATATGACTTCAAAATATTTGGAATAGAATAGAATAGAATAGAATAGAATAGAATAGAATAGGACTTTCATGGTGGTTCTATGCTGCTTTTTGGAGATTTACAGATCTTGTCATAGAAAAGATCAGCTTGAATATTCTACATTTCTGCTGTTTCTACATGCGTGTTTGTAATGAAATAAGGGGAATAAATAAAAACAGTCGGTTTAAAATGTCAGAGTAGCGGTTGAGTCGGGTGACAGACTCTCATTTACAGACCGGGTTTAGACTCTACTATTCACTCACACACATTCACCAGTGATACATTGAACACACACACACACACACACACACACTCACGGTTTGTGGCTTCTTCTTCTTCTTCTTCATGGATCTGAAGAAGCCTTGTTTCTCTTTCTCTTTGGTGGGTTCAGGAGGGCTCACGTCCAGCGTCTCAGACCCCGTCCTCATCAAACAACACACTTACAATGTCAATAAAACTGATGCTTACAATCTGGCATTATATTATACTATTATTTCTATTAATATTTTGAATTAGTTTCCGTTTTATATTTTCCGTTTTTGTTTGAATTTCAGTTAAAGTGTTTGTAATGTTTTTGTGTATCTGTCATTTGAATTCGTTTTTTTATTTGTTATACAGTATATATGTCATTTAAAAAAAATTCAGTGTTAGTTTTCGTTATTTTTTTAAGTTATATTTTTTATATCAAGTTATTATATTTAGTAAGTTGCTGCTGCAGTTCACTTAATGGCCACCGGTGTCGCTAATAATAAGAGTTTCTTAATTCTACATATCGCCTCTTTAAACTAAAAGAAAATTACAAATTTTGCCTTGGCATATTTTTTTTTATATTTTATTTTATTTCAGTTAGCGTTTTATTTCAAGTAACAAAAATGTTTTTAAATGTTTTTAGTTAATAATAACCCTGCAAACTGCTCAACCTACAGATTTTAACTTAATAGAAACAATCAGTTTTTTATATATATTCTGACTCACTTCCTGTTTGACTGTCTAAGGTTTTCAAGAGTCAGAAAAATGCCATTATTGCATAATTTCTATTAAATTAAAAACATTTAATTTATTTATTTATTCCTTGATTTGATTATTCCAAGCACTGGAAACTTATTATATATTGTTATCAGAGAAAATGTTTTGATTTAAATATAATTTGGGTGGAGCCAAATAATAGTAGTATATATATTTTTTAAATGCAACATATTTACAGAAGAGTGTGAGTGCTTCATCCTCACCAGGGGTCATAGGTCGGTTGGTGTATGTTGTGGCTGTTGTCTATCGTGACCCCTGAACTCTCGTGGAACGAGTTATCAGGTCTGGGTGACGGCACTGGTGAAAACACAAAAACATCAGCATATAGAGGAAACAGTGAGACCTGGAACCAGTGACCTTTAAAAATAAACTGTTACAAAAAGCGATATCGCACTGTTAAAATGCATAAAATAACTATTGCATTACTTCTCACTTGCTCTCTCTTCCAACAACAACAGTTTTGTTTCTTTTTATTCAAAGTGCTATTTCTTTTGCTGTTGTTTTTTGATTGTCCTCCCAACACAGTTTGCATGCATGACTATATTGTGAATATTGCCCCGAGCTGAGCTCAAAGATCTAAGACTTTTTCTATGTACACAAAAGGCCTATTTCTCTCATATATTGTTCACAAATCTGTCTAAATCTGTGTTAGTGAGCATTTCTCCTTTGCTGAGGTAATCCATCCACCTCACAGGTGTGGCATATCAAGATGCTGATCTTGGAGGAGAAGATGCTGGATGTGGAGGTCCTGGTGTGGTTACACGTGGTCTGCGGTTGTGAGACCGGATGGATGTACTGCCAAATTCTCTGAAACGCCTTTGGAGACGCTTATGGTAGAGAAATGAACATTCAATTCACAGGCAACAGCTCTGGTGGAGACTCCTGCAGTCAGCATGCCGATCGCACGCTCCCTCAAAACTTGCGACATCTGTGGCATTGTGCTGTTTGATAAAACTGCACATTTTAGAGTGGCCTTTTATTGTGGACAGCCCTAAGGCACACCTGTGCAATAATCATGCTGTCTAATCAGCATCTTGATATGCCACATCTGTGAGGTGGATGGATCATCTCGGCAAAGGAGAAGTGCTCACTAACACAGATTTAGACAGATTTGTGAACAATAATTGAGAGAAATAGGCCTTTTGTGTACATAGAAAAAGTCTTAGATCTTTGAGTTCAGCTCATGAAAAATGGGGGCAAAATCAAAAGTGCAGCGTTTTTAATTTTGTTCTGTGTATAAAATATTTATATTTATTTATAACATAAATATAAATGATGTATAAGTATATATACAGTATATACATGCAAATATTTCTTAAATATATACATGCATATGTGTGTATTTATATATACAAAATAACTATACACAGTACACACACATATTGTTGTAGCCGTTTGTCTATAATAAGTGTTGTATTGGAGTATATTTATTACAAGTTATGTATTTGTTTATTATTATTATTATTATTTAGTATGTGCGTATTTGTATTCATGTACTTATTTTAGTTCATTATCATGGACCTGTCGGGTTTGGAATGTATATGTCACCGCGCATGGGCGGAGTAGGAAGTGAAAGAACAAAGGTTTGGATTTGGGGATGGTGGTTACTCAGTTTTTCGACCACTTCGTTAACTTTGTTTGGATTTTTTGTTTGTTAAAATAATTAACTTAATTTAGAAATGTTAGGAAAATAAAGCTTTTGAAATGAAGACTGCGGTTGGAGTGGAGTGCGTGAAAAATAGCTAATCATTGTTCCCTGAATCCACGGCCACCATCGAAAGGCCGACACACATATATAATGTAAACACAAACCTTTATTTTGCATGTGATTAATTGTTGGCCAGCTCTAATTAAAATGAAATCAGGATTTGACTGACCCCTGTAGAAGCTCCCGACCCGTCTCGGGACAGATTCGCCGTACATCATGCGGTTCTCTTTGGCGGATCCGCTGTCATCCGCGAGTTGCTCGTGATACACTCCTCCCTGCAGCATCAACATTCGTCACACACGTGTTTCAAGCAGAACAAGTGCTCAGTGCAACACTAAGGACATTATGTGGCATGAACACTGACGGTTCCCCCTCTGCATAAACTCCAAACAAAAGGGAACACAACCGAAATGCCACCTTCAAGAATGAGAGAGCAAAGCGGATAGGAAGATGGGCAGCAGAAGGAGGAGTATGGAGAGAAAGAGGGAGAGAGAGAGAGATAGGAAGCAGGATGGTGCGGACCTCGCTTTTTTGCCGTGGTGTGTGAAAGCTGGTGGTGTTGTCCCGTGTGGACTCCCGGATTAAAGGTCGCGTGTGACTGACCTCTGCGGCCGCCGGGTCGCTCTGTTTGTGGAGAGATGAGAGCAGGAGAAGCATAAAGCGCTCAGCACACACTCGTATGATCACTGACTCCTACACACACACACGATCTGTTCCAAACACTAGTGAGCTGCCTACCTAGACCACATTCTTAGACCTCGTACTGTACACACACTAGATAGATAGATAGATAGATATTGTAGATAAAGACTATAGATAAATAGATAGATACTGTAAATAGATAGATAGATAGAATTATATAGAAAGGAGTTGAAAAAATATTTACAAGAGAATAACATTGGAAAAATATTCAATCGAATGAAAATTAATTAAATATGCTTGCTTCTGGTGTGGACAATGGTCCACTAATGTGTAATTTTATGAACAGATGTTGTCATTAATGAGTTGCATTTATGATTCTAAAGTTAAGGGCAGGCACAATAAGCTTTAGCTTCTGCCTACACCTGGTCATCTATAGTGTTTATGTTTCGAATGATTTGATTGAATGATCTGTAAATGACCAAACCGAAATAAATGAAAATGAAATGAAATGAAAATGAATTATACTGTAAATAGATAGATAGAAAGATAGATAGATAGATAGATACTGTAGATAGATAGATACATAGATAGATAGATACTGTAAATAGATAGATAGATAGATAGATAGATAGATAGATAGATAGATAGATAGATAGATAGATAGATAGATACTGTAAATAGATAGATAGATAGATACTGTTAATAGATAGATAGATAGATAGATAGATAGATAGATAGTGTAAATATAAATAGATAGATAGATAGATAGATAGATAGATAGATAGATAGATACTGTAGATAGATAGAGTCAGATACAGATAGATAGATAGATAGATAGATAGATAGATAGATAGATAGATACTGTAAATAGATAGATAGATAGATACTGTAGATAGATACTGTAGATAGATAGATAGATAGATACTGTAAATAGATAGATAGATAGATAGATAGATAGATACTGTAGATAGATAGAGTCAGATACAGATAGATAGATAGATAGATAGATAGATAGATAGATAGATAGATAGATAGATAGATACTGTAGATAGATACTGTAGATAGATAGATAGATAGATAGATATATACTGTAAATAGATAGATAGATAGATAGATAGATAGATAGATAGATACTGTAAATAGATAGATAGATAGATAGATAGATAGATAGATAGATAGATAGATAGATAGATAGATAGATAGATTCCTCTTTCTGTCACTCTATTTCTAATTCTACTTTAGCCTCCAGTGTTGTGGTCAATTGAAGCACCGATGAACTGAGAGGATGAAGCTTCTTTAATTCTGGATGTGGCTCACCCTCGGTCCGGATGCGGCTCTAGAGGCTGGCTGTCTCTGCACACAGTGAACACTGGGGAAGCTCAACAAGCTTTGGAACAGATGCGTAATATTTACAAGACGCACGTCTTAAGGGGGTCGCACACCGGGTGAGAAGCGCAGCGCCACTATTAGTGAGTGTACACACACCGACAGCACCATTCGAGCACCATTAATATAGTTTTATATTAAATTTACTTTATATTTGTCTCATATCGTCCTTAATGTATATACTGACCTCACCCTGTGCAGCAAGATACATTTAGTTTTACATTCATTTACAGAAATCAGCTGTGCGGATGAAAATTGCTGAAGTTATCGGATTTTCAGGAGATATTCTCAATTAATTCAGTTAACGTACGCTCTGAGGTAAAGTGTTCAGACTGCAGACTCAGCAACGATTGTATTTAATTATACAGTACAATCATAACATAGTACAGACATTATATTAATTTAATAATGTCCTTAAACATAACAATATTGCTGGCCATAAACTGAGAAAGTGCGCGTCCGATGTGCGACCTCTTTAATGGCGCTTTTCCATTACCAGTACCAGCTCAGCTCGACTCGACTCGGCTCGCTTTTCGCTCCGTTTTCCATTGCAGAAAGTACCGCCACAAATAGTACCCGGTCGTCATAGCGACGCCTTTCGTTCCTCGTTGCCCCATCAAGCTCTCGCTGGATCCTCTCTTCGGCAACCAAACAAAGGAAAGTCTGCACCTCCTCGTTTGACCACGGCGTATTCTTCCGAGTTGCCATAATAATAGTAGTAAGTTTAGTAACTATCTCTGGCCAAACTATTTAAAAATGGCGGGGTTATTTATTCTGGATACTCCTGGCGCGTGCAATGATGACGCAGATTCTCTGTGACCAATCAGCAGTCGGCATTGTTTTCACGTCACATTTTAGTATCGCCTTAGCTCGCTTAGAACCTCGCCGGAGGTGGTACGAAAAAAAGTACCCGAAAGCAGGTACAGGTACAACTTTTACACAGTGGAAAAGCAAACAAAGGCGAGTCGAGTCGAGTCGAGCCGAGCTGAGGCGAGCTGGTACTGTGTAGTGGAAAAGCGCTATTAGACTTCATCCAGACCAGGAACGGGCATCATCCTGATCCAGACCCAGCACTGAACCCACTCTACACATCTCACAAGTGCTTACAGGCATCAGAGAGCAGGCAAAACACTTAAAGAGACACTTCACCCAAAAATGAAAATTAGCCCATGATTTACTCACCCTCAAGCCATCCTAAGTGTATATGATATTGTTCTTTCAGACGAATACAATCAGCGTTATATAAAAAAAAAATGTCCTGGCTTTATAATGGCAGTGAATGGCTGTTTCTGTTTTGAAGTCCATAAAAGTGCATCTATCCACTTTTATGATGGACAGATGCACTTTTATGATGGATCGATGCACTTTTATGATGGATAGATGCACTTTTATGATGGATAGATGCACTTTTATGATGGATAGATGCACTTTTATGATGGATCGATGCACTTTTATGATGGATAGATGCACTTTTATCACGGATAGATGCACTTTTATGATGGATAAATGCACTTTTATCACGGATAGATGCACTTTTATGATGGATGGATGCACTTTTATGATGGATAGATGCACTTTTATGATGGATAGATGCACTTTTATGATGGATAGATGCACTTTTATCACGGATAGATGCACTTTTATGATGGATAAATGCACTTTTATCACGGATAGATGCACTTTTATCACGGATAGATGCACTTTTATCACGGATAGATGCACTTTTATCATGGATAGATGCACTTTTATGATGGATAGATGCACTTTTATGATGGATAAATGCACTTTTATCACGGATAGATGCACTTTTATGATGGATGGATGCACTTTTATGATGGACAGATGCACTTTTATCACGGATAGATGCACTTTTATGATGGATGGATGCACTTTTATGATGGATAGATGCACTTTTATCACGGATAGATGCACTTTTATGATGGATGGATGCACTTTTATGATGGATAGATGCACTTTTATGATGGACAGATGCACTTTTATCACGGATAGATGCACTTTTATGATGGATGGATGCACTTTTATGATGATGGATGCACTTTTATGATGGATGGATGCACTTTTATGATGGACAGATGCACTTTTATCACGGATAGATGCACTTTTATGATGGATGGATGCACTTTTATGATGGATGGATGCACTTTTATCACGGATAGATGCACTTTTATGATGGATGGATGCACTTTTATGATGGATGGATGCACTTTTATGATGGATAGATGCACTTTTATCATGGATAGATGCACTTGTATCATGGATAGATGCACTTTTATGGACTTCAAAACAGAAACAGCCATTCACTGTCATTATAAAGCTTGGAAGGGCCAGGACATTTTTTAATAGAACTCAGATTGTATTCGTCTGAAAGAAGAATGTCATATACACCTATGATGACTTGAGAGTGAGTAAATCATGGGCTAATTTCCATTTTTGGGTGAACTATCCCTTTAAATAAAAGAGGTATGGACTGACCCTAATGTCGTCTAACCCTGCGTCCCGTGACACGGCGCTGCCCATGTGTCTCGGTAGGGTCCGGTGCTGTAGCTGAGGGGTCAGTAGCTGTAAACTACTGGCCCTGTTGGGCATCCCCTGTCCCACCACCAATCCGCCCGCCTCACCCCCATGGGGACGCCCGCGTTCCCTCCTCACGTACATCGAGTGCCTGTGCGGGCGCTGCTGCGAGGAGAACGGGCTGGTGTAGCCCACACCGTAGGGGAACTCCTGTGGAGCCGATAGAGACAGTCCCGCTCCGGGGTTGAGCGGATCCACAGGGTTCCCGTCGCTCTTTTGCCGTGACGAGGAGCGCCGACTGGAGGGCTCAACCGTGCTTCCGTCCCGTTCCAGTTTGCTTCGACGTCCCACAGCGGGACTGTGTCCCCCGTGTTGCATTGACGGGCTTCCCGGAGCCGCCAAGTTCAGGTTCATGTTAAGATCCAAGCAGCTGCTGGGGAAGTAGCGGGGCGATCCGGATGGGTCGTCCGGGTGTAGTCGCATATCGCTGAGGTTACTCACGGATTTGGCGTCACTAAGCACTCCGTGACTCTTAGACAAACTCAGGTATGAGGACGATCCCTTTCCGGCGGAGGATGACGACGCGTTCGATTCACCGTATCCGTGACGGCTCTGTTTCTCCCGGTCGCCCGTGAGCGTGCCGGTCTTGCCCTCCACAAAGGAATGGCGGTTCTGGGAACGGGGCGTGTTCGATTTCAGGTATTTGGCGCCGGGACCGTCTGCTGGTTTGCCGAAGTCAAAATCGCCCGATTTTGATTTGGCCTCTTTAGCATGCTGGAGGTCTTTCCCGCACGACGCCGAGCGGTTGAGCGGCTGGAAGGATTTAGGGTGCATGACTGGGCTCAGGCTGTTGGCGGACTGGACCGACCCGTTCAGGAATGTCTCGGAGCTGGGAGGGTGGAGGTCTTCGTGCCCATGACGGGGCAGACTGGAGCAGTCACGACTGTTTGAGCGATGGTGACTTGAACTCTTGATAATGTGACCCCTAAAATCCCATTAAAAAATTAAAGAATGCAAACATGAGTGACTGTAAGCAACACTAGCTAAGCTTACATGCATCAATTTATAATCAGATTAATGGCTCAAGTGGACTGAAAACCTAATGTTTGAGGAAAAGTGCTTTCCCAAATCAATTTTTCCCCTAGTTTTATTTACTCCCAATCAGGGCTTGACATTAACTTTTTTGCTCACCAGCAACTGTGGCTAGTGGTTTTCCAAAGTTTTCATTTTCACTGGCCAAAATTATGACATTGATACCATGGGGAAAATTGCCATATAGATATTTTTAATATTATCTCATAATTTGGTAGCAGGTATATTAGGCTGCTGTCACTTTAAGACCGAATGCACGGATCCAATATACTGTTACACATGCGTTTTCTCTCTCAGCTGTTTACCTACAACATAACTGAACATAACTGTGTTAATGTGGAATACCGGATGACCTACTAAAAGTAGCAGAAATGTGCAGATTACAACCAGAGCACACACTGTGTAATGTTCTGTATTCCACAATGCAATGCATTCAAATTGGCTTTCCATTTAATTTGATGTGGCCTTGATTTGCAGTATGACGAATCTAAATGAAATAAGACTTGTTATTTGATCTTGCAGCCAAAAGCTACACAAAAAATGGTTTAAAAATGCTAAATAACTATTTTCAAGATGAAAAGTGAAGTAGGATAGGAAATAGGATCACACAATCTAGCATACCGGTACTACTCTTTGAAATATTGCATGCTTAACCACATAATTAGCTTGTATACACAGTCAGGAAGTATGTTAGTGCTCCACTCTTGCTCCTCCTGACCTGCTGGGGGCGCTGTTGTCCAGAAGGGGCTTCCTCTTGGAGGAGCGGATGGGTGTGGGTGTGAGCGGGCCGGGACGCTCCGTCAGGCGTTGGGTCTGGAAGGCGTGATGGTTCAGACTCTGTTCTGTCAGATAGCGCTCGTTCGGGTACAACAACAACAGGTTCTGAAAGTATCAAGCCACAATGGTAGATCTCTCAAACAAAACACTTCACAGGGATCTTTTTTTTAACATTTTCATAAGCACATTATAGTTATTCGCATTAATAAAATGCATTGGAACATTTTTACTTGCAATATTTTACTATACTTTTTTTTGTATTATATATAATATTGTAGAATGTAATCAAACATATATTACAATTATTATGAATTATTATGAAAATGTAATATAAATACACTTACATTGTAATATAAATTAAATTAAATTGTAATGTGGGCTCATGCATTTACTTAAAGCTGCTTTGAAACGATGTGAAAAGCGCCACACAAATAAATGTGAATTGAAATTAACAAATTTAACTAAAGGCAGAACAACCACTGCTACATGAGATAAAAATACTCAAAATATTAATAATTACAAAAATATATACATTGTTACATTATTAATGAGAAAGATTTGTTTGCTTTTCGGTAATAAAATTATTAATCATAAATTATTAACCCTAAAATGTAGGGTTTTATTATATATATATATATATATATATATATATATATATATATATATATATATATATATATATATATATATATATATATATATATATATATATATATTAAAAACATAAAAACAAGGTCACAAAGATAAAAAAATATATATTTAAGATTAAGATATTTATGCATTTGGATATGTTTCTTAGTAAATTTATTTTGAGTTGTTTTCTTTGAGGTCATTATTCTCAAGTGTTTTTCTCACTATTCTAATACAGTATAAATATATATATAGTATATATAAAAATATTGCAAAAGAATAATTGTAATTAAATCAACATACAATTAAATGTATCATATTATAGTAATGAGAAAAACATTTGTTTCAATTCCATGTCAAGATGCAAAAAAACATAATGGTTCTAAAAACAAGTTTAAAGATGCGTATTTGTACATATATCACCCAACACACATCTATTAATATCCTCCAGAGGAAACAAGCTTCAACAAGCCCATCACACAAGAACACCGCTAGCGTTATTACCACCATGTCCTAAATCTCATTTGTTGAAGATATTTGTTGTACGCATGACTCATCGTTTAATAAACCGACATGACAGAACAAGCGCCGTGTTGAGGGTTTAAGGAGGATAGTTTAATGACAACAATATAATATCAGGGTTATCAGCACAGGATTCATCAGCAGAAACAAGCAAATCACTGTGATGAAAATATAATTAGCGCACAATTATCGCAGTGATGAAATGTCACTTTCACCTAATGAAGCGACGGAGCTACGCGAGTCACACTCATTCCCTAACACACACGCAACAACATGTTGAGTATCTGGGTCTCTTGATGCCCTAACAGGCACTAAACACACCAGTGAAGAGGTGTGTAAGCTTTATCAACGATCCAATCATCAGGTAAACACAAACGAAGTGCGAGCGAATGGAAACCCCAGTAAACGAGTGTGTGAGATGAATGAACCGCTATTAGTCACACACACACACACACACGATAATGACAAACCTCCATCACAGGTGAACAGAAGACACGGGATGTGTGTGAGGGGGAAAGATGACAAACACAAAAACAGTCATTAGTCTGATGATTTAATGTTTCACACAGGGTTAGAACGTGAAGGTTCTTATACTCACTTATACACACTCACTCTCACTCACTCACTCACTAGCTCACTTACACACACACACAAATATAGACACTCACACACACACACAGACAGTGTGGGGGGGGTAGGTTTAGGGGTAGGGTTAGTGTGTGTGTGTGTGTGTGTCACTAAACACACTCCTCTTACCTTCATGAGGTCGAGCAGGACTGTGTGCTTTTGTTTTTGTGATATATGAGGACACAAATGTGTATAATGACATGCACATTACACTGGTATTACAACTTACACGTGATATATGAGGACATTGCATGAGTCCTCATATTTCAAATAGCTTTAAAAACATAAAAAACAATGTGTTTTTTTTTAATGTAAAAATGCAGCATGTCTCCTGTGATGGGCAGGTTTAGGGATAGGGGCAGTGTAGGGGGATAGAATATACAGTTTGTCCAGTATAAAAGTCATTACGCCTATGGAATGTCCTCATATATCACAAAAACACAGCTGTGTGTGTGTGTGTGTGTGTGACTGAACACACCCTTACCTTCATGAGGTCGAGCAGGACTGTGTGTGTGTGTGTGTGTGTGTGTGTGTGTGTGTGTGTGTGTGACTGAACACACTCCTCTTACCTTCATGAGGTCGAGCAGTACTGGACTGATGATCCCGAGGTATCGTCTCTCCAGTGTCTGTGGATGGCTCACTGAGGGAAACTACACACACGAGAGTCTTATAAAATAACGGGCACTGAACACTCACAGTGAGAGCAGGACTGCACGTTAAAGAAGTAGTTCACTTTAAAACGAACATTAGCCCATGATTTACTCACCCTGAAGTCATCCTAGGTGTATATGAGTGCATCTATCATCATAAAAGTGCATCAATCCATCATAAAAGTGCATCTATCCATCATAAAAGTGCATCTATCCATCATAAAAGTGCATCTATCCATCATAAAAGTGCATCAATCCATCATAAAAGTGCATCTATCCATCATAAAAGTGCATCAATCCATCATAAAAGTGCATCTATCCATCATAAAAGTGCATCTATCATCATAAAAGTGCATCAATCCATCATAAAAGTGCATCTATCCATCATAAAAGTGCATCTATCCATCATAAAAGTGCATCTATCCATCATAAAAGTGCATCAATCCATCATAAAAGTGCATCTATCCATCATAAAAGTGCATCTATCCATCATAAAAGTGCATCTATCCATCATAAAAGTGCATCAATCCATCATAAAAGTGCATCAATCCATCATAAAAGTGCATCTATCCATCATAAAAGTGCATCAACCCATCATAAAAGTGCATCTATCCATCATAAAAGTGCATCTATCCATCATAAAAGTGCATCTATCCATCATAAAAGTGCATCAATCCATCATAAAAGTGCATCTATCCATCATAAAAGTGCATCAACCCATCATAAAAGTGCATCAATCCATCATAAAAGTGCATCAACCCATCATAAAAGTGCATCTATCCATCATAAAAGTGCATCTATCCATCATAAAATATGGATAGATGCACTTTTATGGACTTCAATCTGATGGTTGCGATTCACTGCCATTATAAAGCTTGGAAGAGCCAGGAGTTTTTTTAATATAACTCTGATTGTGTTCGTCTGAAAGAAGAATGTCATATACACTTAGGATGACTTCAGGGTGAGTAGATCATGGGCTAATGTTCATTTTAAAGTGAACTACTCCTTTAAGCGAGTCGTGTGTGTGTGTGTGTGTGTGTGTGAGACAGACTGACCCGTAGCCCGTGGAACCGTGGGTTGCTGTAGAAGAGCTTCATCTGTTCGGGCGGCAGGGGTCCCAGGACCTTCTGGATGGTGAAGAGCTGGTCAATCTCACTCTCACCCGGAAACAAGGGCTGACCGTCACTCAGCTCGCCCAGAATACACCCCACCGACCACATGTCCACCGCCTTCCCGTACGGCGCCCTGACACACACACACACACACACACACACAGAGTGAGTCACAGAATTACAGCGGTTGCGAATTTCCCCTTTGCTACGATATGTGATGTTATCACCATTTTATTAGAAGCTTTCACACCGGGGAGTTCTAGGAACTAAGTTATAGTAAAGTCATCTTCATTTATACAGCGCTTTAACAATATAGACCGTTTCAAAGCAGCTTTACAGTGATAATAGAAATTACAGTAACAGAGATTGTTTAGGCTTTACAGCAGCTCTAGAATAAAGTTATTGTCCAGCTACAGTTAGTTTTGATTGATTCACTTCCGTTGTGAAGATCATTAGTTATTAACTTCGGGGCCCGCTAACACACCGTTCGAACAGAAAACCCTGAACGCGCTCCGGCCGCTCATCTGCACACAACAGGCCTGGTGTCTCGAGAACACACTCCCTGAAATAAGTTCTCACCACGGTGGTTCCCCGAGAACTAATGGTTCCCATAGGAATGTTTTCCTGGCGCTGGTTTCACAGAGCTATTTCAGACCGGTCTATAGTGTTAGACAAGTCTAAAATTTGCCCATAGACTAGTCTAATGCAAGTTAGACTGTTTCACAAAAATAAAGACTGACTTAATTTAGACCAAAAACATTAGACACCTTAGGCTAACTTAGGTCTAAGACTCTGTTACCTTGGCAACCAGCAGTAACAATCAGTTACACTACAAACAGCCAAACAAAAACATAGGCGACTGTCCACCATATACAGTATATTCATGGCCATCTCAGTGGTGTCTTTAAGTTTCTCTTGGGGTCCTCCTCCCGTTTTTGGATATTTCCTCTTAAATATGAATTTTTTGGTATCCTGTACCGTGTTTTTGTATCTTTTCAGTACGTCTTTAACGCTCCGCTCAACGGTCGGATTAACGCTGGTAACTGTCGTAGGCGTCGCAATCTTTGTCCAAATTACACATTTCTTCTTGTTACTACATTCTCCGCTAAATTTCCCAAGTAAAATGTCCTTGTAACTGTTACACTCCTCCAACACACACACATCTTCCGCTGGGGTAAACTGCACTGAGCGGCTGAATGCGCTAACTCGATCCGCCATGTTTTTTGTTTTGAAAAGTGTCTTATTTTACCCAGAATGCATTGCAGCGTAGTCCTACTTAAGATAGTAGTCTTCAGTGCTCTATCTGATGTCTATCTGAAGTCTGACTATCTACTATATCTACGCCATAGTCAGTCTATCTTCGTGAAACCGGCCCCAGGTTGCGTTCGCAGCGCCAGTAGGATCTCTGAAGTGACGTGAGCCGCGCTTGTCTTTGTGACTTTAATTTTGACGGCGCTGAGAACGACTGAACACACAGTGCTCTTATTCTCCGTGTTCATTCGTTTAGATCTAACAGTCCTGTCTAATACGGTATGAGATAGAACTGTTATACATAGAAAGTAGACTAATGAAGAGTTACTAGCGTACGGCGTGTGTTTGATGTCCAGTGTTGCAGAGCAGAAATACATAATCATGTTTCTCTCGGCCTCCTCAGAGTTGTGTTGGAGTTTCTCCTCAGAGTAAAGGTGAAGAGGCTCATCTATCACTGTTTTACATGTTCATAGAGTTAGTTTCAGAGTAAATATAATGGCTATAATCTTTGTGTGTACACAGCCTTTTTAAAAACACTAACGGCACTGTAGTTCCTATAGAGAGTCTAAGCCCCTCCCCTCCGCTTCCGGCTCATGGGACCTTATTTCGGAAAAAATATGTATGGTAGTCAATGGCGAGAGACAACTTATATTTTTATTCCGTCTGAACTGTGCCCTGAATTACACATATGATGTTTGTCAATTTAAATGATAATTATGAAAGTCAAGAAAGTCGCAGTTTGTAATAAAACAGAAGAGTAACATTTAGTTTTATGTGAAAATCGCTCAATGAACTACATCTCCCGGGAAGCGAAACAACGAGCAAGATCCGCTGCTGTGTGTGTGCAGTCAGGTACAAAACACTCAGGCATTACGGCGTAACGCTACGATTATAACGTAAGACTATAGAAACAATGACAGACGTTAGCCTCAGTAAAGTTAGCTTCAGTAAAGTTAGCTTCAGTAAAGTTAGCTTCAGTAAAGTTAGCCTCAGTAAAGTTAGCCTCAGTAAAGTTAGCTTCAGTAAAGTTAGCCTCAGTAAAGTTAGCCTCAGTAAAGTTAGCTTCAGTAAAGTTAGCCTCAGTAAAGTTAGCCTCAGTAAAGTTAGCCTCAGTAAAGTTAGCTTCAGTAAAGTTAGCGTCAGTAAAGTTAGCTTCAGTAAAGTTAGCCTCAGTAAAGTTAGCCTCAGTAAAGTTAGCTTCAGTAAAGTTAGCCTCAGTAAAGTTAGCCTCAGTAAAGTTAGCTTCAGTGAAGTTAGCCTCAGTAAAGTTAGCGTCAGTAAAGTTAGCGTCAGTAAAGTTAGCTTCAGTAAAGTTAGCTTCAGTAAAGTTAGCCTCAGTAACGTTAGCTTCAGTAAAGTTAGCCTCAGTAAAGTTAGCCTCAGTAAAGTTAGCTTCAGTAAAGTTAGCCTCAGTAAAGTTAGCCTCAGTAAAGTTAGCTTCAGTAAAGTTAGCTTCAGTAAAGTTAGCTTCAGTAAAGTTAGCTTCAGTAAAGTTAGCCTGAGTAAAGTTAGCTTCAGTAACGTTAGCTTCAGTAAAGTTAGCTTCAGTAAAGTTAGCTTCATTCATTGAGAGAACATGTGAGCCTTTTGGGTTTGTAGTCTTTGTAATTACGTATTTTCACACTCTAATCCCTCAACAGTTTTACATCAATCTGCGACTTTCTTGACTTTAAAATGTATCTTTTAAATTGACAAACATCATATGTGTAATTCAGGGCACAATTCAAACCAGATCAAAATATTTGTTGTCTCTCGCCATTGACTACCATATTTTTCTGAAATAAGGTCTCATGAGCCGGAAGCGGAGGGGAGGGACTTAGGCTCTCTATAGCGCTGGTTTAAAGGAGTTCCTTGAACTAAAATCGCTTCTAGTTCCAGCGGTGCGAAAGCCTCGTTTATTATTATTATGCTATAGAAATAAACACGCTGGACTACAATTATATGTATAACAGTTTTAAATCTGACTGGACAAAATTCATGAATGACACAAGGTGAAGTTTAAGCGGCTCAATCGACGATCATGAGACATTCGGGAGAAGCTGAGCGCATGTTTCACTTCATGGACTAACACTGATTCTATATGTGTTTAAACATAGATGGCATTAAAGCTCTTTCTGATTCTGATTTATAGAGATCAACTTGAACGCATCGCACAGCGCAGACGCCAGTCATGGGAAACTCCCTCAAACGCTGAACGGACACAACGACAAAGATATCGCTTTCATCTTCTGATAACGGATTTTGTATTTCATGAATATGACTTGACCTGAAGAAGGACAGACCCAGGACACACACTCAGTTCCCCTGAAGCTCTGTCTGTGTGTGTGTGTGTGTGTGTGTGTGTGTGTGTGTGCGTGTGTGTGTGTGTGTGTGTGTGTGTGTGGTTGGACGTAGGTGTATACACACACACTCACCCCAGCAGCAGTTCTGGTGAGCGGTACCATCGGGTCGCCACATACTCAGTGTAGTTCGCATCGGTTCCTTCAGAAAGATCCCGCGCAAAACCTGCCAGAGACACAAGATCTCAGAGAGCGTCTGATTGGAGGAAACCCTGATT